>CM062080.1:2690445-3218425 GCA_031163375.1 Conogethes punctiferalis
CTCGTTCAATATTATTTCTGAAGACCTCAAAGGTATAATAAAATTCTATATTGATAAAGAAATACGTTTTTACGTCTTTTGGGCACGGTTTCGATTCTTAACTTCGTGTTTTTAATGTGCTTGAACACCGTTTTGAAAATTTACAACTAAAAGTAATGTAATGATACACTCATAATGCAAAAGATAAATGATTAAGCACACGTCTAAATGTATGGACCATAATTACTCATTGTTATTCCAAATTAGCTCTTATATCGCACACATACGCACCACACGCTATTGTTCAAATAAAAACATTAAGGCTACATTAACACGCGCTTACTTACAAGCCACAGGCATGCACGACTTTGACACATTTGACAGTGACAGCGCCTGTCAAAACAGGGACGTGCCACACACGGGCGGAATTTCGTATCATTCATTTTGACGTATCTTACGAGTATCTGCTATCTTACGTCATTGAATATCCGATTACAATCGGCCGGTCGTGATCTCTGGAATTTAATCTGGCATGATATTATATGTGTTGTACGTTGTGGTATGCAAATAAGACCAATCTTAAATTAGAAGGTAAGAGCATGGCTCTGAGATAAAATTCAAGGGTTCACAGTGAGTACGTTTAACGTTTTGATGGTCAAATAACATTTCACATGAAACTATAAATATTTTCGAGGCACTGAAGACTTTGTTAATATCAAATCTAATAAGTATCATAGTAAAAACTTATTATAATCAACCTCATTATATAAATCGTTGTACCCTTGATAAGAAATGGTAGCGAGAAAAAGATGGAAGTAAGAGAATAAGCTATTAAATGAATTTTGTCAATCAAAGTTATTACAGAGTTTAAAGAAGCGTGTAATTATTACTCAAATTAAATTTGAAAACAGCTTGATTAAAATGTGACGTGAAATTTCATTACAACCTTAATTTTATTCCTACAAACTAGTTTCAAATTATAAAAATTAATTACAAATATCAATTAAACTTGTTATTATTTAATAAGCAACGTACATAACATCAGTACCATTTCCATATTAAAAATATGTGAATGAAGTTTTAGAGCAACATGAGTAGGCAGGCAGCACTCAGTGATAATAACACACCCACATTGCAGATAAGTCCGTTTGCAACACAAGCCGAATGTTTGCCAAACCATAATGGTAATATTATCAACGATTTATTTACGTACAACACAGGGGTTCATAGTAACGAAGAGGTGAGTATAGCAGCATCTCAAGAATCAAAAATTGAAGGCGTGGCTTTGGTAAATACTTGGGACATGGATTTAACGCTAAGTGAGACTCACTTAGTTAAATGAGACTTCACAGCCTCGTCAACGGTTTTATGTTCTTTTCTAATATACGAATTTACGGTAAACGGTATTGTAAAATTATAGTTACGTGTGGAAAAGCTTTCTTTTAAGAGATTTTGGTGAAACATCCGCGAGTGACAGAGATACGTGGCTTCAATCGTAATAAACAACAAAGTGGGTACTAGCATAAATTTCATTTACGTCCCCTTCGTAGTCATACCTTGGCATCACACATTGATTGATTCTTAAGTATAGGCTAGACTGAGAGGCTGTTGTCCATATGGCAATTTCATGCTTAAACCGACACTTCTAAGTCTGTTCTTAGAAGTGTCGGTTCAAGCATGAATTCATCTGTATTAATTACAATATTGGTGTACGCAATAAACTGTGATTTTTACGAATAGATTAGATAACATACCTAAACACAAACTTTATCTACACAGATATAAACTTTAAAAAACTTGGCAGACGAATTATAAGTACTCACTTTTAATGTCAAGGTGGACGCATCTCACTGTGATTCCGTCTATTGTGGCCAAATGGAGGATCGCAATAAAAATCCAGTGTTTACACCGGCAACAGACTATCACAATTACAAATAAGATAAAAGGAATAACCTTAGCAACGATTTTATCACGAGAAAGAAGTAAATGCTAACAAGCATTTAACTAGAAAGGAAGTTAGCAAATCTGTGGTGTTTTTCTACACTAACATTTTAAAGAGGAAAGATTTGTATTTTTGTATGTAACGAATAAACTTAAAAAGTACTGGATCGATTTTAATAATTCTTTTTTTATTAGAAAGCTACATTATCACTGAGTAACGTAGGCTCTAATTAGTTTAAAAAAGTTTATCTGAAACACCCGAAGCGGCGGTTTGCTAGTTGTAAATATTTAAAGTGTTCTATCTAATGTATGTCTTATTGTGACTATATTTAGTTTTTTTCTACATTATAAAGAACACAATATAAGTATCTATTATATAAAAGTGCACATTGTAGGTATAGGTAATCCAATGGAAACTGTGATCATGAAAAATCTGCATTATAATACCTAGACCTTATAGAGCAGAAGTCGCAAACATGAAACGCAAAGTTCATTAGTTTGACACTTGGTTTGTTTGACAACAAATCACTCTTTTATTGTGATTTGTACAAGAAATAGGTTTGTCACCACTGCTTCTTTGTTTACGTACACAAACTTTTATACTAAAAATGGAGTAAAGCTCTATTAAAAGTATGTAATCTTGCCTTTGACAGAAGATAACTTGAACACTAAACGACTATGGTGTCTTTTATTTACAAATCATTTAAATAGGTATATCAATCGATTTGTTAGTTTTGATTAGGTAGCCTCTAATCATAGAAAAAAGTACCTATTTGTAGGATTTTTTGCGTGATAAGGTACTTTCGTTTTCTTTCAGATGATGCCACAAATAAATAGAAAACACAAATAGTATGTAGAATTTTTTGTCATTTCAAAGCATGCATAAAACTGGGTGTCTTTTAGTAAATGATATCAAATATATTTTTCCTATTGATGGAAACAGAAGTAAATACTTTCCTCTAGAGAAGAGCTCTAAACGGTGCTGGAATATAATCTTAATGGTAAACTTATTGGTTAAGTTACGGACATTTCTTGACGCTTTTATGTAGTATTTTTCTATAACAACTGAAGAAAAATAACACGTGTAAATAAATCTCATTTGTATACTCGACACATAAACGAGAACTCTTGGATCAACATTCAAAAACGTTGTCGCGAACAGTTCTCCCGCACCAAACGAACCTCTCAATACCAAAACAAGGATAAACAGCAACATAAAAAAGATAACAACAGACGTAAACAAGCGAACAACTCACACATTGTTTTGAGTTGGTCAGCGCCACCTGGCGGCAGAGACGCGCTGCACGCCAGCTCCAGCTGTTTCAAGTACCTCAGCCACAATAACATCACAGTAATATCTCACGCACTGTACTTTTTGACATTTCACACAAACCGCCACAGAGTATCGAAACAAGCCGGATCGGCCGTCATTCTTTTGCCGCGTAACTTGACTGACTGGCGGCTGGGACGGGCTCCCCTCCACGCGAACAGCGCTCACACACACACAGCCGCCTTATCAAGTTGGTTTAACTAGCAATGGCTGGCCCGAGATGCTATCACGACGGACTCGCGGTAACGTTGCATTGAAAGATAACGTCTGCGATCCTATCGTTGTGTTTGAATAAACTTGTATAAAATGTCAAATAAAAAAGTTGCCCGCCATAAACGTGGCTGGGCGATTTTTCGATAGTGCCGTTTCGTGTTGGTACGCGGTGACGGTGATATTTAGCGCGAAGGTTTTTTTTTATATTGGCACAGCTTGGACTTTGCGTGATGGAAAGGTAAAAAGGGAGAACAAGTCGCTATGACAACGGAGGCATGACTTATTTTTTTTTTACTTTTTAGGGAACACAAAAAAATTGTTTTATGTCAAAAATTCTCAATGCAAAAAGCACTTTTTTCCTTAAGATATTTAGTTTGAAAATTGTTTAAGGAAATTTTGACAGGTAGACTACTAATGTGACTTGTTTTAATGAAAAGTAATTAATGTCAGTAATCCTTCTGTGTTGCCACTTTGAATTGATACAGGATTTAAACTTTACATCTTCTTGGTTAGCACTTTCAATTATAAAAACCTTCAGCCACTTGCACATATTCGTACTCTTGCAGAATCTCTACGTTAAATTTGAATACCCCGAATTACCCCGATTTTAAAAGCTTTCAGGTTGTCTCATACTTGATACGTTTGGAATTTAACGGGCACATTAATATCTTTGTTCTAGCCCGCAGTTTCGATGAAGCGACGACGTCAAAAAAGATATACGCGTTAAATTCGGAAAATTTTATATCTTTTTAATATTAGGTATCATGACAATGACAGTCATTCTTATCTAAATATATAAAACTCAAAGGTGACTGACTGACTGACTGACTGACTGACATAGTGATCTATCAACGCACAGCCCAAACTACTGGACCGATCGGGTTGAAATTTGGCATACAGGTAGATGTTATGGCGTAGGCACTCGCTAAGAAAGGATTTTGATCAATTCTACCCCCAAGGGGATAAAATAGGGGATGAAAGTTTGTATAAAAATTTGTCGATTTTAAGCCGATTGGGCTATGACTTTGCATGTATAAAGCTATACTACGTAGGCATCCGCTAAAAAAGGGTTCTGATCATTTCTACTCCCAAGGGGATAAAAAAGGGTTCTGATCATTTCTACTCCCAAGGGGATAAAATAGGGGATGAAAGTTTGTATGAAACTTTGTCAATTTTAAACCGTTCGGGCTGAGACTTGCATTCATAAAGTTACTATAACGTAGGTATCGCTATAAAAGAGTTTTGATAATTTCTGTTTCCAAGGGGATAAAATAGGGGATGAAAGTTTGTATTCATGAAACTTTATCAAGTTTAAACCGATCGGGCTGAGACTTTGCATGTTTAAAGCTACTATGAGGTAGGCATCCGCTAAAAAAGGGTTTTGATCATTCCTACCCCCAAGGGGATAAAATAGGGGATGAAAGTATGTATGAAATTTTGTCAATTTTAAACAGTTCGTGCTAAGACTTTGCATTCATAAAGCTATACTGTGACGTAGGTATTATTGCTAAGAAAGCGTTTCGATAAATTCCACTCCAAAAAAGATAAAACTTCAAATATTTACCTAAATCAACTCTTTACGGGATTCAATAGGAAAAAACTTGAAAGGCCGAGAAATAAACTCACAGCCCAAAACTACTGATTTCTCTCAATAAATGGCCTTACTGGTAAAATTAAATCTAAATAGACTGACTTACTGACTGACATTTATATGCCTAAACGGCTAAACGTAGGTACTAGAAATGTAGAAGAGACGTAGCTTAGATACCGTAGAGGTGCACTAAGAAAGGCATTCCCGAATTCCCACGGGAACGGGAATTAGCTGGAAAATCCTTTTGTATGAAAATCTAAACCGTTTCAAGCGTCTAGCTTGAAATTTGGCATGTAGGTACCTTAGTAAACTAAAAGCTTAGTTGCAACAGGATATTGCAAAATTCCCACGGGAACGGTAGTTAGCGGGCAAAACTTTTGTATGAAAAATCTAAACCGCGTAAGATAGATGATTAAAATTTGGCATGCAAATAAACTTAAAGCTTACTTGCAACGCGATATTGCAAAATTCCTACGGGAACGGGAGTTATTGGGAAAAAACTTTCGTATGTAAAAATCTAAACACGCGGACGAAGTCGCGGGCAAAAGCTAGTAATAATATAAAAATAATGTAAGGAAATCATCTTAAAACACTTTATCATTATCATAGACAAATAGAAATTCATTGATCACCTTGCGTTGTGATAAAAATTAACTATCTCAGATTTTTTTTTAATCTCAGATGGAGATAAATAAAATTATGTAAAACATTTGAGAGATAGGACTATCTTTCTGTAAGTAGGTACTTATACTAAGAAGATTTATCTGAAACTTAAATTAAATAGTTAAGTTAATTAAATAGTTAATACTATGCTTTTCACTGTGGAATAGTGCATATGAGTAGCATATAAATTAAATTTTTGGGCTAATTATTTTGCGTGTAACTTGTAACTTTGAATGCGATTTATATCGAATCAATAGCCTAAAAACAGTTTCAAGCTTCTAACCCTAAAAATGGTGATACACTATACAACTAATCATCCCCCTTTTCAATCCTTTGTATCTGTCACCGGAAAATAGCAAGAATCGTAAGTTGATCAATTTCCTAGGTAGTTGATTAACTTTCGGAAAATAACAAACGGTAGTTGAAATGTATTATTTTACGCAATGGATTTCAGTTAGTTGATCAATTTACGGTAGCCTGACAGTCATTTAATAATTTACGATTTTGACACAAGTAAAATCGTCCTCAAATGGGCCAATCGTTGCTCAATGTACTATTTAACGGTGCACTATTACCCGTAACTTAATACACTGTTCCCTGATTGGTTGCCGGGATAACGCCACGTGAGCCATTGAACCAATCATCGTTCACCTTACCTTCGTCGGATGATTTTACGGCAAGACCCCGTAAAATGATCAATTTACTAAAATACATACGTTAAATAATACATTTCGACTGCCGTTTATTATTTTCCGGAAGTTAATCAACTACCTAGGAAATTGATCAACTTACGATTCTTGCTATTTTCCGGTGACATATCCATATTTTCAATAAAAAGTTGGTAGCCTATGTCCTGTCACAAGTTCTGTACTACATCTATATCTTCTATACTTATAATAAATCTGTAGAGAGGTCAATTCTGTACATGAAATATTATTTCAAAATAACTATCAGGGGGTGATTAGTGATCGATACTGATGCCAAAAATGCAATCAGTAAAATTTTTGTCTGTCTGTCTGTCTGTCTGTCTGTCTGTATGTTCGTTATAGAAACAAAAACTACTGAACGGATTTTAACGAAACTTGGTACAATTATTCTTCATACTCCTGGGCAGGTTATAGTATACTTTTCATCACGCTACGATCAATAGGAGCAGAGCTGTGACGGGAAATGTTGGGAAAACGGGAGAAATTTTTATCTGCATGTTTGAACGGGCATTACGCAAAAACTACTACATGGAATTGAATGCGGTTTTAACCAATGTATTGCTAGAGGTCTTTTATTTAAAATATAGGTACCGTTTTATGGAAGTCCGTTATTTTTGAAACCCGATATCCACGCGTGCAACGCCGCTGGCACAGCTAGTGTGTACTAAATGTTTAAACCGCTACAGTACTTTTGGCTACGTATAAACTTGACAGATTCATTTATAATATTAAATGGGATTAGACTATGGTAGAAAGAGCTTTCAGTGTACCTGCAGCTTTGCAATAACCGATGAATTATGTACACGAGACTTACCTGAAAAGAAAATAAATTATTATTAATAATTACTTAGGTCCAATTTTGTGTATTTTCAAGCATCGAACAAAAGCCCGTAATTACAAATTTTAAAACACATTGGTGGGCTTTGTATCGTACGACAGACACTCCTAGGTATACTTATTAATAAAGTAACTTTTTTCTTTTAAACATGAACCTTCTCTTCTCTATGACCACAGAATATCTCCGGACATAACCAGTCCATATCACAGAAACCACATCTGAAATAATAACTCAACATAAAAAAACCACAATCGACGATGGCAGATAATAATATGTAGCCGGTAAAAATAATAGTTTCATGTAAATGAGCCAGCACGCATGCGCGATGATGTGATACGCAATCGGCAGCCGGGATCTGAACCTTGGAGCACCTGGCCTATCTGAAGATCGTAGCCTTGCCACTATCGCGATATCGGGCCGAATCTCAGCGCGAGCATGCAACACTATTAACTAAAGTGTGTACAGTGAGCGTAATGTTTCTTGACGCTTAGTTATTTTATTTCATTTTATTTGAACATCATTATACCCGTGCCCAAATATGCGTTCCAGAGAATAAGCGAACTGAGAGAGAGAGAGAGGTAGGGCATAGCGAATTTTCGCTCGAATTGAGCCGCCCGACCGGGGAAGGACCCTATAGAATACCGCAGTCAAATGACCTCTGGGTCGTGTTTCTGCCGGTGAGTAGGGTTTCCGGAGCTCGTGGGGGGTTAGGGTTGGGCCGGCATGGCGGTGGCAACTGACAGGTAACTGACCAGTTACTTGCCCATTGTCACAGCGACTTGGGTTTCTCTTTCGCTTTCCATCAGGCGTAGGGAAGCCATTATGTCGAGCCACTATAAAAAAAAAATTGAATTTTCTTATGCCGCGGCCACACATTGAATTCTCACTAAGGATCATACTAAGGCGCTCAATTTGTTCATTGTGTCAAAGTACCGATACACACCTGCCTCAATCCTTCGCCAACCTCCTGCACATCAGTTCGCCTTGTACTCTCAAGGAGGGGCCGTTGAGGGCAATTTGGACTTGGTAAATCCAATGCATTTGGTGGCATAGTGCGTATTCTTGTGCCATAAACTTTTCTTTGCACTACAAGCCGCTTAATAGAGCACGGACAAAAATCAATGCGAATTATTACGGCCAAGTTGAAGTGATCCGAAACTTAGATAGTAAACTTCGGAGTAGGTCTAGGTACTAAGAGGATTATTTTAAGATCTGAGACGATAGTTGTTAGGTCTTATAATTAGCAATCGCGATGGCTACCGAAATTGATTAAGAAAGATAACTTTATGGCATTATCTAATTTAATATGATAATTAATTATTGATAAATGCGTTGGATGAATACCTTCGATAAAAAAGTACGGTTTCATATCTATAAATTCAAATTGTCTTTATTATCATACAAAGTTACAGGTATAATAAAGATATCAGAGCATCACACTGCTCCAATCCCAAAGTAAGTAGCTTAAGCACTTGTATTATACGTATGAAAGATAAATAATAATTAAGATAGATAGATAGACTTAAGATAAATTACTAAGATAAATACATATATCATCATCATCATCAGCCTATCACAGTCCACAGCTGAACATAGGTCTCTCCAGTTGTTCGCCACTTAGGGCAAACACATCTGGAGGATAAAGATATACTTAAATACAAACACCAGACACGGAACAAACACAAATATTCATCACATGAATATTTGTCTCGGGTGAAGTCGAACCCAAGACCCTTGCTTAGGTTAGAAGGTAATGTTAAATGAGCCACCTAAATATCCAATCATATACTATAGGAAGCCTCTTTTGCGTTTAGTTTGGGGCTAGATGGTGATGTGTGGCCCAACCTGGCATGTCTTGGGTTGTTTTACTAAAATAAAATCAAATATTTTATTTCTACAAACAGATTCACCAGTAATATTTGTGGACATCAAACATTTTTCTGATCCTGCGACCGCCAACCCGCCTGCCCAGCGTGGCGATTATGGGTATATCCTCCAGATGTTTGCTCTAAGTGGCGAATAATTGGAGAGGCCTATGTCCAGCAGTGGACTATAATAGGATGATGATGATGAAACATTTTTCTACCACCACTTCCGAAATTTAGATTCTGATGCACAGGAGTGTAACATCGCTAAGGTTCCGGGAGCTGAGTAATAACTGTACATAAAAATGCAGTAACATTTTTTGCTTATCCTAATTGCTTATACAGACCAATTTTATGATTGTAGCTAAGTACTATTAATCTGCATATCTATCTATATTACTTGTAGTTAACGTAAAAGCTTTATATACAAGATAATAAGCACTATTTAGTCCAACTATTTCATGTAATCCCGATAAACATGGCTTTAATTTAAAAACGCACATCCGACATAATTAGTGTTATAGCTGTCCAGACCTGGACATAACGATTTTGAACTCTATACTAGCTCACGAAAAGGTTGAAATTAGATTGACACTGTTACAAATCACTCAGTATCTTATATGATATCCTATAGACCAGTGGCTCTTAACCTTTTTAAAACATTTTTTTTTTATATTAGCTCTTCAAAAGTCCATAAAAATGTAAGCGATCGGATCCCGTCTAGTTAGTACAACACGGATCGATGCTGTCGCTAAATGAAAAGTGAAAGAGAGTTACCAAATTAATCACTTGTCAGTTGTCACTGCCATGCTGACATTGGCGAAATGTCTGTAGTAACTCTACGCACAAGGTAGAGTCCATATTATAAAAACAATAAGTTCCCATATTTGAATAGCACTAATTTGAAACCATTTGGGATGTTGATGCCGATTTAAAATTTGGCACTCTTGTCTATTCTTATACCGCCATTTTGACATACTCATCTTTTGACTCTCGCATACATCATCATCAGCTTATTGCAGTCCACTGCTGGACATAGGCCTCTCCAGTTTTTAGCCACCTTTGCCAAAGTGAAGGCTTTACTCATAACACCACGCCGGGCTGGGTTTCGGAGCTCCTCGCTCCGGTGACGCCGCTGCCCGTCATCGGACGGTGGTATGTAGCTACGCCTTCAATTGTTATGTTCACATACATATCACATCGTCAAAAATATTTTCTCGAAAGGCGTCGCACTCTGAGAGCCAGAACTGCCAGAGACGACCAGTGGTCGGCCCACTTGGGAACCGCTGCAACAGACAGAAGCCGCCGTCATATCTCGCCACTATACACGCTTCAAATTCGTAAAAAGGAACGCTCTGTCCGAGATAGCTCCGTGGCGCCATCTCCAGATAAAACGGTGTATAAATCACGGACATCGTATCGGCCGATAATGCGGCCCGTTCGCGCGATAAAACGTATTAATCAATACGATTTCTTTCGAACTAATGGATTCTTAATGCGGCGATACAGCCGTCAACTGTATGGAAATATGTGTGTTTCGTGTCAACGACGTCTGGGGACTTGTTTGGAAATAGAGGGTTAATTGTCTATGAAACTATATAACAGCTTGTTATTAAAATATAGAGTACAGAGTATCGATTTAAAAATAGTCCTATTATTTTAGATATAAATAATAAATAAATATCAGATAACATCACATACATTGCTCCGATCCCAAAGTAAGTAGCTTAAGCACTTGTGTTATGGGTATCAGAACAACGAAGGTAGGTACCACAAATAATAAATACTTAAATACAAATATAAACACCCAGACACGGAACAAACACAAGTGTTCATCACACGAATGTTTGCCCCGGGTGGGAATCGAACCCACGACCCTTGGTTCAGAAGGCAGGGGTCACTACCAATTGAGCCACCGAGCCAGTCATGTCAGTCAGATATACATGTGTGCTCTTAATATATAAATAAAAAACATAACACACATTTGAATTTTCTTAAAATGAAACTCTATCTGTACCTACTGCAATTAAAGGTTAACTAGCCTGGTGTCTACGGCAGAACGCGCTTACCCAACGAAAACCGATTCACACTCACCTTGAAAATCTGGTTTAAATCTTTAAAGAAATAAAGACACTGGCAGAGAGTTACATAGTTCGTCCTATGAATGTAGAAGCAGCTAAGCTGATATAGCCTCCAGCAGAACCAACAAAAAAGACATAAAACAAAGCATCACACATACCTATACACTCGTACACTTCAATAGTAACATTAACATAGCAAATGTTCAAAGCATTTCACCGATTCAGTTACGCCCTAATCGAATCCGAATTGCATTCTTCAGTCGACTAGATTAAAAGTAAATTAGAAAACAAATATAAAATTCCTCTCACTAATTAAAGGTGTCTTCAGACCACCGCGACGGATGTTAACATCACGACTGATAAAACAGAGCGAGTTTTGGAATCGAATAAGTCTGTGTTCACATTAGAATGAGAATTTTATTGTGAACATAAAGTTGGGTGAGTAAATCGTACGCACATTGGGTAAATATTCGTAAAATGCCTTGGTTTTTCTAAAGCCTATGTTTGACCAACTTGTGATTATTATTCTATGGTCTGATTTCCAACGTTTTTTTAGAGGGGAATCCTTTAAGCACTTGTGGCTTCGCTTCGAATATTTCGGATAAACATTGAATTGGGTTACATTATTGGCGTTTTAGTAAGGATCCCTAATCTTTTCTAGCAAATATCTAAATTATAATAAAGCTGTAGAGAAGACAATTCTGTAGGTACATTAAATATATTTTCAAAATAACTATCAGGGGGTGATTAGTGATCGATACTGATGCCAAAAATGCAATCAGTAAAATTTTTGTCTGTCTGTCTGTATGTTCGTTATAGAAACAAAAATTACAGGACAAATTTTAACGAAACTTGGTACGATTATTCTTCATACTCCTGGGCAGGTTATAGTATACTTTTCGTCACGCTACAATCAATAGGAGCAGAGCAGTGAAGAAAAGTGTTGGGAAAACGGGAGAAATTTTTATGTGTATGTTTGAACGCGCATCACGTTAAACTACTACATGGAATTGAATGTTCTTTTCACCAATGTGTTGCTAGAGGTCTAACCTAAATAATAGGTACCATTTTATGGAAGTCCGTTATTTTTTATACCCGATATCCACGCGTGCGACGCCGCCGGCACAGCTAGTATAGCATAGTTTAGTCATAGCTTTCCAATTTCGAAATAATTTTTGAAATCTGCACAATAGATTCTGAATTTATTCATTACAAACACACACACACACAAAAATACAAGCTTTTGCTTATAATATTAGTATAGTAGGGTATAATACTAGGCCTAAGATTTACGCCCTTGAAAACTTCTATTACGATCAGGCTAAAAACCATAAGAACGGTGTTACGGCGACGATCAATGGTAATTATTTCAAACAGCCTGTAGGGTTAAGATGTTCAAAGTAATTTGATGTTCAAATTTTATGGGCATTTAAAATACAACATGTTCAGAGCGGTTGGACCACCACTGATGTACAAATGACGTATTAAAAAGACGTGTTTTAACGTTTACGATTATGTACTCCGGTCAGTAGATAAGTGAAGTATGTTATAATCTTAGAATGCGAGATAAGTCTTGTTATTTTAGAGTGTACCTATGTCTCATCTATGTTTGCGGCATAGATAGATGCAAACGAGCTCTCTGTTTGAACTGAACTGAACTAATTTACTTAGTTACTTAACTCCTTCTTTTAGGAGGGTGTACCCAAGGGGTAAAATGGAACTCTATTACTAAGATTTCACTATCTGTTTTCGGTGGACGATCCACCTGTCTGTTTGTTACCTGCTGTATCTCAAAAACTGCGATAGCTACATAGTTGAAATTTTCACAATGTATTTCTGCCGCAATTACAAATGTATAATAATAACATATAAAATACTTATCAGGCGCTCCCATGGGATGCAATAAACGCGACATATTTTACCTTTTATGCTCGATATCAATAATGGCAACAGGTATGTTCCAGAACACCCAGACTCGTGACATTTTGCATTTGACCATTTGCGGGATCATCCGCGGTTTAAGCGTCAACGCTCTAAACATTGCGCAACCTAGACCTTATTAATATGATTTGATTATTAGTTTTCTTTTATGCAAGAGGCGGCAGTCGAGCAAGTGTGATGGTAAGCATTCGACACCGCCCATGGACTTTCGCAACTCAAATCAAGTTCAGGGGCTGCTGCCGGCCATCTAAAAAAGAATACGCTCGTTTCTTGAAGGTTTCTAAGTCGTAACTGTTCGGAAAGTCTGTCTCAGGAAGTTGGCTCCACAAAACCGAAGCACGGCCGAGTAGGTATAAAGTAACTGAATCACAAGATCATTTCACAATGTTACGTCTAGGAATCGAACCTATTACTGTATAGGTCAAGGTGACGGAATGAGTTCGCGATCGGAGCGATTTCGTAGTCGATCGCTAGATAGCGCGCGATCAATTCCTTATCAGTGCCCCCCTAGGGAGGTCTATTTATAAGTTTCTACACTATTGGTAGGAACGGTAGATAGATAGATATTCTATATTGTACAATAGCGATCTACCCTGGCTTCGCACGGATGCAATACTTATTGTAACTCTAAGACAGACACCATCGTGGACTTTTAAAGTGGTGTAGTACATTATTTTGATCTATCTCGAAGGGTTCAGTAAGCGTTTGCAAAAAAATGTGTTTTTTAAGAAGAACTTTCAGGATGACCTCACTCCACCTGATGGCAAGCGGCCGTGAGGTCCAAAAGTTAGGTCGACAGGCATATAGAGCAAACCCATTGCGCCTGTCGCCCTCACCCTGAAGGCCCACAGACAAGGCGTTTTACGCCCCGCCTAAAGAACCCAATACTAGTTATTCGTACCTAATCACATCACGTTAGAATCCTTAAAAATTATCATTATTTCTCTACCATATGTTATTATGCCTAAAAACCTTCCTCTTGAATCACTCTATCTATTTAAAAAACCGCAACAAAATCAGTTGCGTTGTTTTAAACATCTAAGCATACAGGACTTTTTTATAGTGGCTCGTCATAATGGCTTCCCTACGCCTGTTGAAAAGCCATGCCACTACCATGCCGGCCCAACCCTAACCCCCCACGAGCTTCGGAAACCCTACTCACTAGCAGAAACACGACCCGGAGGTCATTTGACTGCGGTATTCTATAGGGTGGAGGTCCTTCCCCGGACGGGCAGCTCAATTCGAGCGAAGATTCGCTATGCCCTACCTCTCTACTTTGTACTATTTAGTGGTGATTATACGGTTGACTTCAAACTAGATATTATTTGGAGAATATACCTTTTTATTTGTTCTAAGGATTCATAAAAAAATTTAATTTTAAACCTCCACCCTTACAAATTACATAAAAATCCCTTGCGCAACTGCGCAAATAAATTATGTCAATTTTAGCTGCTCTTAACTAAGAGCAGCTAAAATTGACATACATAACTTATTTGCCGATGGTACAATGCGTTCGTCGGTTGATAGCGAGCGAGATAGCAGATCAAATTACCGATCGCGGTGGGCTGTACCTGCGCGGGAGTCGGTCGCGGCGGATTAGTTTACGCTTACCACTGAACCACTGACCGAAGTGAGTGAACCTCTTTACTTGTAAATCAACACTAGGGGTAGCCTTCAGATCCCTCATCCAATGATTAGGTCGCCTTGGCTATCATTGTATTAATTTTAATTTTTTTTAACCGACTAAAAAAAGGAGGCGGTTCTCAATTCGTCAGTATGTATTTTTTTTTGTTATTTCCGTCAAATCTAGATTTCTAAAATTTATTTGTTTGGCTGTCACAGACTCCAAATGTAAATATTTAAATAATTATAGTTATAATATATATTAAGTAAGTAGATAATTACTTACGTTATTTATCGCTTTTTAGTCATTCATGTACAGTTTTTGTCAGATTAAAGTTTTGGTCGTTTGTTTTTGAAGTGGGTTTAGTTATTTTTAGGGTTCCGTAGCCAAAATGGCAAAAACGGGACCCTTATAGATTCGTCATGTCTGTCTGTCTGTCTGTCTGTCTGTCTGTCTGTCTGTCTGTCCGTCCGTATGTCACAGCCATTTTACTCCGAAATTATAAGAGCTACATTATTGAAATTTGGTACGTAGATGTATTCTGTAAACCGCATTAAGATGTGACAATAAAATCAGAAAAAAATCCAAAATTTTTGGGGTTCCCCATACATAGAACTGAAACTCAAAATTTTTTTTTCATCAAACCTATACGTGTGGTGTATCTATGGATAGGTATTTGAAAATGATGTTGAGGTTTCTAACAACATTTTTTTCTAAACTGAATAGTTTGCGCGAGAGACTCTTCCAAAGTGGTAAAATGAGTGTCCCCCCCCCCCGTAACTTCTAAAATATGGGCATGATAAAACTGAAAAAAATATATGATGTGTATTACTATAAAAACTACTAACGAAATTTGGTTTGAAGGAAATCTAGACAGTAGTTTTTTTTTAAACGTCATAAATCAAATTACCTAATTTTTTCATTCAATTAGTGGTACGGAACCCTACGTGCGCGAGTCCGACTCGCACTTGGCCGGTTTTTTTAAAGCCATTTAAGATCGCTTTTAGTGATAAGACCGCTTAAATTGTACTTCGTTGTGTTTGTAATGTGTTTTCCTGTAAAATCTTTGTTGTGCAATAAAGACTTTCTATCTAATAAATAAATGTTGGTAACACTACAATATAATGTTCAATGTGACCAAAGAGATACGACAACATCGTAATACTAAAAAAAAAATAACAAATATCAATATTTTTATACTTTTATCCATTAATGGTTATTTATGATTATGCCTTCATATAAAATTCCTGTTCCACACACAGCAATGAATGAACCAAGTAAAACAAAGTACAAAGACATATTACTTTCCCCGCTCGCCTTCCTCACAGAAGATCCACCGCGCCATCAATGCCTATCACACATCATTTATCGTACGAATCTCGCTGACATCAGCTCAAAACGTAACAAAGTAACAACACAGAGTCAGAATTCCGTCATAACTGTGCCTGAGACGGCCCATATTGCATTGTGGGGCTAATTGGATAGAGATCGTTATCAACGCGGCGATAAAATGGAATAGATAACATTCTGTACTGACTTATTAAGGCCGTTCCCAGAATAATATTAGATGGCACGATACGCAGGCTGGCAGCGTGTGGGTAGCGACAGCAGCTAGCGATATACGATTTGTTTTTGAGTTTAAGATTGATAGCTTGAAATGGTCCTGGTTGCATATGATTTTGTTAGTAAGTAAGTAATAATATGGTTGTGATTTGTGTATTATAGGATAGAAACCCAATTGGGTTCAAAACAAATTGGGTTCTATTTCTGTAGTCTTTGGTCTATGATTATGATTTTTTTCACTGCTATTTTTTCTCAAAAATATATGTTTCTTAAATTTTCATGCCTGGGGATAGAATCTAAAACCTTGTGATCCTCTACACTTGTTTCATGTGTTGATCACGAATTTATTTGATACTGCAGTTATCGAAGTTAAGTCTGGATACTTGGCTTCAAGGGCAACAATTTGAAGGCATTTTCAGCAGTAAGCTGCATTCTGCAATAGATTGACGATGAATTATTTATTGACGTTTATAACTGTTCTTTTAACAGTTATCATGAAGAAATGCAAAGTGTTTAAGCTACTTACTTTGGGATTGGAGCAGTGTAAGCTTTGTTTGCTCGTCTTTTATTAAGGTAATTTTTATTAACCTATGTTGCTGAGGCAATTGTTTCACAAACTTCATAATATGTAACATTTTTAAAAAGTAAGTACCTATCTACCTCCTTTTTATTAATACGTTATTTACATTTCTTACAGCCAACGGTCCTTGACAGCTGCTGTCAACGTGACAGTTTTAAAAAAAACTTACACAAAAACAGCAACCTCTTCTGCTGACCGTACGCAGCCTATCAGCGATCGCTACAACGGATCGTGTTGTGTAGTTTTTGCGAAATTGGTCGGCCCGATCGGGTTTTATTCACTCCCGGTTGATTCCCTGAAAAGTGACTATCGGCGGGTCAATCTGGCCCTGCAGACTGTGACGTCACTCATTTGGCTTCTGTCTAGCTGTAGACGCTGGCAGGAAAAGATTTCACAAGGCTTTTGAGGAAATGTTGGTTTGTCCTTAGAGGCTTGGATCCCATCCCCTCAGGCACAGTCGATAATAGTGAATTAAAGAGTGAGTTGTTGGAACGGCACACACAGCTCGTGGAAATCTAGGAATAAGGGGACCATCTTTTCGGAACAAGTGAAGAACTTTTACCGATGCAGTGAAACTTTTGAACAGACCCTAGAGCGCATCAACAAGATTGGCCCCCTCAACCTTCGCGATGCCAACAGAACCATATCGGTATGAGGAAGACATACGGTGATAAACTATACACACTCACTTATATACCATCAAGGATTTTTTGTTGAGCCTATTTGGTTATAAGAGAATATTATATTTGTATAATGAATGAGCCTTTTAAAAAAAATTAAATGCTTAGTGCCACTTAGCATGTATTATAGAAACAAATGCCAGAAATAATTTGCGAGTGGCGGTTCCTTACATTCTGGGAAACGTCTAAGTAGGTACGACTGCAGTGCAGTATGTGGAGTATTTAAACCTGATTCAAAGACACTGAAAATAAAAAAATAGTATTTCAGTCAATGTCTCACTAAATAAATAAATAATCAAGACATGCCACGCTGGGCCACATACGAGTAGGCATCTAGCCCCAAACTATGCAGAAGCTTGTACTATGGGTACTAGACAACTGATAAACTTACTTAGATTCTTTTTCAACAAAGTCAAATGGTAATGTGAGGGAACGACCTGTCATCTTTTTGATCCAAGCCACCATCGCCTGCTCTTGGCACATCACTCATTGATCCCAATGTCAAAACGTAGTTTAGAGAACTCTCAGATCGGATCAATGTATCGCCCCTTTACTTTGTTTTCCCTTTACTGGTACGAAGGCAGGTCAGATGCAAAAGACTTCAAAAGGCTACCCTTTTGAGGTTTTTTCCATCTGACCTGCCCTTGTCACTTCAACTTTCATACTTTTTGAGCAGCGTCGGTTACTTTTTCCTCCCTAATATTAACATAAAATAAAGTACCTGTTACCCTTTGGAGTATACATTTATGTGTAATTAATTAACTCTTATAAGATCTCTGCATCGTGACCGCGCAAGCTGATAGTGATCTAAAATAATAAGTGCAACGTTAATTGCTGAATTCAGATTTTGATCTGTGATTGTGTAATGTATGAGCTGTGTTCCTTATACAGGAAGTGTTTTTTAATTAAACAGTTTTCGTTTATGACAGAGGGGCAAACGGGTTCGAAGGTAACCTGATGAGAAGTCTACGTCAAAGTCCAAATCTGGGGGCCCGGTCGTGACCCCGCCAAGACGAGCCATAATATTTATTCGAATAGGTTTTTAAAAAATTGTATCATTCGGTAGATATTTCCTCCACTTAGACTGGCCCGATGGCTCATTTGGTAGTGACCACTGCCTTCTAAACCTAGGGTTGTGGGTTCGATCCTGCACAGTACAAACAAGTGTGCATGTACATGTCTATTTGTATTGGTCTGGGTGTTTGCTATGCTATGTATAATAAGTATTTATAAACCTCTGTTCTCTTATCTCTTGCTCTATCTAAGAGCTTATCAGTTGTCTAGTACCCATAGTAGGTAGAAGTTTCGCCTTACTTTGGGCCTAGGTGGCGCTGTGTGGCCCAGCGTGGCATGTTTTGGGTTTGTTTACTTACTATACTCTTGAAAGCACCAGATTTTTCCACAAGTTCGCAAGTTATTGTGCGGCGGTTACGCGATAACGACAGATCATATTCATCGACCGAATTAGAACTCTATCGCCGATTTCCTGGTAACAGCTAAACAAAGCGATGAATATTAATTATGCGATATCTACGCGTGATGTTCCAAGTATAAATATTAATAACTAGATGCAACCCACGGCTCTGCCCGCCTATCTGTTAATGTGAAGAGTATCATTCCAATATCAGGCCTTTTTTCCCAATGATCTCAACCATGGTTTACTTAATCTATACTTATAATAAATCTGTAGAGAAGTCAATTCTGTACATGAAATATATTTTCAAAATAACTATCAGGGAGTGATTAGTGATCGATACTGATGCCAAAAATGCAATCAGTAAAATTTTTGTCTGTCTGTTGAATGTTCATGAACACAAATGTTTGCACTGTGCGGGAATCAATACCCACGACCCTTGGCTCCAAAGGCAGAGGTATCAAATGAGCCATCGAGCCAGTCAAAATAAAGTATGTCTATCTATCCATCTGCTTGAAAATACTTCATAAGCTCTTTAAAAGCTTTATAAAATTTCTTGAACCTATAGGCTTACTTGGGGATGTCTTACCAAAATTTCGCACCGTGTTGAGGCTATAATCAGATAATTAACAGCCAATTAACTCCAGGTTTAATACCCATCATCTAGCTTGCATGAGATCATGCATAGACAAAGATCCACATAAAAGGTATACGGCAACGAAATGTAGAGTTGGTTGCAAACAGTCAAAATGTCCCCGAAACTTCGGAGTAGGCCCTCTACTATGTTCAAAACCTTTCAAAGTATTTCAAATCCCTTTTTTGCAAACCAAACGGCGTGGGTCGCCACCTCTTTGTTCCATCAGATCAGTACTGGCGCGTCAGTTTAGCCGGAGCGGGCGAGATCGGCGCGCGGATCCGAGTGAATCATTAAGCGATACGCGATGTGACACCTCGCCCACTGTGGTGGGGCGGTGTAAGTCATAAGCGGAAGCGGGAAATCTTGTTTGCGTTCACAGTGGGTGAAAATAAACAAGAGCGAGGGAGCGCTTCTGCTCGCTACATACTCTGCACGTACATGAGTGGTAACTTAAAATCATCATTGCTAGGTTTTACGTTTGGACAGGTCGTGATCTCGTATTTAAGACCTATAAAATAGGCTATTATGGCTAGAAATTGTAATTAGTTCGTCTTTTGGCTTATTCAAAAATAAAAGACACGTATGTTTCCTTTTTTGATTCAAATAAACAATAGCAAAGATATAAGGCATCAAAAGTTAGGAGTGGGAGTCTTTGACGTCACTCGTTCCCTTAAAAATGCCTCACCGAGTGACGTCACGCGCAATTTCAACGGGCTATAACTCTGTAATTTTTAGTTTAATTTACAAATAAAAATACGTGTCTTTTATTTTTTAATAAGCTAAAAGACGGACTAATTACAATTTTTTAGCCATAATAGCCTATTATCGTTCCGATATATTAATTAACTTGATTGTCACATGACGGAGATTTTTTTTCTAGTAATAGTTACAGCGTACCGGTGTGAAAATAAAGCGTCAGCGAGACGTGGCCTGTCCATGGGAGACATATCTAGCAGCTTTACGTCGACGCGGAAATGAGGTCAGGGACTCCGAGGCTGCCGCAGATGCGTCATTAACAGAAACTGTATGTACGGGAGCGGCTTATCATCTTTTCGCTCCAAGGCAACCTCACCTTCCCGTGGTGCATACGGGTGCTACGCCCTGCAATCGCCAAACCGCCTGCCCAGCGTAGCGATTATGGGTATATCCTCCAGATGTTTGCCCTAAGTGGTGAACAACTGCAGAGACCTATTGTCCACCAGTGGACAGTAACAGGCTGATGATGACAATGTGTAACAGAAGAAGTATGCATAAAAAATGGTAAGAGGATTACACGAGAGCGACTAAAGACTTCTCAATTCAACAAACGCCTCCCCTCACGACTTGGACCACACAAAACGGGTAACACACACGCCCGATTACATCCTTTGTTGTGTAGAAGAAAAATGGGCTAACACTATCGCGCAGCGATACTATTACTTAAAACAAGATCCGTGGATGGTGATACAGCGGGCGTAATGTGGCGTGGACCGCGAGGATGCCGGTGGCTTTTACACCACACGGTACGGTGAAGTATACTTGTGTCTTAACCATTACCTATCAGAGATCGAGAGAGAGAGATGGGATGTAAGGGAGCCGCCCATCATAATTTTTTTTTATAGTAGCTCGACATAATGGCTTCCCCACGCCTGATGGAAAGCGAAAGAGAAGCCCAAGACGCTGTGACAACGGGCAAGTAACCGGTCAGTTACCTGTCAGTTGCCACCGTCATGCCGGCCCAACCCCAACCCCCCACGAGCTCCGGAAACCCTACTCACCGATTCATTTGGCTGCGGTATTCTATAGGGTGGAGGTCCTTCCCCGGACGGGCAGCTCAATTCGAGCGAAGAATCGCTATGCGCCTTACCTCTCATTTCGCTCCAAGCCAACCTCACCTGACCGTGGTGCATCCTGCCGAACAACAAACGAGGCGCTGGCAACCGACCGGTGGCGGTATAACTATCACAATTGAAGGCGTAGCTAAATACCACAGGCCGACGGGCGTCACCTAAGCGAGAAGTTACGTCCTGCGATCGCCAACCCGCCTGCCCAGCGTGGCGACTATGGGCATATCCTCCGGATGTTTGCCCTGAGTGGCTTATGTCCAGCAGTGGACTGCAATAGGCTGGTGATGATGATCAAAGACCAGATTAACATTTCACCGGTTTGATTATTAGATAAATTCTATACCAATCGAAAGTATAAAGCCCATAGAACATGCCAACGTTATGCTGCCTATTCTTTTCCTGGGTAGCCAGGTATAAACGTCGATTTACCAATCGATACTTGCATTTCGCATCGGTCCGATTAATTCAATCAATCAATTAATCAACAGCCCTGATCCTTCCACTGCTGAAAGGGCCTATCCACTAAGTTCCTCTGTGTCGTCAGTGGGCAGCAATTTTCAGAAACTTGGGTAGAATCTAATAAATTGAAATCTAAACAAGTTCCTTAGTCTACTTCTACGACACCGATGAGAAGAATCGGGATAGTGATTGGAATTTTTTATCTTAATATGAAAACTTCCTAGGACTTTGCTGATGTATTGAGGATAACTCAGCGATTCGAACGGCTATTTGTATTCTTTGTCCGTTAACGTATGAAAACTTCTTTAGTATTTGGGGGATGTCTTGAGAATAAAGGTCATGGCTCACTTATACGATTCTGTTCCCACCCGGCAAATAGAATAAAATTCAAATATGGGCTTTAAATATCTTCAGAAATTTAAAGCAAATTATGTAAATTTTGTTCTTTTTAGGGTGGGAGCAGGGCGGTATAAGTGTGCTATGACCTTAACTCAGCGATTGGGTTAGTGATTTATTAGTATTCTTTGTCCGTCACCGCCTGCGATCACAAATACGTGTATGTATGATCGCAGGTCACCGCACAAAAAATTCTTACGTCTTTGGCGGATGTCTTGAGGGTAACTCAGCGATAGTTAGCTTGTTCCTAGCGTCCCATGGTACAGGCCACACATTGGGTGGGCACCCTCTCCGTCCATTTGTCAACCGCGGCCGCTACCACGATACGCTGCGCCGGCGCCGATAGCGATCGCCCGAACAATGCCCTACTGTTTATACGGTTAAACTGTTTAACACATTTGTTACCGCGAGGCTCGGGTTACGAGTGTGATTCACGGTAGGGCTACCACCCTGTCACGCGTAGAGGGATACGTTTTCAAAGAACTTGGTAAAAATATGGTTACCCCATATAACATTTACAAAGAACCATGGAAACTCAATCGTTTTGGAATGTACCTCCAAAACTTTCATAATTCCTAGATAGACATAAATGAATGGGAAACACTGAATTTTTTTTTTGGGTAAAATAGAAGTAAAGGAATTGTGTTCTCACAGATTGCCAGGTTACAAACAGAATACCAAAAAAAGCAAAAGTAAAATAGAAAATTAATAGCCAACACCAATTGAAGTAATTGAAACCACCATCCTATGGTTTTAATTACTTTTTAAAATTTTCATTTTTTATAAAAAATATTGCACAAGTATTATTACAAAGTAACTTAACTTTTTAGTGGTATTATTTAAAAAATGCGTTCCATTCTCTGGATTTCGTCTTCAGTCTACAAATTCAGTTCGACAATGCTTGAATTTAAACTTAACTTAAATAAACTAGGACTCAAATGAACGACTACCTACGTTCTTCGAAAAGGTATGTTCTAATAGATAAATAACAAGGATTTTAAAGTCTATTTTAATTATATTCTTCCTTATATAATAATCTTACAGTTCTATTTCCCTAAAATCTCTTTTTATTTCCCTAAAAGTAACTGCTCTATATGTATACGTAGAGCAAAGCCCTATAAAATCCTGTCATATAAACTCAAAACAGAAGTGGCGTACATAATTACAACCAATACAACCTTAAACCCACTCCTCGAACCCCGCACAACGCTTATTCACACTCGATTAGATTTTTTACTCCGAACACCAAACGCTTAATAACTGACAGCTGTAACAGAATACAGATCACAATCGCCGCGACCAAAGAACAATATTATCTTTAATAAAAAAAGAAATCGAACATAACAGTGACCGTTTCACAATGGCCAACAAATGAGTGCGACAGAGATGCAAGATTAACGAAAAAAAAAACAGTCTCAACTACCGACGCGAGAGCAGACACCTTAGCATTCCTGGCAGTCGTAATGTTTTACCGTATCGCGGCGTGAAGTGTCCATTGGCGGTAATCTATGTAAATGTTTGTTAGCACCTCGTATTGAGCGGTAGGTGGACGTCAAACTGTTTGTAAATGTCTTGTCTTGTCCGGTTGCGGATTGTTTGTACTCGTGTGCCGTGTTTACACTTGCGCTGAATGAGAAACAATATTCACTTTGAATAGGAGATTTTTTTGCTGTTGTTTTGTGACTATACAATGGTATCGGATATGTTATAGATGTTATCTGCGAATACCGATATTATTTCGGAATTTTCACTAAATGCCGGAGTATTTTATACGATAAAAATAAAAAGGTGTGAAAAGTTTTAGTACGCGGAGACCCTGCAACTTAGGTACTCTTAACTTTGCCTACTTAAATGTTTTTTTTCTAAAAGTTTCAAGTTAATAAAGAAATAAACACGTTGTGTGTAATAAACATCATGTTTGGGTTGCACAAGTTTTGATTCTCTAATTCATGAACGGAGTTCTAACGTGGTACTAACATCCAGCTTAATATGCATCTTAATTATTTATAGATAATAGAAATCCAGCAATCGAGCAATTTGTCTAACAAATCAGAGACGCCTATATCCAGCAGTGGACTGCAAAAGGCTGATAATGGTGATGTATGTATTATTAACTGTTTTATTGAACAATAGCTGAAATGCCAATCCGTTGAATTCCACCCAAACTGACCTACAAAATAAAAAACACCGTATCAGTTCGAAAAAGTCCCGTCTTTATCCGTACGTACATTATCGAGGTACCCTGCCATAGTAAATAGCAGGAGAGTAGTTTCGATATAGTAGGATCAAGCGCACTGAAAGAGCCTACGCTCAGCATTGGGTGCCTACAGGCTGAAGAAGAAGTTGGTAAATTCTTGTTTGCTCCACGCTGATCTGCGTCTGTGGAAACGCATCCTCAGGGCCCCTTTCGCAGAGAAGTTACTAGGAAAATAGCCCATATGATAACGTGAGTCGTGACATACGAAAAGCCAATTTTCGCAATTGTTCGGCTACAGGTTGAAGAAAAAGTTAGTACATTTTTGGTTAGCTCCACGCTGACCTGCGTCTGTGGAAACGCATCCTCAAGGCCGCTTTCTCGGAGAAGTTAAAGTAAGAGAGGTAGGGCATAGCGAATCTTCGCTTGAATTGAGCCGCCCGTCCGAGGAAGGACCTCCACCCTATAGAATACCGCAGCCAAATGACCTCTGGGTCGTGTTTCTGCCGGTGAGTAGGGTTTCCGGAGCTCATGGGGGGTTAGGGTTGGGCCGGCATGGCGGTGGCAACTGACAGGTAACTGACCAGTTACTTGCCAGTTGTCACAGCGGCTTGGGCTTCTCTTTCGCTTTCCATCAGGCGTAGGGAAGCCATTATGTCGAGCCACTATAAAAAAAAGTTACTAGAAAAACGGCCCATATGATAACAGTGGCATGTCTTGGTTTATTAATTTTTGCAAACCGCCCTACTTTTCTCCACCCAACTACGTCCACCGCCTGCATCCCGGCTCCCAGCGTAGTTTGGCAACCGCCCGGCGATACAGCGCATAAGTTAGACTTCGGCTGATATTTTTATACTTTATGGGCGCTGGCACTGATAAGCCGCTACGTGGATAACCGCACATGCGCCAACGGCACAGATTGCCAGCAAGGGCCGGACCTGTGCATGTGGCAACTAGGAAACTACTTGCCAAAAAGGATACCTACTTACTTAAAAAAAATTCTTTGTAATTGCAATATTTACATCAAATGAGAAAATACCAACCTCGTATATAGAGCGGTATCACAAGTATCTGCGTATACTTAATAGGGGGTCTCAATCACTAAATTGGCAATTGTAACATTTTCATAGTAAATAAACATTTTTTCAAACATATTTTCATTATCTAATCATTTAATCACCTTTGTTAATTAAGACTAGAAGTAAGCCTCTGACTGAATTTCGGTCACAGCGGCTTATTTGCAAGAGCCTATACGAGTACAATTACGCCGTATACAAAGTAGGACATATTAAAATGGTCAAGTGTTCGAAGATAAGTGGGTATACTGGGGAGTAAGTATGTGTTCTTGATATGAATTTATTGAAATCATTAATGGCACAGATACGTAAATATCAAAGAATTTTGAAGAACCTATATTTCTATTATTATTCGAGTTTTAAAGCTTAATTAAAGCCGTCAATTTGGTGCTCTTAGCCTTAGAGAGTCTTAGAGTTTAGAGTCTAGCAATATCTTTATCAAGATATAACATAGCATATTTATGGTAATATTAGCATAGACGCAATAAGAATACTTTTATTTCGAGTTTATTCGTAAGATAACATTTATCTAACTTAATGCTATTACTACTCAATGGCAGGTAAAATGCATGCATTCAAAAAGGCTGTTATTCAGCATAATACATACATGTCGTAGCGAGTACACGCCACTACCCTGATTTTCAGTGATATGTATGTAGTGGTGAGAGCCTTCCGCTCCCCCATCAGTCCGGTGATGATGACAAGGCCGGCCTGGCCATGTCATCATGTCATCGTAATCATTTAGAAAGAAAAAACAGTGATACCAAGCCAAGTAGTATACGGGAATTATATGTTTCATATGTAGGATAATTTTATGATGCTTATTATCAGAACCATTTCGAGTTTATTTTTATTAGTATATTTTGTAGTACATAATTTCAAAAACATAGTCTTCTGAAATTAAATAGCTGCTGAAAGCTGTCACAAGCTACAAACTCAAAGGTCAAAGCCGCCCGTCCGAGGGTCCTCGTTATCTCCAGACCTCTATAACTGGGTTTACACGTTAACAGTTTTGGCGCCAACTATCGCCAGAGTTATCAGTGAATTAAAATCCTTATCAAGGGGTGGACGTCGCTATTATCTGATCCTGATTATCTCTGCATACCGAGTGCATTAGGCCGATATCTGTTTAAGCTCTTCCAAAGTGGATATTAATATTAGACGCCTGTTTTTATTAGCATATGGTTTGTGTATGTTTTTTAATTTATTTGTAAGTAGACGTTTGATTACGATCGTAGCTTATGTTAATTAATCATACGACTTAGAGCAATAGAATTGAAAGGTGATGTTTTACATTGAAATCTACACTAATATTATAAAGAGGAAAGATTTGTACCTATTTTTGTATGTTTGTAATGAATAGGCTCCGAAACTACTGGACCGATTTGAATAATTTCTTTCACTGTCGGAAAAAAATACCAAAAAGCTATCTTTCAAACTGACGTGTATTGAAAACGTTACCATAGCAACCTAAACAACCCGAAGCGAAGCGAGGGCGGTTTGGCTAGTGTTTTATATTTCAAGTTTATCACTTAAAACTTAATTTTAATCATCAAATATTAATAAAGTGGTTTGCTGCATTTTTCGCCTGCCCTGCATTCGGAAGTAATTTGTTGTAGATATTTAATAAAAAAAAGTCTGCTGTCTATTTTTTTCTAATAATGACGAATGAGCTAATGAAGTTTTGTTCTTATCTAAGCCTTTTTCCTGATTGTCTCAGGGTCGGCTTCCCAAACTGAGAGATTTGGCGAGGGCTAAGCTTTTACACAGAGCGATTGCCATCAGACCTCCGCAACACTTAGGGTAGGCTATACCCATTCCCAGTTTAGGCGTCAGAGTTATCATCATCTCTGATATGATGTAACGACTGCTATCTGAGTTGGTAAAGATAGCACCCGGGACCAACAGCTTAACGTGCCTTCCGAAGCACGGAGGAAATCGGTGTCAAATTTTGGTCACCCATCATCGGATTGACCGCGCCAATGGTTGCGATCACTGTTAAGCGAACAAGACTACTATCAAATAAAAAGAGCTATGTTCCCTATTGCAGTATATATATTTGGTGCGCTTCATCATAGCATCGGGGCAGTTCGCATCCTCATTTACATGTCCCATTTCCTTAACGGCCATTCCGGGCGCTGCTGAATTTGGCTGGACACGTATGCTGGAGCGCGGGGCATAAGCGATAGCGATTGACATCGGCATCATAACATCATCCTATCGCATTCAGTGGAATGCTAGTAAATACTGGAGAGGCTTGCCCAGCAGTGGCTTCGCCACTTTAAAAAACCATCTGGAGGATTTACCCATAATCGCCATGCTGGGCAGGCGGGTTGGCGATCGCAGGGCGTAGCTCCTAACACCGGTGACGCTGCTGCCCATCATCGTCCTGTGGTATTTAGCTACGTCTTCAATCGGGTTGGTTATACCGCCACCAGTCGATTGTCAGGGCCTCGTCTGTTACTCAACAGGATGCACTACGAGGTAAGGGTGGCTTAGAGCGAAAAGATGATGGGTCGCTCCTTTACGTCCCTTGATTGACTAATTGATCGTTCCGCATCTGCGCATTGATGACCCCGCTTCCGCCCAAACTTAGCACCACACAAACTTCAGCGCATTTTTCGTTTCCAACGTGGCAAATTACGTTCGCAAGAAATGTGCAGTTGCATTAGTGTATTAACATTTTTATGGGCCATATATCCCGTTAAACCGTTGCTTTCGACAATTGATGGCCGTTCTCAATGGCGATTTCATGCATCTTTTTTTTGGCATGGCCTAAGCTGGTAATTGCCCGGTTTGGTTTCACAATTGCGTTTTACCTATTCTCCGGTTTCTACGCCTGATGTATTGGGAAACAGTTTAATGGTTATAAATTAGAATGTACGGTTGACGAAAGTTACCTTGAACGGAGCTTTTTCACGCCTAAAGTTATTTTTTTTATAGTAGCTCGACATAATGCTTCCCTACGCCTGATGGAAAGCGAAAGAGAAGCCCAAGTCGCTGTGACAACTGGCAAGTAACAGGTCAGTTACCTGTCAGTTGCCACTGCCATGCCGCAACATTACTTTTTCACTTCTGTTTTCATTCTGTTATTGCGAAAATGTGTTGATTTGTATTTTTATATTAATACATTTTTTTGTAACCATTGTCTTTAATTTCACATCACCCATCCGCCTCATATATATAAATATACGCTTTGTAACGCTTTTTGGAAACATAGCATAAACAATTTTTAACCGACTTCGAAAAAAGGAGGAGGTTCTCAATTCGTCTGTATGTATAATATTTTTATTTTTTTTTTATGTATGTTCACCGATTATTCCGTCAATTATGGATGGATTTCAAAAAATTTTTTTTTGTTCGACAGAGGACACTTCCGAGGTGGTCCTATTATCACCAAGTCAGGATCTGATGATGGGATCCTGGAGAAATTGAGGGCAACAACCGAAAATTGTATGCTCACATGGTGTTTTTGTTACGTTATCATATTCTACTCAGGTATATGCTTCCGGGCGTCAACATCTGCTGCTGATGATGAAGCCACAGAACTCCTTAACGGTTAGGAGTTAGGGAACAGTACTGACATTGCTCGATAGGAACTAGGTAGTAGTATGTACTTATGCAGAGCTAACAGGGCAGGTGATTTGGCAAGTGATTTGCTTGATTCTAGATCACAAAGTCTTCACTTGACTTAAAGCGAAATTTTTCATTCCTAAGTAAAACTCTTAAGGACATTAATTAGCCCTTATTCAAGGTCACAGCACATTAACGCAACTAAAAATAGAGAAATAAAATTATTTTTAAAAAAAAATTAAACCGACTTCAAAAAAAAACATAAACGACCAAAACTAAAAAGCGATAAATAACCTAAGTAATTCTATCCTTAATACATAATTATTTAAATATTTATCACTTATTTTTGAAGTCGGTGCCAGCCAAACAAATAAATGTATCTATATTGTTGTGGGGATTTGCCGGCCGCGCGCGTTATACAACAACAGTCTACGTTAGGTACCTAGAGACTGGCACCGACTTCAAAAATAAGTGATAAATATTTAAATAATTATGTATTAAGGATAGAATTACTTAGGTTATTTATCGCTTTTTAGTTTTGGTCGTTTATGTTTTTTTTTGAAGTCGGTTTAATTTTTTTAAAAAAATAATCTATATTATGTAACGGTTTTAATAAATGATAAACCATATACTCCAACTTTTTACGTAAACAACAAACAATATTATTGGTACACCGCTATCGAAACATCGGCTACAGACCGCTGGTGCAGTAGGCAATATGATAAAACAGGATTGTATCAAGGAAAAACATTATTTAACATTGTGCCCTAATCTGTAGCAGCGCTGTGTGTAGCTTTAGTGTTCAAGCTTGTAGGTATTTAAGAGAACGGACACACTGATGTCGAATGAACTATCGAGCAAAATATCTTTTTTTTAATGCAAGAGGCCGCAGATGAGCAAATGATGGTAAGCAGTCGACACCGCCCATGGACACCTGCAACTCAAATCGAGTACTGGGGTCGCTGCCGGCCTTTTAAATAGGAGTACGCCCGTTTCTTGAAGGCTCCCAAGTCGTAGCTGTTCGGAAAGACTGTCGCAGAGTTGGTTCCACAAAACCGATGCGCGAGGCAAGAAGTTCCTCACAAAGCGTACAGTGGAGGATCGCCAACCATTGACATGATGATCTCTATTAAAAATTAGTGGCAAATAAGGGGCCACAGCCTAATGCTGAGTGAGGCCCTTTTATTTTGGACGTTGCTCGACCGTGTCTATAATAATACGGCTGACGGTTTTTTATTCAAGAGCCTCCTTTGCAGTTTCAATTGTGAACAAGAGATTGTTCAGAATCTTCAAATGCTAATAATCCCGAGCACATATGTTTTTTTACAAATTCTTTGCTATTTACTTTTTCATCCGTTACAAAAGATGGACCATGAGAAAATCAGTGGACGTGTTTGACTTTTATCCTCTTAAATCGAGTGACCGTCCTCTGAAATCTGCCGCCCCTAGGACGCTGCTGCTGCCGATTTCAGAGTCTGGGGCTACTACTAACAATCTTATTCTTGATTTTCGGTCCAAACCAATACCTACTCAGTACAGTAATTGTCCACGTGGCTTCCTAATTTAGAACCACCGAATCTCATACAGTATAGAGGACTACATATCACAAAACAGGGACCAGCATTTACCTGGGTACAAATAAACCGTACTGCGGTCACCAACCCGCCTGCCAAGGGTGGTGACTAAGGCAAGACCCCCAAATGACAATTGACATTGTGGGAGGCCTATATAAAAGTTAGACACAAAAAAAAAATATGTTTGTCCGCTCATTTGCCGTTCTCCGCTCCCGTATAACCCGCCGCCGCAAACTTTAGAACAATGGCGCGAGTCTCGATAAGCTTATAAATAATTGGTCTACGATAACTCTAATTAGTAGCCCGATGTAATCGCGCTCGTATCAAGCAGGAAGCCGATACTGCGGGGGTAATTAATTTTTATTAATAATGCTTGCTGACCTAACGACTCGTGTGTCAGAAGTTCATTGGTCACTTATTGAGGTTGCTGATTTCTGTATAATTGCATCTCTTGCTCACGATTGTGGAGGAGCCTTTGAAGATTCAATCTCTTGTTCAGAATTTAAATTTTGAGAGAGGTTCCTGAATAAATATCCTTCATTGGTATTGTTGTAGGATGAATAATGGCAAAGAATGAGATAGCTAATGATTTCTTATAAGCCTTAACGCAGCTGAATCTCTCCTGCACAAAATGACTCTTTACCTATTTTGTTAACTCACTTACATAGAAGAAAAACTAACAACATTGATTCCATGAAACTGAAGCCAACGTGAAAATTTTTGTTACTTATCCCGTATCAAAATATCAATAATATTGAGGAACAGTTAATTTGAGGTTCAAACTAAACAACATACATACCTACACATCACGTATGCATTTCTCCCAGAGAGGTAGGCAAACTCCATGATCAATAAATAAATAAATAATTAATATCAGACAACATCACATACATTGCTCCGATCCCAAAGTAAGGAGCTTAAGCTTTAAGCACTTGTGTTATGGGTATCAGAACAACGAAGGTACCACAAATAAATACTTAAATACAAATATAAACACCCAGACACGGAACAAACACAAGTGTTCATCACACGAATGTTTGTCCCGGGTGGGAATCGAACCCACGACCCTTGGTTCAGAAGGCAGGGGTCACTACCAATTAAGCCACCGAGCCTGTTAAATCAAATAGGGAGTGTCTTCAGTAAAGGTAAAATACTACCTTAAATCGACGAGCATGTATGAAAAGATTGATGAATGTGGACGATGCAAAAGTTGTGTGCCAGGATTGTAGCAAGTGGAAGGACGTGGTCTCTGGGAACTAGTAGACAAAAAGGATTAAAAATTAACCATACCATTTCCTCCAATAACACGTTTGTGACAGATAACGTTTAAGAGCTGCACTTATTACCATGTTGTTCTGTCTGTTTGTCCGCTCCGCCGTAAAGCCGATCTTAGCATCGCCGATAGGGACCGTAAAATACTTTTATCTCAGCTATTGGTAGTGAGTGGCTCATGTTTTAGTGCTTTGGACATTTTGATGGATTGCAGAGAGGATAGCTTGCTTATAACATACATATAACGATCTTGGACCATGTAGGAAAGTGGACTATCATCTTTTCACTCTAAACCACCCGCAGCTGCCCGCGGTGCATCCTGCCGAATAACAAACGAGGCTCTGGCAACCGACAGATGGCAGTATACCACATTTGAAGGTGTAGCCAAATAACACAGGCCCATGACGAGTGGCAGGCTCACCGGAGCGAGAAGTTACGATCTCCGAAGGATTGCCCAGTGTGGCGATTATGGGCAAAGCCTCCAGATGTTTGCCTAAAGTGGCAGTCCAGATCTTGCCACCTACCACCCCGGGGTAGGGTGCCGCTCTTCCGTTTCTTGAGAGCGGCGTGAGTTCCACATATCCTGTCGTTCCCCCGAACGGTGGGAATTTGTAGATGCATTTTCCCGGGATATAAAAAGGGGATTTCTCTACCAATCAACCTTTAGGTCATGCAGAGAGCAGATTTGTGTTAAATAATCGCAGGCTGGTGATGAAGATGACATCACATGTCATGCCAGTTTAAACCAATAGAAGGGCTACTGTACAATTAATAATTAGATATATAGTTGGTACATTTTTGTGGAGGCAAACAGAGTTCCTTATCAGCCGTATCACCAGATATCGGAATATTTCTTAAGCATGACGGAGCCAGTGTCGTTGGGCGGGCGGTATCGGCCCAATCTAGGGCTGTCTAAGCTTCACTGTTCCTATTTTTTTTCTTTTTATGTTAGCTCTAATCTTTTTATCTGAGCAAAGGAATAATGGAGGAGGCTCAAATACCTTCCCGTTATTTACGATCCATTGCTAATTCTAGGTTACTTCATTGCTCAATTCTGTCAAGAATATCGAGCCATTTTTTTGGGTATGTTTTTCATGCTTGATTATGCTTGTTTGGGTTTGGTTCAGTAGCAGAGCTGCCTGCTGCCTTTAACACAGTGGCCGCAGATTCGATCCCCGCACAGTAGAAACATTTGGAAACACGATGGATGTCTTTTTGAATTTATCTGGGTGTTGTGTGTAAGCTATTTACATTGGAATCGAAGCAATGTATGTGATGTTGTCTACTACTTAGGCTGTAATTGTAATAATTACAAAAAAAACTAAGTTCCTAGTATCCATAGTATAAATTCAGTTTAGTTTGGATTATTAAAAAATACTTATTACACGGCACTACAGAACGTTAATGAGACACCACTGTATGACAACCATTCCGTTTAATAAATAAACGTCAGTTTTTCGCCACCCCCCTTCGGTCTCACCTCTGGCAGCCCTACCCCCAGTCTTATCGCCCCCTATAAAGTCCAGATCGCTATCGCTTTCATTGTGACTCGCCCGCTTTTGTGTATTTATACCTACGTGAAACTGTACGCTGCCTTGTGGTCTGATGTATGAAAAATATTATCGTTCCGATAGTAGATTTCCGAGTATGAAGTCGCCTGTTTGGGACAGTGGAAAAACTTTACAACTTAAGTTTAGACAAGTTTCAGGCTTTACATGTGGAAAATGATAAGAGAGATGATATTTCTTGATATAGAGATTCCTGATGAAGACTACGTTTGTGTTTACATAATGTCACGACTGAGTGCCGTTAATTAAGTGTTAATTGTAATGGAATACGAAAGTTTAAAATTGTGTATTTGTGATAAATGTTCCAATTTCTATTTTTAATTTCATGTAAGTCTTATACGAAAGTCTAATTCTAAATTCTACTCAACATAAGCACAAATCGCCACACTGGTGCAAATTTTCTGAAGATACCATACAATGTAAGGATAAGACCTCCTTTATATTGTGAAAAGAACGCCTGAGTTCTACTTTAGAAATTCTTTAGCTTATGAAATAGTCAGTAAAAATACACATAACGAGCTGAAACTATGAAAATTTTCAAATTACCAACACAAAAACGTTACCATCCCGAGAAACGCCGTCACCCCCGGCCATATTTTACACAAGCATAATTACTTACTTATCACACGTAGCGAAACAGCGCCCTTGAACAGCGAGACGCGATAACAATCTCGCCGTGAATTTATACACGTTGATAAGGGCGGGGGCGGATAACGCGCGATAACGCCGCCCGCCCGATCGTATCTGTGATTAAATAGCCCGCCTTATCGCAGACGGAGCCCGGGATCTTGGCCGCCCAGAGCAATGGGTGATGCAGAGGGCACATCGTCGCGATGCGGTACGGTGCATAGAATACAACCGAGGAATCCTTGCCTGTCGTAGGAGGCGACTAAAAGGGCCTTTGGGGTCGTGGCACGAGGAAGATAATTTCACATGCTTTCGGACACAGTAAGTAGTTGTTGCGGCTGGAGCTGGCGTCAGGGGGTGTGGAATCAAAAAGAAACATAGGGAAACCACAAAACACTTTACTTGCCACAGCCGCGATGGACTGTATATCTTTAAACTTTAAACAAAATTCTCTTAAAAATATTCCAAATATAAAACTATGTACAAAACTGGTAAAAAGATAAAATCATATAAAAAGGTCGTTCTGTCCGCAACAGTAGTAGTGTAGCATTGTTCACCGTTAAGAGCCGGGAGGTCACCACACAGTCCTCCAGATGCGTGTCGCCCACATTAGGGGTTGCATCGATTCACTCCTGCATCCAGACCACTTCAGATACCTAAAGTGCTTATAGTGAATCAACATCGGGCTTAGTGGGTTTTCTCCGCTAGATAGGAATGATGCGTAAAAGCATTCCCGACGCAAAAAAAGAGGGTAATAACGTGGTGGAGAACATGGACGTAGAATCAAGTTCACATTGACCTAGCAAAGTATCGGTTGCCACACGTTGATAAGGGCAGAGGCAGATAACGCCGCCCGCCCGATCGTATCTGTGATTAAATAGCCCGCCTTATCGCAGACGGGGCCCGGGATCTTGGCCGCCCAGAGCAATGGGTGATGCAGAGGGCACACTGTATCTGCCCCGAGAAAGACGAGGATACTTGTTTGGCTCCTGAGCAGGGAGACGACAAATGAAACAGCCAGTAGGTAGTGCAATAATCAAGAGCATAGTTTATTACTTATTATTTGCTTATATACTAATGTGTATGTGCGTCAGCTGTGACCTACTGTATAAAGTTTGTGCTGACGCTACATCACTCCCCCCCTTAAAAAGTATCCTACTGTAAAAACTAGGGGTGAAAAATAAAAAACATTAACAAAGAAGTATAATTGTTGCCTATAAGTAAACAAAATGAGTAATGCTAGGTTTAGAGGAGTAAAATGAAACCTAGCTAATCTATTGGTATTTGCCGTACAAGCAAAATACCGGCCTAGTGCATTGTTTTGTAACCTAATAGTGTGCCTATTGTTAGAAAATTTTATAAATTAAATCTGACGACTGGCTTTGATAAGCGTCCGAAGCGCGTTTTTATTATTCCGCTAGGAGTCGCTCTGGATTCTTCTCGAGGAGTCTTGGGGCACGTGGAGGTGTCTGGCGTCAACAGGCGCGGTAAATGCTCGCGGGGTCCCTGGCTGTAGTCTTCACCAGCGAGCAAGAAGGCCGGCTTCAGTCGATCGATGGATATTACGGCAGATCTGTTCGGCAATTGGATAGTGAAAAACTTCTCTTGCCGGTCTAGCACTCTGTACGGACCATTGTATGGAGGCGTAAGGGAACTCTTCGCCGCATCATTGCGAACAAAGACGTGCGAGCAAGTATATAGCTCGTCGTGTACAAAAATGTTCCGCTGAGTCTTGAGAGTCCGTCTTGGCGTCGATAAAAGTGACGACGTCGCTTGCTGCAACTGCCGTAATATGCTGTTTTCGTCTCTACCAGGCGATTTCGGCGTAAAGAAATCTCCAGGGAGCCTTATTGTCGTGCCATAAGTAAGTTGTGCCGCGCTGATCTTGGCGTCATCCCGAATGGCAGCACGCAATCCGAGCAGGATCATGGGTAGCTCTTTGACCCAGTTTTCTCGGTTGCACTTAGTCATCAGCGCTGCCTTTAGTGTTCTGTGCCATCGTTCCACTTGTCCGTTGGCCTGCGGGTGGTATGCCGTGGTATGGATGTGGTTCATTCCCAATCTTTGGGTCAGTGATCGAAAGAGTTCTGACTCAAATTGACGTCCTTGATCTGACGTCACCGTCGTTGGAACTCCGAATCTCGCAATCCATCCTCTGAGCAGAACTTGACAAACGGTATCGGCGCTGATGTCCTTGACGGGATACGCTTCTGGCCATTTCGTGCATCGGTCGATCATTGTAACGCAATACTTGCATTCTTCGGACGTAGGTAATGGGCCGATGATATCAATATGCAAGTGTGCAAAACGGTCGGCAGACGGAAACTGCTTAAGCGGCGAAACGGTGTGTCGATGAACTTTCGATTGTTGACACTTTATGCATGTTTTCGCCCATGTTCCGATATCAATGTTCATGGATGGCCAAAAGTATCTCTCTGTCAACATACGTCTCGATCCTCTGACGCCGGGATGACTGAGGCTGTGCACGATGTCGAAAACCTTTCGTCGGTACAACAGAGGTAGGTAAGGACGAACATTATGCGTCGACGTCTCACATATGATAAATCTGTCGCTATTTTGAACAGAATACTTCTTGAACTGCAATCTCGGATTGTTACGTAGTTCTTTCAACTCTGCGTCGTTGGCTTGTTCTGCCGAAAGTTTTTCATAGTTAATAGGTGAAGGAAAGCTGATTTCCTCCACCCGGGACAAGCAGTCGGCCACAACATTATCTTTTCCGGAAATATGTTGTATGTCCGAGCAAAATTGCGAGATGAAGTCGAGCTGTCGCAGTCTCCTTTCTGTATCACATGAGCTGGGCGGTTTTCTCAGAGCAAACGTTAGCGGTTTGTGATCCGTATAAACCGTAAATGCCCTTCCTTCAATCATGTGGCGAAAGTGCTTAACTGCCATGAAGATAGCGAGTAGTTCCCGATCATAGGTGCTGTATCTCTGTTGTGTGGCGCTCAATGTCTTGGAGAAGAAGGATAAGGGCTGCCATTTTCCGTTTACCCGTTGCTGAAGAACGGCCCCTGCACAGGTTGCTGAACAGTCTGTCAGCAGAGCGAGACGAGCAGAAGTGGCTGGATGAGATAATGCAACTGCGCTTTTAATGCTTTGCTTGCATTTCTCGAACGCTTCCTTCGACGTTGTAGTCCACTGGATTTTGCTCTTGTCGTTCTTCTTAGAGTTGTGCAGGTACTGGTTAAGCTCAGACTGTATCTGAGCGGCGTGCGGAATAGATTGGCGATAAAAATTCATCATGCCAAGGAAACGTCGCAGCTCTTGTACCGTGGTGGGTAAAGGGAAACTCGAAATGGCCTTAGTCTTCTCCTCGAGGGGTCGTATTCCATCTTTGGATATGTGATACCCCAGGAACTCGATCTCAGTCTTCCCAAATTCACACTTATCTACATTAAGTGTTATGCCGTACTGATCTAGCCGTTCCAAAACCTGTCTCAACAGGACCTTGTTCTCCTCGTCACTGCTGCTGGGCAGTAAAATGTCATCAACAAATACAAAGACATCTAACCCTTTTAGGACCATATCCATGAATCTTTGGAACGTTTGGCTGGCATTACGTAGACCAAACGTCATTCTGGTAAATTCAAAAAGACCGAACGGCGTCGTTATAGCCGTCTTCGGTATATGGTCTTCAAAAATCGGTATGTGATGGTACGATTTTCGGATGTCCAGTTTGGAGAAAACTGTCTTGTTGTGCAGCAAGTACGTGAAGTCCTGGAGTCGAGGTATAGGGTAGCGATCAGGAAGAGTGACGGCGTTTAAACGTCGGTAATCTCCGCATGGTCGTATTTCGCCGTTTTTCTTATTTACGACATGCAGCGGTGTTGCCCAGGGACTGTCGGAGGGGCGGCATATGCCCAATTCCATCATCCTTTGGAATTCGTCTTTCGCTGCTCTATATTTCGCTGGGTTCAACGGACGAACTTTTGCATAGATCGGCGGCCCCGTCGTATGTAGGTAATGCACCACATTATGCTTAGGTGCATTTTTCAGTGTCGACGGCCTTGTTACATCAGGAAACTCGCGCAGTAGGTCGGCGTAGCGTCCGGTTACATCTATCGTGCGGATTGATGATTCAGGCGCCGGCAATGTGCGCGTGGAGACAGACAAATTAGTTATTTTGTCTATTAATTTCCTTGCACTAAGATCTATGTTCAATTGATTCTTAGCGAGGAAATCTGCTCCGAGAATCGATCGGCGCACATCTGCTACGATGAACGTCCACGTGAAGGGTCTCCTGAGGCCGAGGTCTATGGTGACGGTCTTTAATCCGAATGTCCGTATCTTGGTTCCGTTGGCAGCGTAGATTGCGTAGTCGGTGGTGTTGAGCTTTTCTTTTTTACGAGCGAGTACTGAGACATCTGCTCCAGAATCTACCAAAAATTGTGTCCCACTTTTGCGGTCGGTGACACAAAGACGGTAACTTGATCCATCAACACCCACTCCCGCCGCGGTCGGTGTCGGATCTAGTTTTCCGAAGTCGACTTGCAGGCGCGGCAGTTCGCTAGATCAGCGCATCTGTTGGCTCTCCGTCCGTACTTGCGATGGTAAAAGCACTTCCAATCTGGATGTCCTCGACGGTGACTAGATTCATTCCTTGAGCGCGATGAAGTTCTGCTGCGATATTCATTCTTTTTAGGACTGTTTCTACGTCGGTCCCGTGAGTTTCGCACTTCGTTCACTGCCAAGGCAAGTTCATTCAGTTGCTTGACTATTCCGTCGATTGAAGATTGGGATGAGGAAACCTGAGCTATCTCTGTGGAGCGAACACTATCCATGACTTTGTCAGCAATGTCTGCCAGTTTGTCCAAGTCTTTCGTTTCGGTAACCGTCAGGACTGCCCTGACCGCTGATGGAAGATGTTGATTCCACATTATCCGTAGCGTGTCATCGGGAACTTTGCCTCTGGCGAGCTCTCGCATCCGCCGTAGGAGACAAGAGGGCTTCTGGTCGCCCAAATCGACTTCACTTAGCAGTTTCTGCAGCTGCCTGGCTTCGGATTCCTCGTAGACCTTAAGGAGTCGCTCTCTTAGGGCGTTATACTTCCCCGTCTCAGGTGGAGTGAGAATTATGTCGCTGGTCTCTTGTATCTCCTCTTTACCCAGCTTGGTAATCACCAAATTATATTTCGTCTCATCTCCTTGCTTTTGTGGCGCCATTATGGCGTCGAATTGCGCAAACCATAGTCGTGGCTGATCACGCCAAAAATCCGGTATGCGGGTGGCCACACTAATAGTGGCTACTTCTGTTGGAGGAACAGTTGGAGAAGAGAACGGACGCGAAGCTGGTACCGGCTCAACATGCTGTTGGTGGTACATGGTGATGCGTCTCTTGTTTAACGATGCGACAGTTATCTACTGGCTATTGGGCCTCCCGTAAAAATGTGATTTCCGTAACTTAACGCCTCTTGAAATTTCAATCGGTGAGATCCGCTTGTGGAAGGCCGATTGAAATGTGCGATCACGGAGAATCACGTCGGGGTCACCAATATGGGGTACGAAGATGTGGAGAGTTCCTCTGTGCGGTGTGGTAAATGATAGAAGTCTGAAGTCCAGGAAGAAATATATATTTGGTGATTACCAAGCTGGGTAAAGAGGAGATACAAGAGACCAGCGACATAATTCTCACTCCACCTGAGACGGGGAAGTATAACGCCCTAAGAGAGCGACTCCTTAAGGTCTACGAGGAATCCGAAGCCAGGCAGCTGCAGAAACTGCTAAGTGAAGTCGATTTGGGCGACCAGAAGCCCTCTTGTCTCCTACGGCGGATGCGAGAGCTCGCCAGAGGCAAAGTTCCCGATGACACGCTACGGATAATGTGGAATCAACATCTTCCATCAGCGGTCAGGGCAGTCCTGACGGTTACCGAAACGAAAGACTTGGACAAACTGGCAGACATTGCTGACAAAGTCATGGATAGTGTTCGCTCCACAGAGATAGCTCAGGTTTCCTCATCCCAATCTTCAATCGACGGAATAGTCAAGCAACTGAATGAACTTGCCTTGGCAGTGAACGAAGTGCGAAACTCACGGGACCGACGTAGAAACAGTCCTAAAAAGAATGAATATCGCAGCAGAACTTCATCGCGCTCAAGGAATGAATCTAGTCACCGTCGAGGACATCCAGATTGGAAGTGCTTTTACCATCGCAAGTACGGACGGAGAGCCAACAGATGCGCTGATCTAGCGAACTGCCGCGCCTGCAAGTCGACTTCGGAAAACTAGATCCGACACCGACCGCGGCGGGAGTGGGTGTTGATGGATCAAGTTACCGTCTTTGTGTCACCGACCGCAAAAGTGGGACACAATTTTTGGTAGATTCTGGAGCAGATGTCTCAGTACTCGCTCGTAAAAAAGAAAAGCTCAACACCACCGACTACGCAATCTACGCTGCCAACGGAACCAAGATACGGACATTCGGATTAAAGACCGTCACCATAGACCTCGGCCTCAGGAGACCCTTCACGTGGACGTTCATCGTAGCAGATGTGCGCCGATCGATTCTCGGAGCAGATTTCCTCGCTAAGAATCAATTGAACATAGATCTTAGATCTCGCGCGGCGAAAACAGTTGAGTCAGCTCCAATGCCTTACGCGCGCATCTGAACGGTGTACCTCATCTCTGTGTGGGCTCTGCTTCCGTCTGCGGCGTCTCTATAACTCCAGCTCATCATCCCATGGTACAGCCGTGAGACCAAACGGGGCATGGCGATGACGGCGAGAAAAACTGCATGAGCGACGTCTCCTCTACGATTCGTATGATGATGGTCTGTCCTGGTCGCTAATTCTGTGTTCGCTCAATAGGACAACCATGTACCTACGTAGTTCACCTCATTGCGTGATACGACTCCAATTCCGATTCGCTGCTGGTTCTCTGCTGCTCCTCGTCGGTCGCCTGAACGAAGTTTACTCTTCTGCTCTGAATTATTGATGAAATTCTCCACGTGTTTCTTACATGTTGAGTGAAATTTTGCTTGCCGCGCACTATCCGACCGTGATACTGAAATGTGAGTCGCCCCCTGCACACCGCACAGGCATGACCCCAAAATCCGTTATCTGCTCCATCTGCGTGTTCTTGTCGGAGAGTCACCAATATGGGGTACGAGCAGGGAGACGACAAATGAAACAGCCAGTAGGTAGTGCAATAATCAAGAGCATAGTTTATTACTTATTATTTGCTTATATACTAATGTGTATGTGCGTCAGCTGTGACCTACTGTATAAAGTTTGTGCTGACGCTACACTTGGCTTTGGGCACAATGGTCAGTGGTGTAGTGCACAAGCCCCACAGGCGTGTTTCTGCCGGTGAGTATGGTTTCTGGAGCTCGTGGGGGGTTAGGGTTGGGCCGGCATGGCGGTGGCAACTGACAGGTAACTGACCAGTTAGTTGCCACTGCCATGCCGGCCCAACCCTAACCCCCCAAGAGCTCCGGAGATCCTACTCACCAGCAGAAACACGACCCGGAGGTCATTTGGCTGCGGTATTCTATAGGGTGGAGGTCCTTCCCCGGACGGGCAGCTCAATACGAGCGAAGATTCGCTATGCCCTACCTCTCTTGTTTTGTATTATAAAAAAAACAGACATGGGTGTTCTCCGTTAGATAGTGGAGAGCCCTACATAACCCAGGTGTCCCGTACACATGGCCCTGGTGTATTTCCAAAGGCTTGGTGGAGGACAGAAGTATCGTATTAGACATGAGCTTACATAGACTACATAGGGATACTTATCAGTAGCCACTCGTTGATAAGGGCGGGGGCGGATAACGCGCGATAACGCCGCCCACTCAATCGTATCTGTGATTTATCGATAGATTAATTGCAACAGCAGACAGGAATCTTGGAGATTTAGAGGTTTAGTCGTTGCTCTGAGCCTCCATGATCCAGCATATTAGTAAGATTCATATGCGTAAGGCATAAATTATGAGCCATTTGACTGGCTCGGTGGCTCAATTGGTAGTGACCCCTGCCTTCTGAACCAAGGGTCGTGGGTTCCATTCCCACCCGGGACAAACATTCGTGTGATGAATACTTGTGTTTGTTCCGTGTCTTGGTGTTTATAATTTGTATATAAGTATTTATTTGGAGTACCTTTGTTGTTCTGATAACTATAACACAAGTGCTTAAGCTGCTTACTTTGGGATTAGAGCAATGTATGTGATGTTGTCTGATATTTATATTTATTTATTTATTATTTATTTATTTGCTCTAGGTTTACACTGTGCTTACATCGGTCGATCGTACGCATATACACCAATTCTATGGAGTACCGCACAGCTACGCTGTCATCAGCAGTGCAACGCTGGCATAATGTACCTAACATTATGTCAGCGTTGCACTGCGGTTTTTTTAACCGACTTCGAAAAAAGGAGGAGGTTCTCAATTCGTCTCTATGTATAATATTTTTTTTTTTTATGTATGTTCAGCGATATTTCCGTCAATTATGGATGGATTTCAAAAATTTTTCGACAGTTCGACAGAAGACACTTCCGAGGTGGTCCCATTATCACCAAGTAAGGATCTGATGATGGGATCCTGGAGAAATTGAGGGCAACAACCGAAAATTGTATGCTCATATGGTGTTTTTGTTACGTAATCATATTTTACTCAGGTATATGCTTCCGGGCGACAACATCTGGTGCTGATGATGAAGCCACAGAACTCCTTAACGGTTAGGAGTTAGGGAACAGTACTGACATTGGTCGATATTAAACTAGGTAGTAGTATGTACTTATGCAGGGCTAATAGGGCAGGTGATTTGGTAAGTGATATGCTTGATTCTAGATCGCAAAGTCTTCACTTGACTTAAAGCAAAATTTTTCATTCCTAAGTAAAACTCTTAAGGACATTAATTAGCCTTTATTCAAGGTCACAGCACATTAACGCAACTAAAAACAGAGAAATAAAATTATTTTTAAAAAAAAATTAAACCGACTTCAAAAAAAATGCAAACGACCAAAACTAAAAAGCGATAAATAACGTAAGTAATTCTATCCTTAATACATAATCATTTAAATATTACAATTATCACTTATTTTTGAAGTCGGTGCCAGCCAAACATATCTAGGTATATTGTCGTGTGGATATGCCGGCCGCGCGCGTCATACAACAACAGTCTACGTTAGGTACCGAGAGGTTGGCACCGACTTCAAAAATAAGTGATAATTGTAATATTTAAATGATTATGTATTAAGGATAGAATTACTTACGTTATTTATCGCTTTTTAGTTTTGGTCGTTTGCATTTTTTATATACCACTAGGGTGGCAAATGACTACCGGCCTGCCTTATGGTAAGCAGTTACCGTAGCTCATGGACGCCTGCAACACCAGGGGCATCGCATGCGTTTAGCCGACCCTTTAAGAACCTATTTACTTTCGACTTGAAGTGCCCCATACTGTATTCCCCTGAGAAAACATCAGCAGGCAGCTCATTCCACGTTCTCGGGAGGAAATTCGTCTGAAATCGGACCGTGCGTGACCAATTAGGCCTCAAAGTGTGAGGATGAACACCTTGCCGATGGCGAGCGCGCTTAGATCATAAAAACAACAATCCGCCACCTCTGTACCAAAGTGCTCTGCGGGAAATATGAATACGGCGCGTTGTCGGTAGAAATCCGTCAAACAGATGAGATAAGGCGGACGTGAACTTTTGCTGTGTTTGTAACGCGCTTCACCCCGGCCTCCCCCGGGAGCGGGTAGGCACTGGGACTGAGTCAACGCGCACAAGGACAGGGTAGTTGGTGATGAGTGAAATGACTCTTAGCCGTAAAGACGTAGGTACCTAATTATTGAAGTTGGAAATGGCGAAAGCACATAAGAAAACTTGTTACTTTTCAAGAGTATAAGTCCGTGTTATAGTGGATGCATTTCCATTAAAGAAAAGTACAATAATCTCAGCCTAAAGTCGCGACAGATGACAATGCTGATATTCAGTATTCATTAATCTAGAACAAAATAAATATCTATCCACATCACATTATACTGGTTCGTACAACAAATCTATACTAATATTATAAATGGGAAAGTGTGTCATTAAATAATTATATTCCATGTTTGGAGGAAACAAAAATCATCACACGAATGTTTGTCCTGTGTGGGGATCCCATCCATGACCCCTTTGTTGTCTCCCAAAGTTGACTGGCTCGGTGGCTCAATTGGTAGTGACCTCTGCCTTCTGAGCCAAGGGTCGTGGGTTCGATCCCCACACATTACAAACATTTGTGTACGTGAACATGTCTGTTTGTATTGGTCTGGGTGTTTTCTATGTATAATATGTATTTATTTACAAAAAAAATGTATGTAAGTAAGTTTATCAGTTGTCTAGTACCCATAGTACAAGCTTCGGCGTAGTTTGGGGCTAGATCACGCTGTGTGGCCCAGCGTGGTATGTCTTGGGTTATTTATTTATTTATTATTTATTTAAGGGTCTGCCAAATGAACGACAAGGTACATTCTTTCATAAAGCTTAGGTGTTAAGTAAGGTTATAAAGCACTAATTATATGTACTAGGTATTTCAAGAAACAAACAAAACAAATGAAAACAAAACACATATGAACTAAACTAACTATTCATCATAAACAAGCCACAGGGTAATTCAATTACCAAAAGACCTAGCATGTTTCACGCTTCCCCTGCACACTATTGCCCATCCGAGAAACATATTTTATCATAGTTATTATAATTTGTATAAGTCACGCACGCTTCTTGGAGTAAAACAAAGCAAATGTGAGGCAAGGAACCATTTTGTATAGAAAATAATCAGTTTATTTGACAATACTATACAATTAAGACTACAGTATGGGGTCCTTCAAAAAGGTTGTGAAGAAGTTTTTAAAGGGTAGGCAACGCGCGTGTGATACCCCTGGTGTCGCAGGTGTCCATAGGCTGCGGTAACCGCTTAACATCAGGCGGGCCGTAGGCTTGTTTGCCACATAGTGGTATAAAAAAAAATTAAGAAATCAAAACACTAACTTTTCCTTAAACTATCCTCTACCCTAAGGTTGCCTAGAAGATATCGCTTATAGCGATAAGGGTATACCTATTTTAAAGTCAATTGACTGGTGTGCATTAAAAATGAATAATAAATAACGACCTCGCTAGAGCAATGGTTAAAACGTTTAGTCTAAATCGCGGACGATCCGAAGGCTTTTAGTTCGATTCCTGGTCGGGTCAAAGTAGGAATGTCTCTAGTCTGGGTGTTCTGGAAGACTCCCCTAGTCATGATTCGGAACCTATAGTACAAGGATAAAGCAACATATATAAAACCTTACCGTTTTGGACTAGACGGTGTAAATGTCACAGAGATGTGACGGAATCTTACAAAATCGCTAGTAGTTTTGCAAAACAGCGAGTCACTTACTTACTTACTTCGCTGGCTCAGCGATCCGAAGTGGGTCTTGGCCTCCGACATCAAAGCGCGCCACCTTTTTCGGTCTTGAGCCAGGTCCACCCAATCGTGCACGTTCAGTGCCTTCAGGTCCTTGGTGACTTCGTCCTTCCAGCGATATCTTTTTATTTATTTATTTAAGTACAACCACATGATACATATTATACATTCACAAATATTATAGGTACACAACATAAACGTCTGATATGTACCACAATTACGGCGTACATAACATTCACGAAAATTAAAAAACTTGAAACGGATACACAGTAACCAACCGGTGCGGTTGGATTACCAAGCTAAGGAGAGCCTGATAGGCATGACCACAAAAACAATTTGAACCTAGGAAGAGAAGCTCCAAATAGGTCCAATTCTGGTATCTTTAGCATTGAATGCGTTAAATTCGATAAAAATTCGTGCCAAAGGAGATTGGAGGCCTAGATTGGTTCGAGCAAATGGAGCGATATCTCGGGCGCCCAACTGGACGGCGTCCCGTTGGTTTCCCTAGGTATCCTTTTTTGGCAGCACGATCCTCCCCCATTCTTTCCACATGTCCCAGCCAGCGAAGTCACTTAGTTAAATAGTAGTATAGGACGTAGGTGGGTAGGTACGATAGGTAGTATACCTCTTGGTGTCTGCGGAAGACCAGTGACGAGGGTTCTTACAAGATACCTCGGCTTATACTGAGTGTACACCCTTTAGTGTCATACTGTATTATTATTGTACATTTGAATGTTATTTGTAATATTGTAATAAGTGATACTAATAAACTTTTTTCTTTCTTTCTTTCAAATACAAAACTTGCGCAAACTCAGAACCATAATAGGTACGTAGAAGATTATTCTGCATTGGCGGCAAGCTCACTACCCTCGGCTCAGAAGCCAGGCACTACCAATAGATCCTTTTGGCCGATCTAATAAGTTCAAATCATAAAACATTTGCACTGAAATATTCACAAATACTCACAAACTCAAGATTCCCATCAAAGAGTCCTTATCACCAAAGTATAATAAGGAAGTGTCATCACACCGGCCTACTTACCTGCAAAGAAAAAAACAGCAATATTAAATTTCATTATAATATCATTACGAACAAACGTCGGGTCGTGACCTGCGATTGACCCGTTTGTAGTATTTGAAGTAAGCTGATAGCGACTAATTATATGGAATGTACCCTACTTATATGGTTTTCCAGATAATCTGATTACTGCATTTACTCAGAACCTATCCAAATTTGACTCATAGGATAAAGGTAGGCGTCTCTAATTGTTCGCTACTTCTCTCGAACCTGGGTTTTTCACATCCTGCTTTTGATAGCCTTCTTGCGGCAATGATGACTCCACCTGGCCTGAATCCGTCCTATACTACGATAAACTGTTTATCGGTATTGAAGATTATAGATCTAGCTTCAATTAATCCATTGATTATATTATTATCTTATCGCCAAGCTTAGCCCTCGCCAAATCTCTCAGTTTGGGAAGCCGACCCTGAGACAATCGGGAAAAAGGCTAGGATGATGATGATGATGATTATCTTATCGCCATGCACTTCCACTTTTGTCAAGACCATGGTACAATATTATGAAGAATTCCCCATGTTTCATTTACGAACACCATGCTTAGGGTGTGGAAGCTCTGCGACAAGTAACATTCCATCGACCTTAGGCCTTTCGTGATGTTTATCTCTGTGTGTCTCTTGAACACAAAGAATGTCACAACGTGTCGCGTTGCACAAATCAGCCAGAAGGAGAGACTTGTCCTTCGAGAAACCCTCTATGTTAACTGAAATAATGTGAAGAACACATTGATTCATAAGGTTTCGCTGATGTTGGTTTTGGTTCTTAGAGGAACCATTGTGGCTCTGAGAAGAGCCCTTTTTATTGGTTCGGGGAACCCCTTACGTTTAAGGCTCATTGCGCCGGTGTTAAGCGGAAGGTCGGCTCTCGCAATAATCTTCTCCGTCGACTTATTACCACCTCGTGGGGCGCAACTCCACATGTTGTACGTACGACGGGTCTCGCACTGTGCTTCTCGGCGGGTGAGTTCGCATGCCCTGTGTGGCACAGATCGGCGCACTCGAAAGAAGTGGATGTGGCACTGAACGAGACCTGTCGTATTATTACGGGATGTTTGAAGCCTACTCCGCTAAACAAGCTCTACCCTCTGGCCGGAATCGCGCCCCCTGACGTGCGCCGAGAGGTAGCTTGCGGCATCGAAAAGCGGAAGCAGGAGACCGACCACAGACATCCTCTGTTTAACCACTGTCTGCCAAAAGGAAGGTTGAAAAGCCGGAATAGCTTCGTGAGGTGGACCAAAGCTGCTACAGCTCAGCCTCCGGATGCAAGGATTGACCTTTGGATGGACAGAGCACCCCCGCCGCCCCATTACATATTACCGGCTGAAGGTCTGCCTCCTGGTCGGGAGGAGCCCTGGCCTGTGTGGAGAACCCTTAACCGACTTCGATCCGGGGTTGGTCGATGTAGATCCAATTTGGTTAAGTGGGGGCTAAACGGGAATTTGCATGCTGGATGCGACTGTGGTGCACCACTGCAGACCATGGCACATTTGCGCACCTGCCAGCTGTGTCCCACTACGTGCACAATGGTCGACCTTTGTAAGGCGACCAATAACGGCCTCCAAGTCGCCAGGTTTTGGGCGGGTTCCGTTTGAGGTGAAGTACCATTGACTCGAGAAGAAGAAGATTTACGAACACGAGGTTTCAACTCCAATAAGTGCTTTTCTGCTGCAATCTTTATAATACTTCTGGAAAACTTGAAGCCGTAGCTTACTTATAAGAGCGTTTAAAAGGTAATTTGATATACAAATATGTACCGAAGTTTTTCTTGTAAACCTTAAGAGTTCCACTAAGCGGTAAACACCTAGAAGTCTCAGGTCGAAACTTTCATTATCTATCAAGAAATTACTCAATAGCTGACCGAAAAGGCATTAGTAATCACATAAAACCGCTTGCCTTGTTCCTAATACCTCTCATGTCTTGTCTCCTGTCCTTTATTTCTTTCCTGTCTTGTCCTCTCTTGTCGTGTGTGTAAATTTAGTTAAATAAAATCTTTTGCTGACTTGGCTTGTGATGAGAAGTAGAGTTGGAACAATCGTCAGAAAATATTTAATTTACATTTATTAATTTTTCGCTGACCTCTCATCACTTGGGCCACGCCCAAAAGACCACATTAGTGTGTTATGAAGTTTGTATATGTTTCTTGAAAAAAAATCTGCAGTATTATGCAAATTTAGCGTTATCGGCACATCTAGAGCTAGGTAGGCTACACGCTTGGTGGCATGCCATCGGCGGAAATAGGTGCCTCGGCTCATTTGAATCTAAAGTGAGGCATTTTTTGACATAAACGTTTTCACGTTGCATGCGCGCACCGATAAACGGTAAAGTTTGAGTTTAATGGGTGCTCGATATTGCGATTCGGATGATGCAGTGTTTTACAGTTGTGTAGAATGCGATTGAACATCTTGTTCAGATATAGCGGAGCTGTTTTTTGCGATAGTACAGAATATTGAGTTCTCAGCGCCTTATGGAAGGTGCCAGATGAATTCAAGTCACTCTGTACCAAAACTAATAAAGTTCTAATTTTGTACACAATAAGCTAACCATTGATGTTAGCTTCTTTTAAACTAAATTTCAATTAACAAGAGAAAAAGGAACCTTCACCGAGATAGAACATTTTTACTGCGAAGAAAATATTACAGCTTATTGAATGAAGATAATTATTTTATACTCGACTAGCTGGGCCGGCGGGGTCGCACGCGTGTATATCGGGTTTCAAAAATAACGGACATCCATAAAATGGTACTCAAACTTAAAGTTAGACTTCTAGCAATACATTGGTGAATACCGCATTTGATTCCATGCAGTAGATTTTGCGTGATGCTCGATCAAACATGCAGATAAAATTTTATCCCGTTTTCCCAACGCTTCCCGTTACTGCTATGCTCCTATTAGTTGTAGAGTGATGAAAAGTATACTATAACCTGCCCAGGAGTATGAAGAATAATCGTACCAAGTTTCGTTAAAATCCGTCCAGTAGTTTTTTTTTCTATAGCGAACATACAGACAGACAAAAATTTTACTGATTACATTTTTGGCATCAGTATCGATCACTAATCACCCCCTGATAGTTATTTTGAGAAAATATTTCATGTACAGAATTGACCTCTCTACAGATTTATTATAAGTATAGATATTGCGACCGCGTATCGGCAAACGTAATGTTGGACGCCCTCAGGCCAGGTGGAGTGACGATTTGCGCAGGACGGCTGGCAAGTGCTGGATGCGAGGAGCCCATCGATCAAAGTGGCGAACATTGGGAGAGGCCTATGTCCAGCAGTGGAGTGATACGGGCTGATGATGATGATGATATTTGATACTAATACAGTAACGTAGAGAATGACTATGCGGCATTATGTCTGACCGTCTGTTTTATCTATACTTATAATAAATCTGTAGAGAGGTCAATTCTGTACATGAAATATATTTTCAAAATAACTATCAGGGGGTGATTAGTGATCGATACTGATGCCAAAAATGCAATCAGTAAAATTTTTGTCTGTCTGTCTGTCTGTCTGTCTGTCTGTCTGTATGTTCTTTATAGAAAAAAAAACTACTGAACAGATTTTGACGAAACTTGGTACAATTATTCTTCATACTCCTGGGCAGGTTATAGGATACTTTTCATCACGCTACAATCAATAGGAGCGGAGCAGTGACGGGAAGTGTTGGGAAAACGCGAGAAATTTAAACCTGTATGTTTGAACGCGCATTACGCGAAAACTACTGCATAGAATTGAATGCGGTTTTCACCAATGTATTGCTAGAGGTCTAACTTAAAACTTAGGCACAAGGTATAGATGGGTATTATATGGAAGTCCGTTATTTTTGAAACCCGATATCCACGCGAGCGACGCCGCTGGCACAGCTAGTGTCTAATATAAATAAATATTAAATACAAAATACATTATATTTTATCATAAACATTTATACAAAGTAATACTTAGTACGAATTTAACTTAGTAAGGTAGTCCTGTGTGTAATAAAGAGTATCTATCTAGATTTTTGTTAAGACTATTTTATCGAAATACAAAGTGCTTTTTAGATTTCACTCAAAATAATTTGGAATGACACAATTATACAAGATAGGATTTTAAAAATAATTTTTTGTTATCTTAATAATTATATTAACATTGGTACATTACACGCTCGATTGTCAAGACACTAATTAGCGACTCATAGGGAAATCTCAGTTTGAGTGAAATGTGTTATGATATTTGCTAAAAGTCAAAAATACTTAAATAAGCGCCCAATAAATAAAAATAATTTGATGCGAATCTACACAAATAAGGAAATAAGTTGTACCACCGTTCCGAATCCGTATGCGTTCCAATTTTCTCACCGCAAGACCTTCACCCAACCTTGCCCTTGCCAAATCCTCATAAAACGCATTAAAAATCGAACCTCAAACCCCACGTCCTTCCGCCAACCGCCGGTTAACTTCTTATCAGGCGCTTTTGTGAAATTCGAAAACACACATTGGCAGCCCTAGGCGTATCGCGCCGCGGCCAAACTGGCCTTATCTCGGTCACTTTTCACGTTTTTCAGCGGCCCCCCTTCCGGACCAGCGCGGCCCACCCGGGCCCACCCCGGCCCACCTTTGCCCACCCCAGAATAGGACGACGGCCAGTGATACGGTGATATGAGAGCTATTCAGCCGTTTTAAAAGGGGTATAACGGTGTCAGGTGATATGGCAACTATGCGAGAGATAGTGTCTAATATTGGTCGCTCTCAGTGTTGCCAACCAATTAAATTGCGATCGGGAGTGTGATAAGGATGGCACTTTATGTTTAGTACGAGTGATTTAAAATTTGAATTCGCTAAACTAAACAATGGTCTTTCAAACAGTGGCTAAAATGTTTTTTTTTATAATGAATGATTTAAAAAAAAAGTTTAATTTTAGCCTCACATGCTGATGACATCATAATCGTAATCATCATCAGCCCATTGCAGTTTAAATGTCATTAAATAAATGAACCAACAATCCGCACCAACCACGAAGGTTTAAATTTCCTTGTACTCTTAATACCATAAAATAAGTAGGTGTAGCTCCCAGAACATGCAGACCAAGAGAGGTAGGGCATAGCGAATCTTCGCTCGAATTGAGCTGCCCGTCCGGGGAAGGACCACCACCCTATAGAATACCGCAGCCAAATGACCACCGGGTCGTGTTTCTGCTGGTGAGTAGGGTCTCGTGGGGGTTAGGGTTGGGCCGGCATGGCAGTGGCAACTGACAGGTAACTAACCAGTTGTCACAGCGACTTGGGCTTCTCTTTGGCTTTCCATCAGGCGTAGGGAAGCCATTATGTCGAGCTACTATAAAAAAATGTATATTATACATAACAATTTCACAATATTCCGACAATCACCCCGGACATTTTCAACTCAAAGACAGATATGAAACTCTGCCAAAGTAACGTACACAACAAAACTTGTTTAAAACAAGCGAACAAGTAAAAAGATCATCGTTATCACTCGCCGACGGCATTGTCAAAAGGCTGAATTGCTATCGGCTAATGAGCCGATACGGGAATCGAACCCGCACTGTATCGATGTCGCACACCTGTAGTAATTCAACCGCGGTTATCTGCCGAATAGGGTTACCATGATACTGACATGTAATGTGGAAGTATGCGAGCGAACCATCATCTTTTCTCTCAAAGCCACTTGTCCGTGGTACATCCTGCTATATAAAAAACGAATCTCTGGCATTTTGTTTAATTTTTATATAAAAAAAACGACTGGTGGCGATTTCACCATCACAATAGGCTATTATGGCTAAAAATTGTAATTAGTCCGTCTTTGGCTTATTCAAAAATAAAAGACACGAATTTTTTTATTTGTAAATTAGACCAAAAATTACAAAGTTTAGCCCGTTGAAATTACGCGTGACGTCACTCGGTGAGGCGGGAGCAGGTGACGTTAAAGACTCCCACTCCTAACTTTTGATGCCTTGTATCTTTGCTATTGTTTATTTGAATGAAAAAAGGAAAAATACGTGTCTTTTATTTTTGAATAAGCTAAAAGACGGACTAATTACAATTTTTAGCCATAATAGCCTATTGAAGGCGTAGAATACAACAGGCCGATGATGGTCAGCAGCATTACCGGAGCGAGATGCTAGGCTCTTACGACGCCAATTCGCTTACCCATCATGGCAATTATAGGAAAAGCCTTCAGAAGATTGAGCAGTATGTCTAATAACTGGATAAAAATATTGTCCAACAGTGGACTGCAATAAGCTGATGATGATGAGCTAGTATCCTCCTAGAAATAGATGTAAGGGAGCGGCCTATCACCTTTTCGCTCCAAGCCATCCTCACCTGCCCGTGGTGCATCCTGCCGAACAACAAACGAGGCTCTGGCAAACCGACTGGTGGCGGTATGGCCATCACTATAGAAGGCGTAGCTAAATACCACAGGCCGATGACGGGCAGCAGCGTCACCGGAACAAGAAGCTACGCCCTGCGATCGCCAACCCGCCTGCCCAGCGTGGCGATTATGGGTATATCCTCCAGAGGTTTGCCCTAGGTGGCGACCAGTTGGAGAGGCCTATGTCCAGCAGTGGACTGCAATAGGCTGATGATGATGATGATGATCCTCCTAGAGATTGGCCGCTATATAATAGTTACGAGATATTATTACTCCTTCTTCTTTTCGTATCAATGGCAATCATATAGTGCCCATACAAAACCTAGCGACCTGAATACCTGCTATCGGTCGCCTCATTATTACTCCTGACATGTCTAGACTAAGGACTATGTAAGTGTGGTCACCCCAAGCAGGTATGTTGTGTGTATGTAAATAATCTACAGTTTTCTTATCGGATGTTAAATAGGCGGGCGCGAATAAAACCTTAATTACATCGATTTTACAGAGTCTGAGTATTGTTGAATTTACCATACTGATATTATAAATGCGTAAATAAATTTCAAATAAGGACCATTTGCTAGGTTTTCTATGATTAAGATTCTACATCTAAGACAATATAGATTTTTCTTTTTTATAATGGCTCGACATAGTGGCTCCTCTACGCTTGATGGAAAGCGAAAGAGAAGCCCAAGTCGATGTGACAACGGGCAAGTAACTGGTCAGTTACCTGTCAGTTGCTACAGCCATGCCGGCCCAACCCCAACCCCCCACGAGCTCTGGAAACCCTACTCACCGCCAGAAACACAACCCAGAGGTCGTTTGGCTGCGGTATTCTATAGAGTGGAGGTCCTTCCCCGGACGGGCAGCTCAATTCGAGCGAAGATTCGCTATGCCTACCTCTCTTAAGATAGGTAAATTATTTATTAGCCTGGGTGTTAAATTGTTCATTCAGCAACATACCTTATATATTTTTATTTATCTATTTTATTAGTGACAAATATCTATCTAAGGATTATGAAATTCTTAATATTAACAAATTTTTGTAATCTTAACATTATGTTGATTTTAAAGCATAAATATTTTTTTCCTCTCTAAGGATGTTACTTTGGCCCATCCACTGATTGATTGAAGACCAGACCAATCGATTCATCGAGTGATAAAATAAAGAACTAGGCACAGAGAACACATAAGTACATATTGACGCACAATTAGGCGGTCTTATTGCTTTAAACGATCTCTTCCACAACTCTTCTTACTCGGTAGCTTCTTTTAAATTGCTTTTATTCACATTTTTACATTACTTTTTACATTTTTACATTCTTTTTTCTTGACGATTCATAAGTGCTTATTTTAAGTCTATGTGAATAAAGGTATTTTCATTTTTCAGTTTCATTCATAAAGGTGCAAATTATGATTTAAAAAAAATATAGACTCTCTGATAGTTAACCAACAGTTTATCTAGCGGTTAAACAGCCACTGCTAAAGAGCCTCCAGAGACCATATCAGCAAGATGTCACACCGGGCTTTAAAACTGTCACATTCACGATACGATTCAAAGTTTAGAGACGTTATCTCAAGTTAATTCCAGGCCCATTCTTGAACCCCTTGCTAAGTATAAAATTGAGCACAATATCGTAAGAGTACGAATCCTCACATGAGCTCACACATGAAATATATTCAATCTGCAACTTGGAGATAAGCCGCCCCCCTGTAGGGTGGGGGCGCTAAGCTGGGGGCGATTTTTGACGGTCACTACGGTTCGATGTTTAAAATCTTCCCTTTTATTGCGTGATTGGCACATTGGTATTGTTTAAAGGAGTTTGGATGTTGTAATAGATCTTTGATTTATCGTCTTTGTCTTTAATCATCATCATCATCCTCTTAGCGTTGTCCCGGTTTGTGCCTCTAGGCCCAGGGTCCGCTTTGACCATGATCCTAGATTTAGCGAGTCTGGTTATTACATTGAAGCGACTGCCATCTGACCTTCTTTCTGCGTCTTTGTCTTTAATCATGAGTTAGATTTACATGCCTGTTGGAAAAATATACACTGACTATTTTACACACATTGTAATGTTATCATGCGTTTAGTCCCAGAATGAGCCATCGAGCCAGTCAGCCATTATGTAAGTTAACTCAACCTAATAGACTTCCTACGTACACATACGTAAAGCCACTGGGTACAGGTACTGGTACTTTTGTACTGACTGCTCATGTTACAATGAAAATTTGACATTTGCTACTTGGACACTTGGTCGTATGCGGACTTTTGCATAAAAGAAAAAAAATCATCATCATCATCAGCCCATTGCAGCCCACTGCTGGATATAGGCCTCACGAATTTTTCGCCAGATGTTTGGTCAAACATCTGGAGGATTGACCCATAATCGCCACACTGAGCAGGCGGGTTGGCGATCGCAGGCCGTAGCTTATGACACTGCTGCCCAGTATTTAGATAAGACTTCAATTGTAATGGTTACAGGTCAGTTGCCCGAGCCTCGTTCGTTATTCGGCAGGATGCACCACGGGCAGGTGAAGGTGGCTTGGAGCGAAAAGATGATGGGTCGCCGTTTTATCATCCAACCGCTAGGTACATCCAAGCGGCAGCCCTAGATGGCGATAATAAAATTATTATTATTCGTACTATCAGCCGCGCCACCCGCGATGCTATCGCTGCTATCTCGCCGCGCCAGCGTCGCTTCACCCCTTCGCCGTAGGGGTGGGCGAATCGGATTTGTCGATAAATTACATATCTACCCTTAATACGTTTTTAATAAGTAAAATAAATAACCCAAGACATGCCTCGCTGGGCCACACAGCGCCATCTAGCCCCAAACTAAGCCAAAGCTTGTACTATGGGTACTAGACAACTGACAAACTTACTTAGATACATTTTTTTTTTAAATAAATACATATTATACAGAGAAAACATCCAGACCAATACAAACAGACATGTTCATGCACACAAATGTTTGTAATGTGTGGGTATCGAACCCACGACCCTTGGCTCAGAAGGCAGAGGTCATTACCAATTGAGCCAGTCAATATACCCTTAATACGTTTTTAATAAGTAAAACACATGGACAGTAGTTTGGCCCGGTGGCTGATTTGTCCTGATGTGATCATTCTGAACCAAAGGTCGTATATTCGATTTCCAGCTAAGACAAATAATCGCAGTCATTATAAGCCTCTCGCAGTCCACTGCTGAACTGCTGAAGTGGCAAACAAAGGAATTATGTATTAGCCACTGGGTGTTTTTATTTGCATTTAGAATTTATTTGTGATAATACCTTCGTTGTTCTGATACCCATAACACAAGTGCTTAAGCTACTTTGGGATCGAAGATTGGGAAGAAGGGGTTTTTGCTAAACCTTATTTACTTAAAACACATTTTTAACAGCGCGTTGATGTCTTTACTACACGAATCTCTCTTATCTACGACTAAAATCTCCACCACAATATAGCAATTTTTTTGGTATTATAGCTCTTATGAATAATAATAATTCTTGAAAAGTTGGCAGTGGCAAGATTTTGCAACTACCAACAATACCTCTTCTAGATTAGCATATAAAGCAGAAAAGGAGCGGACACTATATACGTTATACTTATAATAAGCACAAATTGTTCGCAATATATACTATTTCTAAAAAAATAAAGAAGCTTGCACTGTGGGTATTAAACCATTGATAAACATAGATAGATATTTTTTTATTCTAATTACGCGTAATACATATTAAACATACATAGCAAAAATTCATATTAATCCAAACAGATATATTCATGCACACAAATGTTTGTACTGTATTTGTGATATGCATAGAGGTAGCCACTGCTTTTTTACGCTAAATTACCGTAAAACCGATGACACATATATCGACGCCTGTCACATCACTAGGGGTGTAACCTGACTTATACCGGATAAGAATAAATACAGTGGCGTTCGCCGGCGGAATGTGCTAATACATCCTTATCGCGACGGCGCGCACACACGCGGCCTCTGCACACACACATACACACACACAAACACACACAGAATCTTTACAAGATGTCCCGTGTGTGAACTTTTGAATACTTTAACACACATTTGTGTTTTGACGACCTCTGTAGCGTTTTGAGAGCGCGGAGATCCAAAGTTCCTGGGTTCGATTACCGGTCGGGACAATTGGGGGAAACCGACTTGTCTCATGTCTAGGTGTTCTGGGAGACGGCCCCAGTCATGGTACGAGGGATAATCTAATTTTGAAACCAGGTGGATGATGTGAATTGTCTGGTGGAGGGACGACCCTTTGAGTTATGTTCAAAACTAGACGGAAAGCTGGAGAAGAAACCCAAGTCGCACTGATAACGGGCGGGAATCCCCAGTTTCCAGTAGACACCGAAGCCATGCAGGCCCACAAATTCTCATGATTAATGAGACATTTTCGGAAAACGGAAAAATTACAGACATAATTTCATAGTTCGTTATAAAACAAGATATTCTGCTATCTCCTAGATACATTATTTGGTAATGACCTCTGCCTTCTGAGCCAAGGGCGTGGGTTCGATCCCCGCACAGTGCAAACATTTGTGTTCATGAACATGTCTGTTTGTATTGGTCTGGGTGTTTTCTATGTATAATATATTATATTTATATACTAATCAAAGTATTTTAAGTAAGTTTATTAGTTGTCTAGTACCCATAGTACAAGCTTCGGCTTAGTTTGGGCCTAGATGGCCATGTGTGGCCCAGCGTGGAATGTTATTTATTTAATTTTAGTTTAATAACCACACTTCTAGTGTTCCACAAATAACAAATACTGCAGAAATCAATTAACCTACAATGCAACACAGAGCTAATGGTTCGCATGCAATTCACACAAACATACTATCACATTTTAAAATTATCGCCATGTAAATTATACCAAACGAGTTTCTTTCGTGTCACTGTATCGGGACGATCTTTGATCTCGAAACTTTCAGAATCAGCGTGTAAGCTTGTCATGACCTTAATGGCGTGGATAGAGCTTAGGTTATAGTGTTAATAATGTACCTTTAACTTCAAGATTTTGGTATATTTTTCATCACGCTACAATCAATAGGAGCAGAGCAGTGACGGGAAGTGTTGGGGAAAACGGGAGAAAATTTTATCTGTACGTTTGATCGCACATCACGCGAAAACTACATGGAATTAAATGCGGTTTTTACCAATGTATTGCTAAAGGTCTAACTTAACTTTGAGGTACCATTTTATGGAAGTCCTTTGTTTTCGACTGTTTTTGTTTGACTTTTTTGTTTGACTTTTAATATTTGAAACCCGATATCCACGCGTGCGACGCCGCCGGCACAGCTAGTTTTGTAATAATGTAGTGCTTTAACCATTCGTCACCGAGGTCGTCCAAATTAGAGTTTAGGGGTAGGGCTAAATATTATGTATCATGTGATTTGATCGATTATTGTGGTAGGAGCGGAACATCAGGCTACTAGTAGTAGTACGATTAAAACGTTTTTAGAAAATAAAAACACTCCATCTATCTCTACATACGAACGGAACGCTACCTCGACCCATCGTTCCTTTCCTATCACCAACAGCCAACGGAGATCGTATCTGTTAATTAATTTACCGCACAAACATAAGGTAAAAATGTGTGTTTTTCATAAACCCACGTCAAGATGGCGGCACATCATCCCTAATTACCTAACTGATTTGGGTATTCGATAAACGGTTTTCAACTGAATGTTACGATGATCAATTTAATTTTACCCCTGCCGATAATGAAAGTAAAGCTGGATTGGATAAAGATGGACATAAAAATTTAGTTAAAATAAATTTCAATAGAAGATTTTAAAGAGACGTGACTTTTTTATGTCATGACTGGCTCGGTGACTCAATTGGTAGTGACCCCTGCCTTCTGAACCAAGGGTCGTGGGTTCGATTCCCAAACGGACAAACATTCGTGTGATGAACACTTGTGATTGTTGGGTGTTTATAATTTGTATTTAAGTATTTATTTGTGGTATCTTCGTTGTTGTGATACTCATAACACAAGTGCTTAAGCTACTTACTATGGGATTAGAGCAATGTATGTGATGTTGTCTGATATTTATTTATGACAACATTTTTGCTATACTCGTAGTAGCCTGGCACAATGGCTCCCCTACGCCTGATTGAATGCAAAATAGAAACCCGAGTCGTTGTGACAACGCCAATTCTGCCAATATGTCGAGTAAATATTTACGAAGTTTTCTTTGGCAAACTTACAATACAATTCACGTGTTAACTAGTTAGCATTGGATTGATAAGTACCATGGATTTCTTAGACACTAATCTTCATCAAGCAGATGCTTGCGGGAGGATATATAGGAGTAGACCATCTGGTCTAATCAGAAGTCTATTACTAAAGTTGATACCTAACTGAAGAAAGTACTACACTGCGTTAGCCGTGAAATCAAAATCAAAAAATAAATCAAAATCAAAAATACCTTTATTCACATAGAATTAAAATAATCACTTATGAATATATTTATTTATTTCTCGTGGTATGAATATAGTGGAGGGTATTTCTACTATATACAAGCCTGATAAAACTTCGAAGAGTATTAATTAGCTCGTGACGGCCAGCGTAAAGTACGGAATTTGAAAGTATTTCAGTCATTTCATATTCAAAAACAAACAAAAAAGTGATTATCCGCTGGACGTGAAATACCTACCCATATTTTTCGAGGTTATTAGAATCTATTAAATAGAACCTCGAAAATTAGACTTATGAGACCTTAAAGTCATTGATAAAATCGAGATTCATGTATTTCTTAAGTCTCATATTATACCTAGTAATTATATTGATTACAGTTGTCATACTCCGAAACTTCTGTCCTACTTCTTTTTCATGGAGAAACTAATTTAAATTAATTCCATCTTAACTAATATAACTAATATTATAAAGCTGAAGAGTTTGTTTGTTTGTTTGAACGCGCTAATCTCAGGAACTACTGGTCCGAATTGAAAAATTCTTTTTGTGTTGAATAGACCATTTATCGAGGAAGGCTTTAGGCTATATAACATCACGCTGCAACTATTACGAGCTAAGAAATAATGGAAAATTTTAAAAAAAAACGGGGAGAAAATAACTATTCCACGCGGACAAAGTCGCGAGCACAGCTAGTCTTTTGATAAATGTTAAAACGCGATAACATATAATGTTATATGTTCGCATGCTAACACTATATCGTGTCCTAAATACAAGAAACGTTAAAACTGCATCGCATTGCGAAAAACTCTGTTTTAATTGCCTTTTTGATTTAATTTATGGATTACTGTATTTAAAGCCTATTTTACTACCAGACATTTTAAAAAGGTCACGTTTAAAACCTACTTCAGTTAATTCTGTAGATATTTGCATGTGCGCACATTTTATTATTTTGTTTAACAATGCAAAGTTCAGGAATCGTAAAATATTTTATTATATTATGCTAATACCATTTTCACTTGCGTCAAAGTTTGTATAATTTTATAATTATTTGGATGCAGTTGCGTTTATGCGGGTAACTAGTTATGTTTGATTGTTTATGAAGATTGATTATGACCTTTATTGTTACAACAAAGTATAGCATTCTATAATTTTACAATACTAGCTGTGCCCCTGCGGCTTGGCCCGCGTTTAAACCCTATTTTACCACTTTAGCGGGTGAATTTCAATACATCCAAAATTTCGTTGCATTCGCTTCAGCGGTTTCGGCTCTGCGTTGCTCGTTCAGTCAGGACATGTTCTTTTATATATATATATATGTTATTTTTTATATATATATATATGTTTCGCCAACGTAGGGATGTAAGGGAGCGGCCTATCATCTTTTCGCTCCAAGCCAACCTCACCTGCCCGTGGTGCATCCTGCCGAATAACAAACGAGGCGCTGGCAACCGACTGGTGGCGGTATAACCATCACAATTGAAGGCGTAGCTAAGTACTAAAGACTGGTGACGGGCAGCAGCGTCACCGGAGCAAGAAGTTACGCCCTGCGATCGCCAACCCGCCTGCCCAGCGTGGCGATTATGGGTATATCCTCCAGATGTTTTCTTAAGTGGCGAACAACTGGAGAGGCCTATGTCCAGCAGTGGACTGTAATAGGCTGATGATGAATAAGTATATGTTTCGCCAACGTTTCTTGGGTCTTCCTTTAGAATGGGTGGCGAGACTTGATGGACGATCTTGAAGGACTTGTTTTTTTTTTTCTAAATGACTACGATTATGGCCAGGCCGGCCTTGTCATCATCACCGGACTGTTGGGAAAGCGGAAGGCTCTCACCCCTTGAAGGACTTGTAAAACAACGACAAATATAGGCGATGGATCGCGAAGTGTGGAGGGACTTAGGGAAAGCCTTTGCCCAGCAGTGGGATAAGTTGGACAAAATCAAAATATTAGTGTCAAGAGTAGAGCCACAGAACCAGTCAAATATTATGTCGGTTACAAATACACTTTACTAAAGAAACTAAGTAATCTTTATCCGATCGTTTCGTACTCGTGTATTCAAAACAGCGAAAACACACGATAACTTAGGTATATGTAAAAAAGAATGACTATTTCCATATCGTAGGTCTTATCAGCTTAGTTAACAGGAACCCATCGTTGAAGGTCAACCGTCTAAGGCCACCTTATCTGCCTATAAGTAACCTATTTCCTATAGGAAATAAGTTACCTCTAAACAAGGATATACATGGATAGGTAACTACTTATTATGTGCATTAAATTTATACATTACATACAGTTTTGATGATAATAGGATGGGATGTAAGGGAGCGGCTTATCATCATTTCTCTCCAAGCCTTGGGGTTGGGCCGGCATGGCGATGGCAACTGATAGGTAGCTGACCAGCTATTTGCCATTTGTCACAGCGACTTGGGCTTCTCTTTTGCTTTCCCTCAGGGGTAGGGAAGCCATTATGTCGAGCTACTATAAAAAATTAATAAAAAAGACACAAAGAATTCTATTCTATTCTATTCTGGAATTATATTCTATTCTATAGAATCTAGCTTCCAAATAGCTTTTAAGTAGCGAATTAATTAGAAGAAAGGATGGGGAACCATACGACAATCAATAAAATAAATTGTTTAAAAAATCATCGCTATCTTATAAATAAATCCTTTATCAATCCATTATCTCAACATCAACTTCACCATTTATAAAATATAACACAACAAAACCCCTCAAAATCTATAAGACGCCGGCATTCCAACTTTCCTTACAAGTCTCACAACCAACCGATTTCGGCACATGCAGACATCCTTGCTACAAATTACTCCAATTTCAACCAAGCCAAAAAGCTCTCTGATACCAAGATTTAAAGCTCAGTTCAGCTTGTACGGACCTACCCGCCTGTTGCTCCCGGATATTGCCAAGCTCCATCAGACCGCTCCGGGAATTACCTTATAATTCGCCAAATTACCCCGGGATCTTTGTGTAATTAAATACTTTTCTACGATTACAGTTCTTTAAGGAATTGTGTCGGTTTTTCTGCAAATAGGCTTTATAGGAACACTGCAGTTTGGGTTGGTGTTACAAAATAATGTTGAGGGCTCCCAATACACATAGCCACTTTCCGAGGTGACATCAGGCGGGCCGTAAGCTTGTTTGCCGCCCAAGTGGAATAAAAAAAAATAGATCTTCAACTAAATAGTTTCGTACCACCAAAGAGGAGTGTTATGGATGCATCTACAATTCTACATCCAGTCCACCCTTGTACTAGACGAGGGCTGTAATACTGTTAGCGCAACGAGCGCGTCGCGTCGTGCGCAATGGTGCAAAGATGATGCAAAGACGCAATGGCGCAATCGCCTGATAACGCGATAAGCGCAAGGTGGAGGCTCGTTAGCGCGTCCACTCCATTGCCTCAGCAAATCACGTGTTTACCCATTCAACCCTTGATTCTGTCTCAGACTTGTAGTCCGGCACAAGATTTGTTGTTGATCATCTTTTCGCTCCAAGTCGTCCTCACCTACCCGTTGTGCATCCTGCCGAATAATCAAACGTGGTTCTGGCCAGCGACTGGTGGAGATAGACGATGGAAAGCGTAGCAAAGTACCACAGGCCGATGATGGCGTTACCGGAGCGAGGAGCCCTGCCCCTGCCAAAGCCAACCCGTGCCAAAGCGTGGCGATTGTGGGCCTTTACCCATAAGCCTCCAGATGTTTTACCATAGTGGCGGACCACTGAAGATGCCTATGCCCAGCAGTGGACTGCGATAGGCTGATGATAGTTATGTCTCCTCTACTCTTAAACATTGGCCGCTAAAATTCGGCCAGGAGAGAGGAGAACGGTTATTATTTCGTCAATAGAGATTCAACCCGGTATGTTTTTAACTCTGGCGCAACTGGCGTTGATCTGTTGGCGTATCTTAAACTCCCTCTTAGCTTTTTATAATTATTTGTGAATTTTATTATTTAACAGTTCAACTTTACACCTTAAAAAAAAGTATTTTATTTTCTTTTATAATTATCTGCATAACATGCTATGATTGCTTATAATTGTAAGGACAGTAATTAACATCATAGCCTTAATACTGTATTATAAATTAATGTATTACAGTACCTTATGTTGGTTATCCAGTAAATAATAATAAACTCAAGATTTCCTATAAGTAAATGGAGGAAATTCATACCGCGCCCAATCAACGGCCCCGGTGGACGTCTAAAAGGTAATCTCTATTCGTCAAGCTCACGTTAAAAAAACATGAAAAAAATTCTTCCCGTACCAATTTATCCCGACACGATACCGTCCCGATGCGTCTCCCGTACGGAATCCTTCAGGAGCGGCCAATCGCGGGATCGCGAGGTGCGGGCCGTCTCGATAACGCCGAGGTATGATCAATCTCGGCACTTCGGCCCTTCCCTGACGCTATCTCGCGACGCATATATCGCAGGTATCGCTACCCGGAGGTAGGAAGGTACGTCACTAGCTGACACCTTGAAATAGGCAGGGTTTTTTTTATAGTCAGTTACCTGTCAGTTGCCACTGCCATGCCGGCCCAACCCTAACCCCCCACGAGCTCCAGCTTTGATGGTACCTAGTTGAGAAAGATGTAGATTCAATAGATACGAGTATACAATTGAGGAACTCATTTTCTCTCTTCCAGACAACCTTTGGCATATTAGGAAGAAAGAAAGGATGAGGTGTAGTTCAGACAATGTAAGAGCAATCCGTGCATTGACGGATAAGAAATACAATTCACCGCCCCGTACCTTCCCGTGGTGTCCTAGAGTTGACAAAGGGGCTTCTTGAAATCTATAGTTTGTTTACGCTATCTCGAGTCGCATTCACACTAACTGACGCCTCAGAACAGACGAGATCCTTCTCCCGTACAGAATCTCCAGGAGCGGCCAATTGGCGGGATCGCGAGGTACGAGTATGATCAATCTCGGCGCTTCGGCCCTTCCCTAACGCTATCTTGCGACGCATATATCGCAGGTATCGTTGCCTGGAGGTACGAAGGTACGTCACTAGCTGACACCTTGAAATAGGCAGGATTTGATTATACCTAGCTGAGTCAGTAAGGGAGCGGCATATCATCATTTCGCTCCAAGCTAACCTCACCTGCCCGTGGTGCATCCTGCCAAGCGAGGCACTGGCAATCGACTGGTGGCGGTATAACCATCACAATTGAAGGCGTAGCTAAATACCACATACATGAGTATTTTTATTTAACGGTTTATATGTGCGTGTTAGTCAAATGTTTATGAATAAAGACATTTTTGACTTGAATTTGACTATACAAAATATCTCTGCTTTTAAACCAGCTTTACACGTATACTAAACGATGCCATTGCCACCTCCGCCGCGCGCCGGTTCGGAGGGCGGGCGTCGAAAAAGGATAAATAATAGATGATGATCCGGCCGATATCCGATCGCAGAACAAAGGTACGTGAGCGCTATCGCCGGTCGCAGCCACCCTCCGCAATACCGGCTCCACTGCCGGACGACACGGGACGATATTGGGTAACGTGACCCTGACGATACGGTACGAACCAGTGCCGATTTTAGAACTAGAAATACCAGCGCAGAGGACGAAGTTTTTTAAGAAGCTAGGCCAAATTAAAGTTGCTAGGCCTTCACTTCAGGGAATATGAAGCTAAGACGCCTTTGGGCACCCTAGGCGGCCGCACAACTGCATTCTAACCTAACGACGCAACGGAAAGGGGCTTTGCTGTCGTATGGGATAGAGTTGGATCCACGATTGGATGTTATGGGACGATATGAGGTGGCTGCTACGGGAAGGCATTGGTTAACACGAGGTGGTGGTAGGCTTTCACCTGAATCACCGAAGATCCTCCACCGACTGCCCTAAGTCGATTGCAATGGATATTTTTTAAAACGAGTTTTTGAGGTAAGATTGCAGTGCTTTAGGCGACAAGAATCTCCTACTGATGTCAATCCTCCTTGATTCAATGCATAATAAACTAAATGTCACAAAATGTCATTAAAGGTCTAATTTAAAAAAACTACGGTACCTACTCGTAAAAATATAAAGAGTCGTAACTTTATTTGACTACCACCGTAACTTATTATCAATTCAAACATATTAAAGTTGGAGCCAGATAGTACCAAATGTAAAGACGCCAACTTAAACCAAATTCCCTTTAAATGCAATGGAAACGTTCACAGATCGGATGAGGGTGAGCAAACCGCGAACTAACGAATCTCTTATGAAAATGTGATACATTATGTTGCCGATAGCGGCGTGATGGAGCGGTGATCCGCGCTTATTAATATCATCCGGGCGCACACGACGGATCTAAGTAATGGGGAATCTATATTAGTTATATATCCCAGGTTTTATCAGTATATCTAGAACTAGCTACACGCCCCTACTTCGCACGGGTGCTATGTTTATATGGAACTAGCTGTGCTCGCGACTTCGTCCGCGTGAAATAGAGTTTCATCCCCTATTTTATGCCCTTGGGGGTAAAATTGATCAAAATCCTTTCTTAGCGGATGCCTACGTCATAACATCTACCTGCATGCCAAATTTCAGCCCGATCCGTCCAATGGTTTGGGCTGTGCGTTGATAGATCACTATGTCAATCAGTCAGTCACCTTTGAGTTGAATATATTTATATTTTATATATATATATTTTTTTTTTATATTGGTTCAGCATAGTGGCTTCCTTTTGCCTGATGGAAAGCTAAAAGGAAGCCCAAATCGCTCTGATAACGGGCGGGAAACCTCAGTTTCCAGTCAGTTACCACAGCCATGCTGGCCCGCGAGATGCTTCTTCACGCTTCGTTTAAAGGATCCCATACTGTAAGAAGGAGGAAACACGTGTGCCGGCAGAGAATTCCACTTTTTGATAGTACGGCATAAGTAGGAGTTACCGAATTTTTTAGTACGCGATGGGATGTTATCCACCGTGAAACGGTGGCATCGCATGCCAGCCCGCGTGGTCCTATGTCGGAAAGGTGAGGGAGGGATAAGAGAGAATAACTCTTCAGAGCATTCCCCATGATAAAGGCGATAAAAAACGCTCAGTGAAGCGACGTCCCTACGCAGTTGTAAGGGTTCTAAGGCTCTAGAGACGTTTTCATCACCAATTATACGCGTGGCTCGCCGCTGCAGTCTATCAAGGGCATCAAGGAGATATTTGGCTGATCCGTCCCACAGGTGCGAGCAGTATTCGACACAGGATCGAACTTGAGTCTTGTACAAAAGACAAAGTTGACCTGGCGTGAAAAACCTGCGCACCCTGTTCAGGACCCCCAATTTTCTCGATGCATTTAAGATGACACCCTCAATGTAGTTCCGTTGGTTGAGACTGCAGCAGACTTCCATACCCAGCATATTAAGGCCACCGCGTAGTTCAAGGGGAGTGCCCTGAAGGGTGGGAATGGGAAAGAATTTAGATAGATAGTTTAGGACTCGTCTCCTTACGGTTGTTTAATTGTTAAAACCACACTAGTACTACATATTGTGGTATTAAAGTCATCCCGTCGTCAAACAAATCATCCCGTAGATGTCATGTCAGACGAAAAAGGAAATGTCAGGAAAGGCCAGCAGTGTTTACCTGGGTACAAATAAAGCCTACTACGGTCACCAATTCGCCTGCCAAGCGTGGTGACTACGGATCCCCTCAAATGATAAATTGTCTATGTCCAGCAGTGGACGTTTCAGGCTGATTGTAATGACGAATAAATAGGCTTTATCTGAGTCAGCGTGCTCCGTAGTCGCCCTAGGTCACATTAGCGCCTAACATAAATAACCCAAGACATGCCACGCTGGGCCACATATCGTCACCTAGCCCCAAACTAAGCCGAAGCTTGTTCTATGGGTACTAGGCAACTGATAAACTCACTTAGATACATTTTGCATAAATCATTACATGTATATAGCAAACACCCAGACCAATACAAACAGACATGTTAATGCACACAAATGCTTGAATTGTGCGGGGATGGAACCCACGACCCTTGGCGTAGAAGTCAGAGATCACTACCAAATGAGCCTTCGGGCCAGCCATTGGGTGTGATTATGGCGAAACGCCAAAAATGTATAAAAATAATAGATAAATCAGTCCCTCAGCAGGGTAGGTTGCCGTGTAAGGGTGCGCAGATGCAATCGGCTCGTCTAAGAGTGTAAAGTCTCGGCAGCCATTATCTGTTGCCGCCCAATTACGCCGATCGGGATCCGACTCTGATACACTCGCCGGGAGAAGCAGGGCTGCCACGTGGTGCAATCGTGTATAATAGTGTAGAATTCACTTTTTATGGGATACTAGTGACCGGCCTTTATTTATTTAATCTTTATTGCACAGTAAAGTAGTGTACAAAAGGTGGACTTAATGCCACATAGGCATTCTCTACCAGTCAACCATTAGGCTAAGCAGAAACTAATTTTAAGGTAGCGTGCGACAAAGTTAATTTAAAGCACCATATCTCAAACACAATAATAAAATAATTATGTTAAAAATAAGATACAAATAGATACATACACACATGTATCATACCTACATATAAACAAGAAGAACAAAACATAATTTTACTTATAATACGAATTTAACGTGGCTTACCAATGATGAATTTTGAATTCAGCACAGTAATTTTGCGTTTATTCGATAAGGCGGTGACATCAAATAGCAGAATCTTGAAGTAATCACATAAAGGCCAGGAAAAAGAAACAAAACTGTCAAGTGATCGATTCGGTTGCTTGTCCGTTGCTGCAACAAACAAACTTCTATTTAGTGCAAAAAAAAAAAAAAACACAGATGGATCATACTAAATGACGGCCTGCATAAGTACAACTTCATGCCCCATTCAAAAGACCCAAGACTATCAGAACACGTGTGCTGGAAGAAAGTTCCACAGTTCAACGGCTACATATCGGGAATAATGAGCAAAGGTACACTTCAAATTCTCCCCGGTCAAGACATCCAATTCCGCTCCCTAAATCTGCCAACCTTACTGCCACCCCCTATTTGCGGGCGGCTGCGCGGGGCGGGGCGGGGGCCGTTATCAGCGATTCTCACACCATTAACCCTGCGATACAGTCGGCACTCCATGTAGAGTGCTAGGTGACACGATACAGGTAATCAAAGTCACTTGAAAAGTGTACGCGGCGATTTAGTGTTAGCGTTTAGGGGACAAAGTGTCGCGTGGTGTGTTAAGTTAAGTGTGGCTTCGCTTAGTTCCGTCCCGTTACATATTAACTTGATGAGGGAGTGAAAATATCGGTGGCTTAGTGGTTTTTTTTTTATGATAGAGTGGGCAAACGGGCCTGAAAGTCACCTGATGGTAAGTGTTCACTTCAGCCCATAGACACCGCGACACTAGGGGAGTCACAGGTGCGTTGCCGGCCCTTGAGAAATCTATAGGCTCGCTTTTTGAAGGTCCCTAAGTCATATCCACTCGGAAAAATTACAGACGGAAGCTGATTCCTAAGACACGAGGCAAAAAATTGCGCGCAAATCGCACCGTGGAAGAACTCCAACCATCAAGATGATAAGGATGAAATCTAGAAAATTGGTTACGGTAATCGCGCCAAAAATCAATGTGTTTTCAAATTTAAAATGCGTGTATAGGTGCTGGATGCGAAAAGCCAAATCAAATCAAATCAATTAAAATACATTTATTCACACAGACTTAAAATAAGCACTTATGAATAGTCAAGTAAAAAATAATGTAAAAAGTAAAATGTAAAAAGAACCTAGATATTAAGTTATTGTAAAATTATATTATTATTAAGCCTAGTTTAAAATGTGAATACATCCGAAAAGGTAAGCTATTATGTACCCAAATTTATATTCACAATAAATTCTATTCTATTCTAAAATGAGAGGCCTGTGTCCAGCTGTGGACTGCGTAATGATGATAGATATGTCTATTCGATATACTTACGCAAACAAATCGCTCATAGCGAGACCGCCTAAATTGTACAACAGTAGGGAACTTTATCGAGGCGAGTATTGGGAGAGGCCTATGTCCAGCAGTGGACTGATGTGGGCTGATGATGATGATGATGATGAGGGAACTTTATCTAGCTCTAAGTAATTTTTTCGTGGCCAATAAAGACTATCTGTCTACATAAAGGGGTAGATTTATGTGTGCACAGAAGAACAGAACTACAAACCAACGAACCTATGGATCAAAACCAAAACCTGAACCAATTATGTCGTAACTGTCTTATTACCCCACTCTTGGGACTTTACGATGATAAAAATTGCATCAACATGCAACATGTAATCGGAGAACGTAATGGCTTTTATCACTCGATACTTTTAAGCGTTATCGATTTTAATGCTGAATCGATATCGACAATGTTGCAACGTCTGTCGATTGTCGATCGTAACGCGCCCACACTAGTGATAAAGTTTGCGTAAGGGCATTTACACGAGACGATTTTGGATTGGTTTACACATAAAGCCATCATCAGCATATCGCAGTCCACTGCTGGACATAGGCCTCTCAAGTTGTTCGCCACTTTGGGCAATCATGTGGAGGCTTTACCCATAGTCGCCACCCTGGGCAGGGGTGCTAACGATGTCGGATGGGAGTGGGCTCACCCTTCGGACCACTCCCATGACTGTCCCCTAAAGGGGAAAGCCTGTTGGGGCCTGTCATGACCAGGCCGCGCCGGTGATGTCTTGGTGTACATACTCATAGGACCCTCGACACCACCTTTAAGGCGCATGACGAAGGGGCCGGGGTTTTTAGTGGGTATTTCCTGCCTCACTTCCATCTTCGAGGCGGGATGAGTCCCACATACCCCGCTGCTCCCCCAAGCAGCGGGAATGCCTAAATGCATTTTCCCCGGTAATACAAAAAAAAAAACAAAAAAAAAGGGGTGCTAACGATCACAGGACGTAGCTTCTCTTCGGTATTCCTGTGGTATTTAGCTACGCCTCCAATTGTGATGGTTAGACCGCCACCAGTCGGTTACATTAATAATGAAAATTATCAAATGAAATCGTAGCTGACTTTGATTATTGATCAACATGGTCTGTAAGAGGCTAATGATGATGATGTCATTATCAGCCTATTGCAGCTTGAGAGGCCTATATCCACTCCTGGATATAGGCCTCTCCAGTTGTTCGCCACTTAGGGCAAACATCTGTAGGATATACCCATAATCGCCACGCTGGGGTTGGCGATCGCAGGGCGCAGCATCTCGTTCCGGCGACGCAGCTAGCTACCCGTCATCGGTCTGTGATATTTAGCTACGCCTTCAATTATGATGGTTATGTCGCAGTCATCTGGTTGAATCTCCTCTTCAATTGAATCGCTAGCGCGTTAATGGAATGACGACATTCAATTGAATGACTAGACCGAACGTTGACTAAACACGCGTCACTTAACGTCCAACTAGGTAGCGGATTGAAACATAGCCCTTTGAAAAGAGCGGACGTAAAAGCAGTCAAGTGATTGTAATTTAGTTCATTTTTTTCCCGCGCGGCGTTAGTAGTCACTAAAACAAATATGGCGTCTAACATGATCACACCAGTCGGTTGCCAGCGCCACGTATGTCATTCGGCAGGATGCACCACGAACAGGTGAGGTTGGCTTACATCCCTGATGATGATAATGTATATTAAGATAATCGTTGTATGTAAAAGCGAAACAATATCATGTCGAATTGACGTATCGTTGAATGTAAACGAAACAAAACGTATTTTACTGTGTAGAAAGTAATGTGTTTTCATTAATTTATGGCGAATATAAAAGTACGATGCTGACTTTATGTTAATAAGTTAAGAAGACGAGTTTTTTGTTATTATTCAAGTCTGTTAAATTAATGACAGTGTAAAACATTTTCGCTTAACGTAAAAACTCAGGATAAATAAATAGATCTATAGATATTCTTTCATGCACAAAATAGAAATCATGCCGATTATGGGCAATGTAAGTAATCAGACAACATCACACATTGCTCCAATCCTAAAAGTAAATTGCTTAAGCACTTGAGTTATAAGTATAATAACAACGAAAGTCCCACGAATATATACTTAAATTCAATTATAAATACCCAGACATCATGAACATGTATGTTTGTATTGGTCTGGGTGTTTTCTGTGTACAATATGTATTTAATTACAAAAAAAAATATATCTAAGTAAGTTTATCAGTTATTGTCTAGTACCCATAGTACAAGCTTCGGCTTAGTTTGGGGCTAGGTGGCGCTGTGTGGCCCAGCGTGGCATGGCTTGGGTTATTTATTTACATGGAACAAACACAAATGTTTGTCCCGGGCGGGAATCAAACCCACGACCCTTGATTCAGAAGGCAGGAGTCACTACCACTTAAGCCACCGTGCCAGTAATATGCATACATTCTCGGAGAGCCATCTTTGTCAGGTCATTGTTCTATTGTATTGGAAGGCGTACTACATTTTGTTTACCATAACTGGGTGTCCATTCTAGCATTCTCGTACTATATTTGATTTTTTTTTTTATTTTTGATCATCATGACCAGCCTGCAGACTTCCACTGGTGGACATTTGACTCCCCCAATGGCCATCTGGAGGGATTTGCCATCCATCATCATCATCAGCCTATCGCAGTCCACTGCTGGACATAGGCCTCTCCAGTTGCTCGCCACCTAGGGCAAACATCAGGAGGATATACCCATAATCGCCACGCTGGGCAGGCGGGTTGCGAACGCAGGGCGTAGCTTCTTGCTCCGGTGACGCTGCTGCCCGTCATCGGTCTGTGGTATTTAGCTACGCCTTCAATTGTGATGGTTATACCGCCACCAGTCGGTTGCCAGCGCCTCGTTTGTTATTCGGCAGGATGCACCACGGGCAGGTGAGGTTGGCTTGGAGTGGAAAGATGATAGGCCGCTCCCTTACATCCCTTTGCCTTGATTTACCATAGTCACCACGATAGGCAGGCGGGTTGGTGACCACAGTACGTTTTATTTGACCCAGGTAAACGCTGCTGCCCGTTTCCTGATATTTCCTTATTCGTCTTTTACGATACCTACGGGATCCTATTCTGATTCCGGAAACCTCACAGCCTTCTAGCTATTGTATCAACATCATTAATTTCCACAGTAACCCAACATCTGACCACAAAAAGAATGAGAAACAACGATAATCTCATAATCGCGACCGGGCCGAAGGGAATTTGTCTCGGGCGGGAATCGAACGGGCCGCCCGACACCTCCGCCCTTATATTTATTGCAAATTATGCCCGCTATCGACGCCATCGCCACCTCTCGATAATGGACTCGATGGACCATAAAGAATAGAGTGGATATTACCTTGTTTGATTTAGCTTTTGTCTATGGTATGAAACATAGATAGATAGATATACTTTTATGCACACAAAACAGTTGACTTAAAACTAGACACAAAGATATATAAAGGTACAATTCAAGCGGTCTTATCGGTTTAAGCGATCTCTTCCAGACAAACTTTTTTTTTTTTTTTTTTTTTTTATAGTGGCTCGACATAATGGCTTCCCTACGCCTGATGGAAAGCGAAAGAGAAGCCCAAGTCGCTGTGACAACGGGCAAGTAACTGGTCAGTTACCTGTCAGTTGCCACCGCCATGCCGGCCCAACCCTAACCCCCCACGAGCTCCGGAAACCCTACTCACCGGCAGAAACACGACCCAGGGGTCATTTGACTGCGGTATTCTATAGGGTGGAGGTCCTTCCCCGGACGGGCGGCTCAATTCGAGCGAAGATTCGCTATGCCCTACCTCTCTTGTTACCTTCAGTTACAAGACTTAATTCTTACATCATTTACCTTTTTTATTTACTTACTCCCAATGCTAAATTGACTGTATAAAATACTTGAAATATAAATAGATGAAAATCTAACCTTTAAAAAAACAAACTATTAGAAATAATATTATTAGAAATAGTATTTCATCATCATCATCAGCCCGTGTCAGTCCACTATTGAAATAGTATTGGTTGAGTGATACTGAATGCTGTCTCTGAAACAGTGATCGCGAATTCGATTCAAACGTGTGTGTGCATGAACAAAAAAAATGTATAAGTAATTTTTTTAGTTGTCTAGTACCAATAGTAAAAGCTTCAGCTTAACTTTGGACTAGATGGCTCTATGAGAGCCAGCATGATGTAGCTAAATACCACAGGCCAATGACGGGCAGCAGCGACGCCGGAGTGAAAAGCTACGGCCCGTCATCGGCCAGTGGCATTTAGCTACGACTTGAATCGTGATGGTTATACCGCCACCAGTCGATTGCCAGCGCCTCGTTAGCTATTCGGGAGGTTGCACCACACGGGCAGGTGAGGTTGGCGTGAAGCGAAAAGATGATAGGTACAAGATGATAGCTCCCTTACAATCCCTCTTTATAATGTTAGTGTAAATGTAGATTATTATTTATTTTCTAAGCCAAGGGAGTGTCCCCACGATTCGTTAGCGCGGCTCACTCCTATTGACAGAGCGGCTACATTGATAGCGGCTGATTTATACGCCATTACACTTATTCACCTTACCGATGGCGCGAGATATTGACATTTTAAATCGCTAACGACCCCCCCAAATAGCCGGGGAGATCTGATTTATTAAATCTACTTACATCTTGTTAAAGCTGTTGCTTCTAATCGTTGTGTGAGATATCATATAATCTGCAGTGGAACTGACTAAACCATAAGGTCTGGATGGGCGAAATAAATATCAGACAACATCACATACATTGCTCCGATCCCAAGGTAAGTAGCTTAAGCACTTGTGTTATGGGTATCAGAACAACGAAGGTACCACAAATATATACTTAAATACAAATATAAACACCCAAACACGGGACAAACACAAGTTCATAACACAAATTTTTGTCCCGGGTGGGAATCGAACCCAGGACTCATGGTTCAGATGGCAGGGGTCACTACCAATTGATCCACCGAGCCTGTCACTTACTTTTACACTTACACTTACACTTGTGTTATGAGTATCAGAACGAAGAAGCTACCAGAAATACAAATTTAAACCTCCTTACACGGTACAAACACAAAAGAGAGGTAGGGCATTTACCTTCGTTGTTCTGATACCCATAACACAAGTGCTTAAGCTACTTACTTTGGGATCGGAGCAATGTATGTGATGTTGTGTGATATTTGATAAGTACACATAAGCTAGGTACTTACTTTGAGATCAAAGTAATATATGTGATGTTATATGTATGTTGTATGTTTCATTTTACATATTTGTTTCGTAGATATACATATGTACATGCAGATAGCATGTACATATGTATATCTACTTTGGCTACAATCAAATCCTAGGTTAGTGCAAGCGTGGTCGTCGAGTGATACCTACTCGTAGCTTCTGTCTAGGACAGATTACAGTTGCCCGACTATATTTATCATCCAGACTTGTGCAACCGCTATAATATTGCTGTTTACCGACCGATAAATGAGAAAAATATCACGCAGATTAACTTTAAAGGTCACAGTTTGTTTTAAATGTACTAGACAATACAAAATGTCGGTCAAATCGGAGTGTGATCTGTAGTTGTTAAGTGCAAACTAATACTATAGAATACCGCAGCCAAATGACCTCCGGGTCGTGTTTCTGCTGGTAAGTAGGGTCTCTGGAGCTCGTGGGGGGGTTATGGTTGGGGCGGCATGGCAGTGACAACTGACAGGTAACTAACCAGTTACTTGCCAGTTGTCACAGCGACTTGGGCTTCTCTTTCGCTTTCCATCAGGCGTAGGGAAGCCATTTTGTCGAGCTATTATAAAAAAAAATACCAAATTTTTATTTGTATATCTTCATCATCAGCCTGCAAATGCCCACTGCTGGTCCTAAGTCCAGCAGTGGGCATGCCAAGGCCTATGCCTTCCCCAATGAAAAATTGTCATTCAGCCTCTTGCTCGTGATAAAAAATGGTAATATATAAAGCAAAAAATACAGAACTAATAAATGGAAATACAGTGAAAACCGAGCACGGATACGAATAGTGTTATTATATACCCGAAGCGAAGCGATCATTATTAATATGTTATCGAATTAAAAATAAATCATTTTTTTATACCCATGGCATGCCATACTGGGCAAACTACAATCTAAGCCGAAGATTGTACTATGGGTACTAGACAACTGATAAAACTACTTAGGTACTATTTTTTTGTAAATAAATAAAAAAAGAAATAATAAAATAAAAATTAGTTTATTTCTCCCACAAACAAGAAAGCACACAATAAGTCTTTATACATATGCGCATTATAAAAAGGACATAATGTTGTTATGTACGCTTATTTTTTTAATGCGGGAAATACATATTACTTAATACCTATCTATACATAATAAACACCCAGACAAATATTATACAAACAGACATGTTCATGAACACAAATGTTTGTACTGTGATGGAATCGAACGTGGGCTTGGCTCAGAAGGCAGAGGTCACTACCAAATGTGCCATCGAGCCAGTTATCCAATCAAATCAAATTGGGATATCTCGGGTTTTGCTTTCTCATTAACACGTAAACACGTAATTACACCTCTCAAGTACTATAAATAATGTTTTTGTTTTATGTGACTCGACGAGGTAAAGTTTAACCCTTTCCCAACCAGTGTACAGGAGCGATCCGCCTCAGATGTATGCAGCCCGCGTGCCGCCCTTCATTTCCGAGGGCGGCGCCCACGCTCGGCCGCCCGGCAGATCTACGACTTAGGTGTCACGCCGGGATCATTACTGGGACCGAGTTTTAATATGTACCGAATGTTATGTTATTCAGAAGGTGAGAAATATGGAGTTATGTTTAGAACGAAATATGAATTCGCATTCAATTTAAAACATAAATAATTAGTGATTTGCTTGAATGATTTTGTGGATTTATCCTCCAGATTTTTGCCCTAAGTGGGGAACAACTGGAGAGGGCTATTCCTATCATTTTCCAATTTTTAACGGTGTCAAAATCTGTGTCAGACCAAATTTAAAATTCTTCTGCTAAACAATTACTAATGTGCCCAAGGTCCGTACATCGTATAACTTATGTTTCGGTTGATAAGAATAGAAAGTGTATCTGTGATTGCGCACCAAAAACAAAACTATAAGCCCTATAAGTATAGCTAAAATATTGACGTCAGGAGTCGTCAGGAGTCGTCTGAAAGAAGTTACACCTACTACTCGATAGTAAAGTCTTCTTACGGTAGTGATCCCATCGGACGGTGAGGCTAAGTACTTATCGGACTGCGTGGTACATACAGATTAAGTAGCTGATACGCACAGGTAAGAAAAGTACACGTCAGATAGTTGGAGAAATGTCACCGTCACCTCACCGAATGATTAAACGTGGGGTGTGTTTACAAATAAGAGGAGATAGCGACTTTCTCCTTATCGCCAATAACAAGTTTATCGAGGACAATGCTCTATCTCGCTCAGGCCGCATCGGTGTCTGCATTCCGATAGGGTTGAGAGAAAAATGCTGACGGAATAGTGGTTGGACAATTTGTAGTATGTGTCGCCGTTAGAGGGAATGGTACACAGCCCCTTGTGCAGAGCTTGCCTAGAGACGGAGGAAACAGCCGCCCATATTCTGCTGGAATGCCCCGAACTGGCAGCATTCCGGCTGAAACATCTTGGCCAGCCCGGCACTCTCCAAGACATCTTCACCAGGTTGAATGGCTTGCTGAGGTTCTTGGATGAGCTGGGTTGGCAGGAATGAAAACCATTTTAGAATGTTAAGCTTTATCAGCCCACCCACACGCAAAATGGGCGCTCAGACGCCTGGTTGCGGAAACTGGCCCGTTTAAACTAAACTAAACTAAACTAGAGGGAATGGTAACTTAGGGAATGTTACTAAGGAATAATGCGTGCGATGGTTCGTAATAGGCGGTGTATGCGGAAGAAGATTCTCCGCGTGCCTTAATTGTGAATGTGTGTGCAGAAGAAACAAGTTAAACGACTCATAAGGACTTTTTATAGTACGTCTGCATAGTTATGTTCTGCTGCTGTCTGACGGACGTAAGGTTCACGATGACGCTTGGTTTGGGTCACTCGCTAGTAGGAGAGCCAAGCATCGGCAGCGCGGCGCCTGCTCGACGACCACTGCTGCGCCTGCCGGGCTCGTGGTCGTGTTTGCCGCTCCCGAATTGGCTTACACAGCCATGACACATTGTCGCCCTGGCTGACACTGCTTGTATGGTCTGTAATAGACTAGAAGGCATATAGTAGTAGTAGCATGGTTATGTAGTGCTTCCGTACCACACGAAAAGCCATAGAAAGGTAGGACATAGCGAATCTTCGCTCGAGTGAACCGCCCGTCCGGAGAAGTATCCACCCTATAGAATACCGCAGCAGTAACCTCCGGGTTGTGTTTCTGCCGATGAGTAGGATTTCCGGAGCTTGTAGGGGGTTAGAGTTGGGCCGGCATGGCGGTGGCAACTAACAAGTAACTGACCAGTTACTTACCCATTGTCACAGCGATTTGGGCTTCTCTTTCGCTTTCCATCAGGAGTAGAGAAGCCATTATGTCGAGCTAAAATAAAAAAAAAGCAAAAGAGCTTCCCTTAGAAGCCGAGCGACACCAAACATTTGCGACTGCGAGGCTTTCACACTTAAAAAGCTACGTGTTAAGCCTGTCGCATGCCCCTGCGCATGATCTTGCTCTGCTAGTCTCGAACTATCGTCCTATTGGATCAAGAGAATATAGGAACATAATCCACTTGTGTTTGAACACACACTTGTATAAGTACTTTATATTCTCCTGCGTAGTTGAAAAATCTACTTGGAATTAGTCTCTGTGACTGAAATTCGATCAAGAGAGGGTATTAAGCCTTAATATAAAGCGGACACAAAAAAGTCTCACCCACGTCCGGGCTTCCTACTTTTACATTTTAATGTAGGCTTCTCGACCGAACTATGTATGTCAGTGCCCGAGATTACTTTGTTTACAATGTGAAGTAGTGAATTCGGCCATTTCAGTAACACATAGCATAGACTGGACGGCATGAGGTAATGGTTTATGAACAAATAAAGTAACGGAGAGTCATTTAAATCGTAACGCACTAAATCGATCGATGTAAAAACTAAACAGAGTGATTTAAATACACCTGAAATGTGTTGTATATAAATTTACAAATTAATTTAAATACTGTGATAATCGATCTAATATTTTTTATTGATTATCACAGTATGATGTAATGATGATGATATATGATATCAATGGAAAATAATGGAAAGAAGCTTTACATCGATTTTTTTTTCTATTCATCATCATCATTATCAGACTATCGCTGCTGGACATAGACCTCTCCAGTTGTTCTCCACTTTGGTCAAATATCTGGAGGCTTCAATCGTGATGGTTCTATCACCATTAGTTGGTTGCCAGAGCCTAGTTCGTTGTAAGGGTGGTTTGTAGCGAACAGACGATAGGTAGGGACGTAAGGGAACGCCCTTACATCCCCGTTTACATTTTCTCTTATTTATTTGTATACGTAGTAAAACAGCACAATCAATGGTGTAGCTACTGGCCCCTACCCCCCTACCACTTAAGTAGGGCTCTCCCAACACATGAGGCCATCGAATCCTTATCAGAAATCTAGATTGAACTGAAATTTATGAATGCCCTGCAGTGCACAAAAAAGTGCTGATGATAAAATATCCGCGAATTATTCAGACGCACCAAGAGGTTTAGTTCCTCGTTCCTGCCCCGTTAAGCCACGGATTGCCCTTCCAGCTCATGTGTTTCCTTCCTCTTACAATCCTGGGTTCTTTAGGCGGGCCGAAAGGCATCTCAGTGGGCCTTCAGGGTGATTGCGACAGGCGCGGTGGGTTTGTCTTATTATGCCTGTCGACCTAACATTTGTACCTCACGGCCGCTTACCATTAGATAGATGGTAAACCTAAACGCTCTTTTCATAAAAAAATGATTAGAATTTTAATGTATATGTACGTATATTGTATAATTTTACTAGCTACTACGGAGCACAATTCTCCAATTTCATCTGATGGAAAGTGGTAAAAGATGGCCATGTCACTACAGAAACACAGGCATCCATACTTTGTATTTAGGATGCAAATCCTCCGATTAATTGTCTTCGAGTTATCACAATTCTAAAATCACAAATATTGGCGATTCAAATATATGCGATTGTTGTCACAGGAATGTTTGTTTGATAGCAATGTTAAATATTACGTTTATGTAATTGGTTTCATAGCAAAATGTTATAAATAATGCAACATAAGACATGGTAAGTCTACAAATGAATTTTACGTTTTCGAAATGGATTTTCCCGATCAACTTAGGAGGCGCTTTTTAAAGTAAGTCATATTTTATGAAGTAAGATTCAAAATCAAGCATAGTTAAATAGCCTTTTGAAATTTCAAGTCAGTTGTGTCAAGTGGTGTGTAAACATAATATCTATCTATAAGTAAAAGTGCTTATAGAACAGAAAATTGGTGAACAGTGGATGCGGGTGGTATTGGATCACCAGGCGTGGCGAAATGACGACGAGGCTTATGTCCAAAGCTGGATGCAAAAAAGGCTTAGAAGTTACTCCCAGCCACTGACTACTGTAAGGGAGCCATCAACTTTTCGCTCCAAGCCACTCTCACCTGCCCGTGGTGCATCCTGCCGAATAACAAACGAGGATCTGGCAACCGACTGGTGGCGGTATAACCATCACAATAGAAGGCGTAGCTAAATACCACAGGCCGATGACGGGCAGCAGCGGAGCGAGGGGCGACGCCGGGCGATCGCTAACCCGTCCGCCCAGCGAGGCGATTATGGGTGGTAAGGTGAAGTGTTTCGTCCCACTGGCGACAACGGGCGTTAAGTGTTTGATTGTGTCACGAGCTGTTTAGGGTAATAGAGTAATAGAGTCGAGCAGGGCGAGGGTAATAGAGTCGTCAGCTTCTTGGAAGACGTGACGAGGACCACGTTTCCTAGAGGGGGCTTCGGGAGACCCATACACTTCGGAAGGGACATGGTCTTCAGGAGGGACATACGTGGCCTATGTTCAAAGCTGGACGCGTAAAGGCTTATATATAACTCCTGTACTGACTACTGTTGTCTCATACAACTACTTGTCTCCAAGCAGTCTTCAGGGCCCAGTGGTCGGGTCAGCCCTGCGTATCGGGCGAAAGTGCGCGTCGCGATATCAGACAATGTGACACGGAGATAGCTACGTGATCGCGACTCCGCGACGGAGTGTTTTGATCACTATTTTACATAAGTAGTTTGTGTAGCCGATTAGTCATTCTGTTGACCACATAGGTTAAAAGAATTTTAATTTGAAGTTCCAATTGCTTTTACCTGACTGACTTGAGCCAAGACTGCGATAAAGAGAAGCGAGGCTGCACAGAGCTACTCGTAACAAAAATTATACCAGCACCAATGCCAAATAAAAATGTTAAGCAATAGTCCATATTTTATGGCTTTAAAAATATATAATATTACCAACACAAATTAGAACTGAGTATAAATTCTCTATATTTAAAAACAAGCTAAAACAATTTTTACTATCAAAATGTTTTTACTTCGAAAAGGGCGACTAATTTCTAAAGAACCTATGATTTATTAAGACCAAATGTATCACTTAGTCTGTAATAAAGAATTTGAATTTGAATTACTAATAAGTAATGTGGATATGACGATTTGCTCAAATTGTCCAAATGGAAACCACTCATCATTATCATAAGTCGTTTGCACGTCCACTGCTGGCCTATGTGGCTTTTTCCAGCGACAATTAAATGTCATTCGGAGAAAATTGCCTTAGTGTAATTGCCGTAATGGATACGACCTAGGGATCTTCAAAAAGGGAGCCTACAGATTACTCAAGGGCCGGCAACGCACCTGTGACTCCGTTTTGACGTTTTTTAATAAAGAAATAATAATAATAAATAACCCAAGACATGCCACGCTGGGCCACACAGCGCCACCTAGCCCCAACCTAAGTCAAAGCTTGTACTATGGGTTGGGTACTAGACAACTGATAAACTTACTTAGATACATTTTTTTTTTGTAAATAAATACATATTATACATAGAAAACACCCAGACCAATACAAACAGACATGTTCATGAACAGAAATGTTTGTACTGTGCGGGAATCGAACCTACGACCATTGGCTCAGAGGGCAGAGGTCACTACCAAATGAGCCACCGAGCCTGTCAATATTGTCTTAGTCGTCTCCTACGGCACCCATTGGTGTTCTGCCCGTCCGGGGAAAGACCCTATAGAATACCGCAGCCACATGACCTCCGGGTCGTGTTTCTGCTGGTGAGTAAGGTCTCCGGAGCTCTTAGGGAGTTAGGGTTGGGTGCAGTGGCAACTGACAGGTAACTAACCAGTTACTTGCCAGTTGTCACAGCGACTTGGGCTTCTTCTTTCCATCAGGCGTAGGGAAGCCATTATGTCGAGCTGTTATAAAAAAAAAACATAGGTGATAGAAGTTTAAGCCATTTTGTTGGAACACACTATAGGTGATAGAAGTTTAAGCCACATTGTAGCAAACACCTATCCACACACAATAAATCCATTGAAAAACGCGTCATGTGCATTGCGAGTCCCGCATTAGCGCGCGCCGCGGCCGTATTGTCTCCGCGCCGCCTCCGCGCTGATTATAACTTACCACTTCCATGTTGTTTTAATTTCAATGCAACACCAGAGTTACTGTTTCAGCTCGTTTTTTTGTACGGAAAAGTACGTAGATTAACGCTGGACGTCTGAAACCAGCTGAGTATGTATAAGTAAGTAGATTAGCGGCAGACGGCAAGACATTGACACCACATTGCTAGATACAACCTACACTATATTAACAACTAGCTAGGTACTAGCTAAATATAATATCACAATTGACGGCGTAGCGAAATACCACAGACCGATGACGGGCAGCAGCGTCACCGGAGCGAGAAGCTACGCCCTGCGATCGCCAACCCGCCTGCTCAGCGTGGCGATTATGGGTATATCCTCCAGATGTTTGCCCTAAGTGGCAAACAACTGGAGAGGCCTATGTCCAGCAGTGGACTGCAATAGGCTGATGATGATGATGATAGGTACTAGCTGTTCCAGCGGCGTCACACGCGTGGATATGGGGTTTCAAAAATAATGGACTTCCATAAATTTTTGCCTACATTTTAAGTTAGACCTCTAGCAATACTTTGGTGAAAACCGCATTCAATTCCATGCAGTAGTATTTGCGTGATGCGCGTTCAAATATACAGATAAAAATTTCTCCCGTTTTCCCAACACTTCCCTTCACTGCTCTGCTCCTATTGATTGTAGCGTGATGAAAAGTATACTAATTAAAACTTATATTAGGTAGGTACTTACGAACGTGAAGGAAACATTATGCAGTAGGTATTACGAATACATGCAAATTGTCTTACCTGTAAAAGGAATAAAAAATCAATCAGTATAAGTTAAATAAAACAGAAATAGACTACTAAAAACCCGCCCTTGGTTCGCATCGGGTATTTAAAACACACTTTAGAAAGTTCTAACATGATCAGTGTATCTCTTTGAAATTATACATATAGTATTAATACTTGACTCATTCTATCTATTCAAATAAGCCGTTTCAAAATACGTTGCCTACTTTTGAAGATATAAGCATATATAGGGACAGACTGGCGCGGTATAGACATACCACGTATTTAGTAAAACATTTTTGAGGAAAAATCATTTGAAAACTGCAAAGTCATTAACACTGAATCTATTTTTAATGTGTCCGCTTTTTTTCTTATTTCTTAAACGAAACATTAGCAAAAATTGCGCGGGCATTAAGACTTGAATTATTATATTTTGGGAGACATTCTTTCCAATTAGGTTTAATTACAATTTTTTCTTAACGCAAAATGCTATAATTATGTTTCTGATAACATCACTCATCATGCTTTTAGTAGATATGTAAGCTAAAAGCAGATAAGAAGAATTTATTGGTTATATTTTTAAATGTAATCTTGAATATATAATAAATTGATAAATATCACGACATCCTACACGATAATCTGTAGATTTTATTAATTAAATTAATGCTTGAATAAAAAACATAAATTGTGATCTATGGCTAACACTATAATGAAAAGAGCAACCACACGGGTTTCGTGCTGGTTTCTTCTCTATACAATACTGCTTTCCGAACCGGTGGTATGAGTACTTTGACAATTTGTAAGTGTTTTTAAAAATTATAAGATTAAAGATTATTTTAATTTGGTTTGATGGATTTGACAAAAATAAATTGAAATAGTTAACATGTAGTTTTTGAGTTTATTCATTAGAACAAAAACAGACAAAAATACTAATCTTTCCTCTAATACTAGTGTAGATATCACACAACTTTTTTATAAACCATTTTGGTGGCAATCAAGCTTATGGCCCGCCTGATGTTAAGGGGTTACCGCAGCCTATGGACGCCTGCAATACCAGGGGCATCACACTCTAACCTTCGGCTGCCGATTTAAACAACGCGCTTAACAACTAGAGACAGCCTGCATACAGCGCAAACTACGACTCTATCAAGTGGTCAGTCCACTTCATTACTAATACATCCTAATTAAGCATTGTCATTACAAAACTTTCACACAATAGGCCTGTTGCCGTAAAAATGTAATTAGTCCGTCTTATAACTTATTCAAAAATAAAAGACACGTATTTTTTATTTGTAATTAGACCAAAAATGTCAAAGATTTAGCCCGTTAAAGTTACGCGTGACGTAACCGTGTGGCATTTTGTCGCACGTTGACGTTTGACTCTCACTCCAAAATTTTGATGCCTACTATGTTTGTTGTTTTTGTTTAAATGAAAAAAGGAAAAATACGCAATAAATTTTTATAATTTAAAATACGAACCAAATAGATAAGTATAATGTAATTATTTTGATCTTGGAAATTTCACCAATCCCACACTGCCAAATCTTCTGAACAGGTTGCCATTACGCAAATTGTTCGCATCTATCGCAAAACAATCTTTCATCACCGTCCGACTGCTTAAAATTCTCCGTGACGTGTCCCGAGCATTTGTAAACATGGCGTCGTATCCGGCGAGGCTTCGCCCCGGAAATTCGACCTCCATCTTTGGGGGGATTGTGAACAACAACTCATGGCGAGGCGAGATCGGGACTAATCATTTGTATGATACTTTTTTGGGCTTAATTTCCTTTGCAGTGTTTAGGGTTAAGTTTTGTGTTTTGTTTGAGCAGTTTTGTTTTTTCTTTAAGAGAATCTGTCTGTGAAAATTCAAGTGATGGACTTCGAGGGAAGATCGCCTTGAGCAATATAAATTATCAAAGACCTATATACTCGTATTTATACATATAATATTATACATGAATATTCACGTGGTCAAAGCTGCGAACTGCACCTAGTAAATCCAAAAATCCTAACCCATCCAACTAAACAAATCATCCATCCAAACTAACTTTCACATTAATTTATAATATTAGGTAGTAGGATAAATTAAATTAATAAAATTTCAATGAATACTCCTTGTAACCTTTAGATGCTGTACACATCTTATTTAAATCAGTTTGTTTCCTTATTAAACAAATAAACAACAAAAACCTTATTAGTGGTTAACAAAACATTCTATTTCTAGTATAGAACGTTGATTTAAGAGTTTCCTCGTCATTATCTCACGCCCACGAGTTAACAGAACAATTTATTATGCGTGTTTGCTATTCAAGACAAGGTGTTATTTATTTTAGACTTTCTATGCCATGAAAAGCTGTGCGTCTTATAAGCAATTTGTAGAACGCTCTATTAGAATATAGGTTAAAACAGTATCTAGAAAATTAGTTATTTAGATAAATGTAGGGTTGTGCTTAGACATTTTATTAGAATTCTTGGGATCATTATTATAAACTAGCTGTGCTCGCGACTTCGTCCGCGTGGAATAGTTATATTACTCCCGTTTTTTTTTACATTTTCCATTATTTCTTCGCTCCTAATAGTTGCAGCGTGATGTTATATAGCCTAAAGCCTTCCTCGATAAATGGCCTATTCAACACAAAAAGAATTTTTCAATTCGGACCAGTAGTTCCTGAGATTAGCGCGTTCAAACAAACAAACAAACTCTTCAGCTTTATAATATTAGTTAAGATTGTAGAAAATTTCATGCGCATTTAGTGGTAGGATTTGATCAAAGATTGCAAAAATAAAATAATATATAATTATATAATTAGAGACATATATTTAGAAATACCTTATACAAAATGAGTGTGTAATTAATCAAAAAACAGAATGTAATTAATTAAATTTTATTAAAATGATAACCTCAAATAAATAAATTACATAAGAACAATTTGAATTTTGCATTTTTAGCACGTTTTATTTCTTAAGTTGTTTTATTGTCAACTAATATGTATATTGCTTATTTTATGTGTAGGTATATTGTAGGATCTCTGAAAATAATAACCGCTTCTGTTACACGCCACTTAACAGAATTAAAACTTATAAGCTAAGTCACATTAGTCATGGCTGGCTAGGTGGCTCAATTCTGAGCCACACATTACAAAGATTTGTGTGCATGAACATGTCTGTTTGTATTGTGTCTGTATGTATAATATTTATTTATTTAAAAAAAATGTATCTAAGTAAGTTTATCAGTTGTCTAGTACCCATAGTACAAGCTTCGGCTTAGTTTGGGGCTAGATGGCGCTGTGTGGCCCAGCGTGGCATGTCTTGGGTTATTTATTTATTTATATTAAGGCAACCTCCGCTACTTAACCGATTTCTTAGGCTAACTCCAAGCAAAGCCAAAAGGATCGGAAAAAATCGATTCGCATCATAATCAAATGCAAATTGGCTGTTACTAAACGACAATAACCCGTTAACGATGAGTTGTGAGCCGCGGGACGTCAGTCGGCGACACGACATTAGCCGACTGTGAAAAATGAAAGATTATGTGTAAATCTGTAATTTATATGCGATGCCGCGGGCGCTCCCTCAGGGCTGTCGACGCCTGCGATCGGATCGGACCCACATTTTGTGTATAACGCTACTTCCATATCCGTTGGCCGTTGGGTTATCGGATTAAGAATAGGACCACCTCAAATCGGGGTACGACCCACGTTGTATACGTGTGGTTTCCGAATTTAGTATAGGACCACCCCATCTCATCCCGTGGGTGTCGTAGAACACGACTAAGGGAGTCAGGAAACGAGCAGCAGCTTTTCATCGTCATCATCACCAGCCTATTGCAGTCCACTGCTGGACATAGGCCTCTCCAGTTGCTCGCCACTCAGGGCAAACATCTTGAGGATATGCCCATAATCGCCACGCTGGGCAGGCGGGTTGGTGATCGCAGGACGTAGCTTCTCACTCCGATGACGCTGCTGCCCATCATCGGCCTGTGGAATTTAGCTACGCCTTTAATTATAATGGTTATACCGCCATTAGTCGGTTGCCAGCGCCTTGTTTGTTGTTCGGCAGGATTCACCACGGGCAGGTGAGGTTGGCTAGGAGCAAAAAGATGATAGGTCGCTCCCTTACATCCCTAGCAGCAGCTTTTACCTAGGTACAAATAAACTCTACGGTCACGCCAGCTTACCAAGCGTGGTGACTAAGACAAATCCCTCAAAATAACATTTGTCATTGGGGGGGCCTATGTCCAGAAATGGACGTTTGTGATGATGATGCTTAATGTGTTTGGTGAATTTGCAGGGTTGCTGTCGTATAGTGTGTGTTTTTTTTTTACTTTGACGATATTCATTGCGGTACCTGTTTAAAATCACACAATCATCTACCACTAATAGCAATAAAAACATCAATATCTAACTGTCTTAATAACACAATCCCGAAAGATTGGAACTGCAAATATCAGGTACGCAGTATAATCCCATTAATAAATATAAGTAGTTATTTAAGTTTCTAATAATGAAAACTTTCTTTCTTTCTTTCTTATTTCATTCGATAAAACATATTTACGCGGCATTAAGTTCGCCTTTTTTACTCAATTTTTTTTTATTGTGCAATAAAGATTAAATAAATAATATTATAACTTAATCTATTATATTTATAATTATTATTGTATTTATAGAAATATATATATATATATATATATATATATATATATATATATATATATATATATATATTTATATATCTATCTAGTTATTATGTTTATTTTAAATATGTATTTGTGTATATATTGTATTATTTATTTTATGTATATAATATATTATTTATTTTATCTTACTTTTCACCGTTTGCACTGCCTTCCCTTTTCTTTAGTAATTGTCCTCTACCTGAAGGTTGTCTGGAAGAGATCGCTCCCAGCGATAAGACCGCCTACATTGTACCTACGATATGTTTGTATACTCTTTCCTGTAAATGTTCATGTTTGTGCAATAAAGAATATCTATCTATCTATCTATCTATCTATTTTCATCCGGTTGACAAAAAATTCAAAAGCCTTGGACATCACCAAAAAACAACGAAAAACCTCTCGATAGCTTCCGTATCCTCGTTCATTGCTTTCCAATGTAACTGCCAACCCTAAGCTTATTCTCGCGCCCAATTTATTTCTTAATAACGACACGGTTCCGAGCTAATTTGTTTGTACTCCATTGATGGACCGTCAAAGCGGCCTGTAAACACGAGCTATTAGCACCCGTTTACAACCGACTACTTGGGACCCCCTGCGATCATATACGACGATATATGATCGCAGGGGGTCCCAAGTAATAAAATATTGTTTTGTTAAGTATGTTAATTGTTGAAAAGCATAAAGGAGCGACATGTCGGTAGGTAGGTAAGGACGGTAGCTTCTTTTACATTGCTTTTATTCACATTTTTACTTTTTACATTTTACTTTTTACATTAATTTTTAACCGACTTCGAAAAAAGGAGGAGGTTCTCAATTCGTCTGTATGTATAATATTTTTTTTTTTTTTTTTATGTATGTTCGCCGATATTTCCGTCAATTATGGATGGATTTCAAAAATTTTTCGACAGTTCGACAGAGGACACTTCCGAGGTGGTCCCATTATCACCAAGTCAGGATCTGATGATGGGATCCTGGAGAAATTGATGGCAACAACCGAAAATTGTATGCTCATATGGTGTTTTTGTTACGTAATCATATTTTACTCAGGTATATGCTTCCGGGCGTCAACATCTGGTGCTGATGATGAAGCCACAGAACTCCTTAACGGTTAGGAGTTAGGGGACAGTACTGACTTTGGTCGATATTAAACTAGGTAGTAAGTATGTACTTATGCAGGGCTAATAGGGCAGGTGATTTGGTAAGTGATATGCTTGATTCTAGATCGCAAAGTCTTCACTTGACTTAAAGCAAAATTTTTCATTCCTAAGTAAAACTCTTAAGGACATTAATTAGCCTTTATTCAAGGTCACAGCACATTAACGCAACTAAAAATAGAGAAATAAAATTATTTTTAAAAAAAAAATTAAACCGACTTCAAAAAAAACACAAACGACCAAAACTAAAAAGCGATAAATAACGTAAGTAATTCTATCCTTAATACATAATTATTTAAATATTACAAATATCACTTATTTTTGAAGTCGGTGCCCGCCAAACAACAAAATGTATATTGTCGTGTGGATTTGCCGGCCGCGCGCGTCATACAACAACAGTCTACGTTAGGTACCGAGAGGCTGGCACCGACTTCAAAAATAAGTGATAATTGTAATATTTAAATAATTATGTATTAAGGATAGAATTACTTACGTTATTTATCGCTTTTTAGTTTTGGTCGTTTGTGTTTTTTTTGAAGTCGGTTTATTTTTTTTTTTTCACTTGACGATTCATAAGTGCTTATTTGAAGTCTATGTGAATAAAGGTATTTTCATTTCATTTCATATACCTATATGTCTTTGCTTCCAGTCAACCTCACCTGCCCGTGGTGCATCCTGCTGAATAACTAACGAGGCTCTCGCAACGGACTGACGGCGGTATAACCATCACAATTGAAGGCGTAAATACCACAGGCCGATGACGGGCTGCAGCGAAAGAGAAGCCCAAGTCGCTGTGGCAACAGGCAAGTAACTGGCCAGCTACCTATCAGTTGCCACTGCCAAGCCGGCCCAACCCAAACCCCCATACGAGTTCCGGAAACCCTATTCATCGGCAGAAACACGACCCGGAGGTATTCTATAGGGTGGAGGTCCTTCTTTCTCGGCTTAATTCGAGAGAAGATTCGCTATGCCCTACCTCTCTAAGGTGCAGCGCAGACGGCACACTTTTTGTGCGATAGAGTCTGCATCTGAGACATTTAAAAAGAGCGTCTAGGTCTGCCGACGGAATATTCGAAGATGTGCGTCGTGTGCGTTGAGTCTGTGAAATATCCGCGACAGATTTTTGCGCGTCGTGTGCGTTACTGCATACAATGGTAAAAAAGTGCGTCACGGATAGTCTGTCGTCTGCGCTGCCCCTTAATGTATGTATGTATTTATTATCCATTATATCGACCGGCATGACTTTATGAAACCTAATAACCCAAGACATGCCACACTGGGTCTAAAAAGCCGAATCTTGTAGAACGGATAGTATGGATACCAGATACTACTACTAAACTTAAGAGCTTTGCTCTTGTCGGTGGAGCAACTTCCACTCCTCCCTGGACTCCGCCAGCGCCTTCAACTCCTTGTACGTCATGACATTCACTTTCTCCTTCAACTGTTGTGTAAATGTTCGTCTTGGCCTCCCTCTTTCTCTTCTGCCTTCTATTTTACCTTCTAGTATAGTTTTCATAAGTGTGTCATGATGACGCACAAGGTGTCTCACCATTTTCCCTCTCCTATATAGTGGATACTAGATATACAACCAATAAACTTACACAGATCCTTTTTTTGTTAATAAATACTTGTTGTCAACACCAAGATGTATAGAAACATGTCCGTCCATACACACAAATGTTTGCATTGCACGGATATCGAACCCACTATCCGTGCCAGCAGCGTTCACAACCACAAACCAAACTGGTTGTCTTGCATCAACATTTTACATTAGTACCGATAAAACGCATTACTTACAAGTTTTTAGCACGTGTGGTAACTGCCACTTGTAAAGTCACTTGAAGGTTACTTACGACAACCAGACGGACTGGTCGCCCAGTAGGTGGGAGGGGCCATCCCCCCCACTAGATCCGGAGATATAAGTAAGATACAGTTGTTGATAGTACTGCGGAGATACGGGTTTGTTGGTGCGATGCGTTGGTATCAATGGATTCCGTACTATCTTACTAATAAATGCGAAAACTCGATCTTAATAAAGAGAGGTAGGTAGGGCATGACGAATTTTCGCTTGAATTGAGCCGCCCGTCCGGGGAAGGACCTCCGCCCTATAAAATACCGCAGCCAAATGACCTACGGGTCGTCTAACTGCCGGTGAGTAGGGTTTTCGGAGCTCGTGGGGGATTAGCGTTGGGCCGGCATGGCGGTGGCAACTGACAGGTAACTGGCTAGTTACTTGCCCGTTGTCACAGCGACTTGGGCTTTTCTTTCGCTTTCCAGGGGTAGTATCAGGGGTAGGGAAGCTATTATGTCGAGCTACTGTTAAAATTTAATAATAATAATATACAAATGCAATTTCTTGGATAGGGATAGATATTGGCTACTCCTTCACGCTAAAAAAATATATTGAACGGATTTGAAAAAGCTTTGCAGTATCAGTTCAGAAAACCTTAGATAAAAAAAATACTTGTCTTTTATTTTTGAATAAGCTAAAATTACAATTTTTAGCCATAATAGCCTATTGTTTAAAAAGTTGTACAAATTCTGACACTGAACCCTAGTCACATTATACTTACAAGTAGATAATGTATTGCGTCCGCGCAAGTCATTTTTTGCTACCACGATGATATCTCCTCACACTTACCGGTATTTTAAAGTATGAATAATAGCAAAGATATACGTGTTCTAGTTAATTTCAAAACTATGTAGGTAGCAGGCGATATGTTCTTTGAATACCATATTAAGTGTCCCCTAATGAGTTCTTACGAAGAGTTGTCGTTAACGTTTAAGGTACAGATAGATACGCTAAACAGTTTTTTTTCGGTTAAGGCAACTTTAAATAAGCTATTTTTGATAGTGAAGTGGCATTCGCTCCGATGTATAAGGCCGGTCACATACATTCGGAATTCCGTTTCGGAATTCCGAATCGAAATTTAGATTTGCAGAAATAATGCTCTACTTACATATAAAATGCTGGAGCGCTTTGTATGCAAGTAGAGCATTCTTGTTGCGAACGTGAATTTCAATTCTGAATTCCGAAACGGAATTCCGAATGTATGTGACCGACCTAAGACACGAGTTTTCTGTATTCTTTTACTTGCTCAGATTCGTTGGCAGAGCTTGGATAAAGCTAGAGCTTATGTGTCTTCGAGTAATTTTCGCGATTCGCTCTTAATAGTACTTAACTCCGGCTACAAGGCTTGATTATAACTAGAGCTTTTTTCTGCGTTCGAGTCATTTTAACGAGGCTTACAGTTTTGGGCCCGCAATAAAAATGGTCTGATGGCCCATTCACCGGGTCTTTTTATTTTAAACATTTTCTTCTGTTGTATCAAATGCAAAAAATTTAAGGCTCTTTTTAATGACACATTCCTAGACTCGAGTCTTTTTCTGATATTAAAACTTTATGGATGTGTTTTAACACGATCAGTTGCATTTAAATGGGTACAAACAGTTTCACTAATGTCGTTGGAGCACATCACTAGCACCTAGACACCTAATTATATCAGTTTTTGTAAAAGTATTCAATACTATACCAGATCAATGATAAAATGCAAGGTGTTATTCATAAGAAATAATGGATAACCTTTTGAGGGTTATACTGATGAATAAAGGATATAAGGAGATAATAATGATATGAAGACTGTATGGTGGCTTGCATAGAGATGCTGTTTGTCGCAAGACACCACCTCTATCCGTTCAGAAAAAAAAAAGACAAAATTGTAAAAAGCATGCTATAGAATTTAATAGGTGGTTTTATCTATGCGGTGGCAGATAATGAATACAAATAACCGCCCCATATCTTCCCAAAGGTGTTGTAAGAGTCAACTAAGGAACTTCTTGTGATTTTATGTCCTTGCCCAATGGTAGAGTCTGTAGTAGGTAGAGTTGACCCACTGGCATTGTGCCAATGGTCAGTGATTTTGAGATTACTTTTGGTTACTTTAACAAAGTTAGTAGCTAAGTAAGTTCGACAGTTATCTAATACCTATGGTACAAGCTTCGGCCTAGTAAGGAACTAAATAGCGCTGTGTGGCCCAGCGTGGCATGTCTTGGCTTAATTTATTCTCCCTTCAACTTAGTGCCTATAATGTTACAGCTACTTAGATGTCAATCCTACTTATATTATAAATGCGAAAGTTTGTTTGAAAGGATGGATGTTTGTTTCTCTTTCACGCATTAATTACTGAACGGATTTCAATTTTAATTACAGTAATATAGCTTGCTTACGTTGGATTAACACATAGGCAATGTTTTATACGAATATTCACGCAGGCAGAGCCTTGGGCGGCAGCTAGTATTAAATAATTAAATATAGAACATTAAAAATACAAAACACAACTATTTATTATCACTAACATTCCAAAGATTAGCCATTAATAGGGTCATACACGCTTGACCAACATCATTGCAAGATAATGTTTTCCTCAAAGGAAAAATAATTTCAGAACTAAAATCAGGAGCGTATTATCGTATTTCGTGTCGACAAACAAACGTTACAGCCGATTGTGTGAGGAAAAACAACAATAGTCGACACAGATATAATTAAAACGTTTATAATTAAGTGAGCGAGTGTGCGCGTGAGCGGAAAATTAAGCCGTAAAACGGGTAAAACATCGATAAGTGGGGGGACTTCCTCATGGGTCGCTTGATTCCATGTGCTTGTAATGACGCAGTCGGCCCATAGACAGTTATGGGATAAATAAATAAACACACTGCCCCAAACCACCCAAACTAAGCCGAAGCTTGTACTATGGGCACTAGACAACTGATAAACTTATCTACTTAAATAGATTTTTTGTAAATAAATACATATTATATATTAAACACCGACACCAATACAAACAGACATGTTCATGAACACAACACCCTTGGCTCAGAAGGCAGATGTCACTCCAAATGAGCCGTTGAGCTAGTCGTAAGTATTTAAGCATTTACTTCACCACTGGGGTGCATGAAAGGAGCCTCCACGCGGCGCACCCTGGTAACAGCTAGACCCGGTAACGCAGGATCTAGTCTGGCCAATTCTTTCACCACAATGATAAACTCTTAACCAAGACCCCCCAAAAAAAGTAAAAGTCGCACCTTATCACGGGTCCATTGTGCCCCGCCACCTGCACTATGGAGGATCTCTACCAGGCAACTGACAGTGGTGTATCGGGTGCTAGGTTTTGGTCGGGACAGGTGTGATTTCGTTTAGAGTTAGGTTCGTTGACACGAAAAGAAGAAGAACTTCACTACTTTGAAAAATAACACTATATTTATAACTCGAACTCCTAATTTAGGCCCTAATTTTCAAAAACATTTGCAAAAATTTTCCTTTAAAATTCTTTAGGTAACATTTTCTTAAATGTCCAGGATGCAAATATAAAGAAAGTAGATGTTAATTAACTTTTAATTTATGCAAATGAACGCGCCAAGCTAAGGATCGGACAAAGCGGAAAACAATTGGAGAGGCCTATGTCCAGCAGTGGACTGTAAGAGGATGATGATGATTATTGAATGAATCGTCATCAAGAGAGTATCAGGTTTCTTTTGATAAGAAGAGCTTTCAGGATGACCTCACTCCACTTGATGGAAAGCGGTCGTGAGGTCGCCCTTACCCCGAAGGCCCACTGAGATACAGTTTCACGCCCCGCCTAAAGAACCCAGGTTTGTAAGAGGAAGGAAACACATGAGCTGGAATGACATTCCATGACTCAATGGCAATTGGCACGGGGCAAGAACGAGGAACTAAACCTCTTGGTGCGCGCCACCATCGTCTGGATAGTATGCGGATGACAACGATGTCCAGCACGTCAACAACTTTTTTTGTACCCAGTAACAAACCTCTAAGAGAAATTAGCCCTGAAATATGATGTTCTTCAAATTATGTCACTTTTTTACTCGACATTGACAGAAATGTCAGGTCAAGTTGTCATTAACCAAAAGAAACTCGAATTATCACACACTATTGTCCACAAAGTGATGTCAAATTATCAATTAAATCCCATTTCTATCGAACTTTTCTCACATTCATTAATGGACTCCTAATAAAATATTCTCACGACGTGCCGCGTGCATTTGCCAAAGCTGTTCGCGGGATGATAAAAAGCGGGATAAGCGCGTCCAGCACGCAGGGAGTGAGGTTCCGTACACTAGTAATTCATTTTACACCGTCTTCATATTAACTTGTATTCTTTATCCATTTAGGTACATGGACGTATAATGCAAATTTAACCCATCAAACTCTGAGTACTAGAAGAACTTACTTAGATACTCTTTTGTAGATAATACCTACATACTATAATTTTTAATTTTGTATTTTTTTTTAAATATATGTACCTATATTTATTTATCTATACCATAGCCCCAGTAATTCTCGGTATACAGCCGAGATATTTTGACTTTGACTTTGACCTGGCTAGTGGAGTCATCAAGGTCGTCTAAGCTTGTTAGAAGCTTACTTTTTTAATCTAACAATAAAGTAAACCAACGCAGCCTCAATCACCATACTCGTTTACAAACACCCTCTGATGTATCGCTAATAATAACTTTTCTTTATCTCCCACAAACCAATCAAGTTAATTTCATACTGACTACGGAACTCAAAAAGTCGATAAACCGCGTAAGACACGTCAGCGAGGCCTGAATCGCTCCACTGATCCATCTCACGTTATTTAGTTAGCAGATCACCCCATTGTTGGCCGGCCACGAAAAAACGGGGCGTGGCCACTATCGAGGCGCACATCACGCGCGATGAAACCCGCTGCATCCCGATATACTACTCCAAACACGACCACCAACCTCCCAAACAAAACCCAACCATAAACCATACACATAAGCCTCAATTTCCGGAAAAAGAACCGCACAGAGCTTATTAAAGAAAATTAAATTTGCAGCCACGCGAATCCCAGTCGAAACCGCATGTATCGTGCAAGAAACACTCAAACGACGAGCGAAATCAACCCTTACAGCGCTCGCGTAAACTCCAATATACCGTACGTTACAACTCGACATTCTTTTGAAGCAATAAGAGCAATTTTTGTCTGCTATCAGTAATGGCATTTGCGTCATTCTTACAGTTTCGCCGGAATGTTTATATAGGACGGATTCACGATAAGCGCGAGCGCATTTTCATTTTATTACCAAATTACCGATGGGCCGATTGCGGCCCGTTCGATTGTGGATCGTATTTGCCAACAGGTAATCCCCTTTAATACTTTTTCTGTTGCGTTCCAATAATGTTTTAACAGATTTTTGTGTCCTGCGTGAGATCTTTCAATAAGACTGCTTGCGGTTTGTTCGTACGTGGAATTAATAAACGAAATGAAACAATCGCCAAATTAAACTGTATAATATGTTCCTGTTTACTTCGTTATTTATTGTATTTAAGATATTAAATTCTCCACTCTCCTTCGTGCAGTCTTGTCTTGCAAGATACCCCTAGACAGCCTCTCAGAGAATTTATATGCATCATTTACCGATATGCATTTACAATTTTATTAAAGAAAATCAGGCTTGTATAAGTAAAACATTATATAACAATAATAAGAACTTTATGTAATAAGGAATAATGAATATGTATCAAATTTGATTAAATTCCGTCACAGTTCAATTAGAATGTAGATAGAGAAACAAAATGATCTATTTAAATAAACTTTCATTTATTAACCGCTTGCGGGAACGCAACTTTCCCAATAAAACGTTAGAACAACAATGCACCGATAAGTGCCATAACTCTGCCAGCAGAAACAAACACAGACAGTGAAACAAAAACAAGAATTAATTATGAAGCAACAGAGCGAGGTGTCCTATCCGGGATCGACACGACCTTTCGCCAGCCCTTAAATCACGAGTGCGAGCAAATTGATCGATCGAGCAACGAGCGGGAACAAGCAATCACATAAGTCAGTTGGCGTTAGGCGAGTAAGTGAGTTGAGTTGTATCGCGGCGCGGCAAGGGTTAGCGCCGCTATTACTCGTTTCGGAGTACCTAACTTAGAGTACACTTTGTGTACACTAGCAGCCAGCCCCGGCTTAGCACGGGTGTAATGCTTATTGTGGGATTTATGGGTAATCCTTATGAGATATTAAAGAACGACATACAAAAATTGCGTAGGTTTGAAGATCTTTAGAAACATACATAGGGCCAGACAGACAGAAAGCTTTGTTTTATACTATTTTATGATTAAAGTGTTATACCGCAACAGAATAAACATAAAATAGAATGCTGAAAGAAGTATTGATCGTCAGAGTGGCAGTTTGTTTGCAACTAAAGCAATTTATGTAAATGACTAAAGAAATATGTCTGATATCTATGATTAAGAAAAGGAGATATGATTGTTTAGAATAATTCTGTTTAAACTGTATAATTAAGTAGTTGAATAAAAACTGTACGAGCGATTCCAATTTAAGTGACTTGAAAATTCTTATGAGATATTTATTATTATTATTATTGAGAAGATCCTTTTCCAAGAAATAAAATAAATAAAGAAACCAAGATCCACCCGAATGTTTGATGAACTACCAAAACTCTAGAAATGTCCTGAATCAATTAAAGAATTTGATAAAGTAAAGCGTTTTACCAATTGGATAAAAGAGGAAAAACGTTTTGAATATTTTCCTTGCAATAGTAATACTGATGTATGAATCAATTTTGCAGAAATAGGTTGTTTCATAAACGGAAAACAGATGGGAGCCATTAACCTTACAGGCTTAGGTACCTAAATTTCAAACTAGCAAATAAGTTTTAAAATCAGCTACCGTATCGGCCAACATCACAACGCCGCAAAGAGCCTTTTATATTTCCATACATAATGACACATATTAAACACATTCCACACACGAAATAAGTAGTGTTGTCAAAATGCGATGGTTATCTTCGGAAATTATCGAATAATCGACGCGGTGTGCGCGTGCGACGAATGTCAAACTAAAGCTTATATGACTATGCAAGAATAACCCTACGCTGAAACTAGCCGTAAAGTCTACAACTTAGGGTACATTTTGGCGTGGCGTGGCCTAATGATAGTGTTGTATTTTGTTATGTTTGTAATAACAGTAACCTGTCATAGTGTCACAGTTTTATAGATTAAAATCACGTCATTAAGCACTGTGCGATGGCCTGTCGATACGGAGATATGTTGTTTAAATTGTGTGTACATTACTATAGTATAGGATGTTCGTTTCTGTTTAATGGCGACTGTTTTGTGGACTGACGAGTGATTTGTAGTTTGTGATTGTTGATAAATCGTTAGATTACGTTTATAGGGATGTGAGGGAGCGACCCATCATCTTTTCGCTCCAAGCCAACCTCACCTGCCCGTAGAGCCTTCCGCTCCCCCAACAGTCCGGTGATGATAACAAGGCCGCCCTGGCCATCATCGTAGTCATATAGAAAAAAAAAACTGAATCCTGAAGCCGTTCTACCTAGCCACATTTCCGTAAACACCGATACATTAACAGATCTGGCTCAGCGACGATAAGGCCGCTCTCTAAGGGTACAATCACGGCCCTATACGGCGGCGATGGTATCGGCCACGTGGAACAATGGTGTGTAGTGCGTGGGCGCAGTGGATTAGCGTGAATCTATGCGTGTCGGGAGTTCGGGACACGTATTAGACAAGTTAGATATTTGTTTCTGGTGATACTTTGTTTTTAGGGATGTAAAAGAGCGGTCTATTAAGTTTTCGCTCCAAGCCAACCTCACTTAAGCATTCTATTTGATTGTATGAAAATGTTTGTGCCAAATAAATTTTATTCTATTCTATTCTACTTGCCCATGGTGCATCCTGCCGAATACATCCAACCGACGGGTAACGATAAACATCACAATTTGAAGGCTAATACTACAGATAAATATTAATTTAAATACATTACTTAGGAAACAACCAACGTTAGTTAGGTACTTAAACTATAAATGGCGTTAACTGTCACCTAAATCGTTTCTTTTTATTTGATTTGGCTGTCAGTGGTAGACAACCAATCAGCCTGTATGATTTTGAAGTTTAAGGAGGGATGTTTAAGATTATGTACACATTATTAAAATAACTATGATGAAAAGGTTTCCCACTTCAAGAAGTAACTTCATATTTTTTTATACAAACATTTTATCTCGTCATAAACATCTGTCTTATTCTTATTATGGGGTCGTTGGTTATTTTTTCCTTGAAAGTAGTCCAAAAGGGTTGAGAACCTATGATCTATTGTCACCGTAAGCACTTAAACCACAAACCCACGTCCATTGTCCACCACCGATTAGTAACTAATAAACTGATCTGGCGCAACCCGGGAACCGCGATAAAGACACACTACAAGGGTACTAGCCACAGAGCCCTATAAGGCAGCGATACTATCGCCCGGACAAATGCGTAGGCGCAGTGGATTAGCAGTTCTGAGGTTAGATAACAAATAATGCTCAGTGATCACCTAGCCTCAAACTTAGGCGATTAAGGGAGTGCGCCTATGTATCGCGATGACACGGCTATTTCCAGGTAGAAACCCGGATATAGGAAGCCATTACTACCCACTAAACTGTGGTACTATAAAAAAACCCTATTTTCTCGGTACTACCACAATATGAAATAAAAAATTCTAGATAATTACCTTATTATATTCCTAAAAGTTTCTTTCTAAATCATGGAATCATGGAATGCCCTTCCAGCTCATGTGTATCCTTCCTCTTACAATCCTGGGTTCTTTAGGCGGGGCGTGAAACGGCATCTCAGTGGGCCTTCAGGGTGAGGGCAACAGGCGCGATACGTTTGCCCTAGTCTGCCTGTCGACCTAACATTTGGATCTCACGACCGCTTACCATCAGGTGGAGTGAGGTCATCCTGAACGCTCGTTATTATAAAAAATAAAATAAAATAGAGCTACCTATGAATAATTTTCTCCTCTGCAATAGCTTTAATACAAAAGTGCCGATAAGAAATCTAATCTCAAAATCAATAATAACATGTTAACATATTGTCTAATATTTATTTTGGAAGCGGTAGCCGATACAGAACTCCATCAGCCATAAATAATATAATCATTAATAGCTCTATATGCAAACATATAATTAAACTAAAACATTGTGTAGGACTATCTAATCTCCCATCGGGCCATTAACGGGGTCCACAAAAAACACACGGACACACTGAAACGGCTAACAAAGCGATGTGAAACACACTCGGGACACACCGCTGCTATGCTTGACGAACTTGGAAAACAGAGGATCGTATGTTTTCATTCGTTTGTCATCTTAAATTTAGGATTTCATACAATTTTCCTTTTTTTTATGCAAGAGGCGGCCTACGAGCAAGTGTGATGCCTGATGGTAAGCAGTCGACACCGCCCATGGACACCCGAAGCTCTAACAACCGAGTTTAGGGTCGCTGCCGGCCTTTTAAATATGAATACGCTCGTTTCTTGAAAGTTCCCAAGTCGTAGCTGTTCGGAAAGACTGTCGCAGGAAGTTGGTTCCACAAAACCGAGGCGCGAGGCAAGAAGTTCCTCATAAAACGTACAGTCGAGGACCGCCAGCCAATAATGAAAACTGAAAAATATCTTTATTTAAACAAAGACTTATTAATAGTCGGGCACATATAAAAATGACTCTACCTCCGGATTTGAAAAGTGGTTTATATTTTCAGACTTTCACGAAACTTTTACGCTACAAGATAAATAGAAGACAGATATTTGATTGCCTAGATCGATAGATAGAAACTTTTTATTTCACAAAAAACACAGACATTACACAAACAACACAAAGTACCTACAATCTAGGCAGTCTTATTGCTTATAGCCTAAACTGGCGAACAACTCTAAAGGCCTATGTTTAGCGGTGGACTGTGATAGGCTGATGATATTCAAACGTAAGCTTTACTTCTCGCTCCTAGCCGCAGTATGTCCCCTGTTATCTCTAAATCTAAAACGCAGCACAGTCGCGTATCGCATGCCGTAACACTACGCTCGCGTCACAGCCAGTGTCCCCACAAAAACTACTGCAAACAAACTGACGTTTATTGAAAACATGATAAGGTTGAGAATGGAGAAAAAATTGAGACAATATCCGTCATATTAATCTTGGGGTACGGTAGTGATAACGCCAAGTTATGCTCCCTTATCTTCTGACATTTTTTGAGGCTATAAGTCAAACCTAGCTTGAATATCCAATACAGAAAGAAGATGAAATTTCAATTACTAACTTAGATCCAAGACAAGAAAAGAATAAAATAAGAAAGCTAGATAAAACCGTTTAAAAAATTGTTTTAATTGTACCAGAAAATGTCTACTTTGTAAATTTAGTTCTAAGTCAATTGCATGGTGAGCAATAAAAAGTACTTATTATCTATCTAAGAAATATCATTACGTTATAAGTAAGATAGTGACTCAATGACTAGCAGAAAAAAATACTTAATCTAGGAAGGAATGACTTAGCCAAATGACCATAAAAGGTCATTTGATCAAAGGTGAACACATTAAATAAACAAGATGACTAAATCTCTAATTATAATTATGTGGTCTATAGATTTATTCAAGTAAGCAATTTATTTGTATCCGTTAATATGTTCAGCTTAAGGAGTTGTATCTTTTTGTTTAAATAAAACAGCACAAGTTAGATACAACTATTTACTTCAATATCGATACCATAATGTTTTTATTTCTTCTGAGGAGACAAATCTCCAAATCATCTCCAAAACAACATGATTTTACGGGCTTGGAAAGAAAAACTGGCGAAATTTGTTGGTAGGTACCCCAGATTTCTAAATCTAGAACATTAAATGATATTTCCATTGACTCTTGGCTCCGACTTTACAATACACAGTCTATTAGGATCTGATATGGCGATACGGCTGCAAGTGTCAAAATCATAACCTCAAAACTCGTTCTAGCCACGTTACGTTAAAGGATAAATTCGAGCGCTGTCAGATCGAGTTTGAGTAACGTTCCGAGTTTGATCTGAGCCGGGGGCGAAACGAATCGAATAAAACAATACTCTAGTGCGAGAAAATAAAAGGCATAATCGATTGTATCGATTCACGAGAATCGAAAGGTTGTTAACAATTGACGCCTGCACTGTAGTTTATGCTCAGATGAAATGGATCGCGAGGCCGTAGGTCGTAGTGCGTTCCCGTTTTCTGAAACCGACCTTTTTATTAGCGTTGTAGGGGTTAATATCGGTCGTTTTGGGGTCGAGAGAAAGAACAATGGTCTGGTACAAGATGGGACAGGTGATTACGCTGCGAACATCGTACCTCGGACGAGGCAGAGTATCAGTCGAGGGCGATGTTAACACAAACTACTGATGTTCTTGATGCATTTATTTCGTTGGAATTCGAAATTGATGGTGGAAAAAATGTTATAGAATTTGTTGTATACGATAAACTTTACTATGATTCACGATATCTGTCTACATTGGAATTTTTTGATGAGTCAATAGGTATTGCTAACCGGTCACCTCACTGCGATCTGTGACTCAAGATGTAAGTATGAGAAATAAGAATAATGACATTAAGATTAGTTAGGCAACATATGGTATGTAAGGGAGCGACCTACCTTTTCGCTCCACCAAGCTTCTTCATGCATCCTGCCGAACAACAAACGAGGCTCTGCCAACCGACTGGCGGCGGTATAAGGGACTGCGCAGACGACAGACTTTTTGTGCGATAGAGTCTGTGTCTGACACATTTAAAAAGAGCATCTAGGTCCCTACAGCTCTGCCGACAGAATGATCGAAAATGTGCGATGAGTCTGTGAAATATCCGCGACAGATTTTTGCGCGTCGTGTGCGTTACTGTATATAATTGCATCACAGACTAAAGAGTGCGTCACGGATAGTCTGCCGTCTGCGCTGCCCCTTACCATCACCGCGCAGCCAAATACTACAGTACCGTTGACGGGCAGCAGCGTCATCGGAGCGAGACGCTACGCTCTGGGGTCACCAAACCCGCCTGCCCCGCGATTTAGGATAAATCCTCCAGATATTCAATTCACCCTGGTGAACAACTGGAGAGGCCTATAGAGTCCAACAGTGGACTGCGATAGGCTGATGATGATGACGGAATTTCAGGCTCTGGCCTATCTCGAAGGAGACTAATCAAGTACGCATAAGAAGTAGCTGTGTGCGCAAGCACAGATGAAATCTCTATTCTTTCACTCTTATAACCCTAGGTTCTGGTTCATCATGACCCAAGAGAGATTTAGCACAGGACTCAATGTGTTTTCAGATGCACGGGAGCGTATCATCGCCAAGTTCCTGGATCAAGGGCTGCTACTGAGTCTATAGAAAAAAGATCCCGATAAACTTGTTTAAGCCCGAGCACAGATTTGAACCCGGATCTTTGAACCTCGAACTCAGCAATGCTAAGTAAATAGTAATGACACGAAACATATCCCTAAGCCATAAAATGTTCCGGAATTAATTTGGAAAATTACACTTCCTCTACCTGGAGGTTGTCTGCAAGAGATTGCTTACTAGCAATAAGACCTTAATTGTACCACAAGAAGTCATTGGTAGACCGCGGTTATAGACCTATCGTTATAGACCGTTGAGGTATCGCTAGAGAAAAATTTGAGTTGATTTCAGAAAGGTGGTTGATGAACCACCTATGAGGATATATATGGAAATCAACTCAAATTTTAGCCTATGAGAGATGTCTCATCAGGTGGACCTGATAAAGTCTCCCGGACTCCACCTACCTTTTTTAGGCCGACGTTTCAGCTGTGGTTACAGCACGGAGGATTCGTCTCATGTCTTATTATGCAATCCGAAAGTTCAAAATATGTATATCTACTTAAGTAGGTACCAATAGCCACAACCCAATATTTCTTTATTCGCCACAAGACTCGCATTGCTTAATCAAAGCCTCTCGGGTGGTGTAAACCGCTGCGTTTGTAAACAGATAAGATGCGACTTATTGTTGCTGGTACTCGGAATGTAATCTAATACACGTGACCACCTGCGCCCGCGCACCGTTCGTGGAGAGCGCGGGTGGCCGGCTTGTGAAACGAGATGGGCGAAATATATTGTTAACGTATGTATTCTTCTAAAGATTGAGTTTTCTTAATCAGAATAGGGAATATGCATGAAAAATAGTTTCATGTATTTACTAATTTATTACGAAGTTGGCTAAAAATGGGCCAGTTACAGTTGTGGGTGGTTTACTGCCTGTAACGGCATTTTGAAACTCAAAATGTCGAATAACACTAGCCCAAGAGTAGGGGGATCACGATGTGTGTATCGTGATCCCGTACTTTTACTGGCACGTATGTGTACTTGTACACATACGTGCAAAAGTCCAGAGTTATAAAAATGTATGGCATATTTACGACACCCATGTGAAGATGAGCGGGGATGTAAAGGAGCTGCCTATCATCATTTCGCTCCAAGCCAACCTCACCTGCCCGTGGTGCATCCTGCCGAATAACAAACGAGATGCTGGCAACCGCCTGGTGGCGGTATAACCATCGCAATTGTATTGACAGTGTAGCTAAATACCACAGACCGATGACGGGCAACAGCGTCACTGGAGCGAGAAGCTACGCTCTGCAATCGCCAACCCGCCTGTCCAGCGTGGCGATTATCCTCCAGATATTTGCCCTGTGGCGAACAACTGGAGAGGCCTGTGACCAGCAGTGGACTGTGATAGGCTGATGATGATGATGATGAAAAACCTAATTAAATATCCCGAAAAAAACGCCGTTATCAGTTCACCCACCAAGACTGATCGCCAAAGGGTTACCGCACCGCACAGAATTAATTAAGCACACAAATCACTCGCGCCTAATCGAATTATTACAAAGTTTCCTTTCTATTGTTCGCTCGGAAAGTTCGATCTGGCCGATAACCCGGCCAAAACAAATAGTCCTAATTACCCAGCAGTTAACAATCGGACGGGTATCTGCTGACAAATGGCGGACGTCACTCCCAACTCTGGACAAATTAGGCAAATTATTTTTTCGATTGCACAGCCATTGTTTAATCACGGTACGTTAATAGGCGAGATAGGATCGGAAAGTTGGTGAGCGTTCGCATTGTTTGGACGGCACGAGTTTTGGAGCTGGTATAGAGAGTACATATATTTATTAGGGATAGTGCAGCCATCATGTCTTATCAAACAATCGCAGCGTGTGAAATGCGCAACAACTGGTGAAGTGATCAAGTTCGTCAAAGATAAAGAATGAGAAAGAAGAAAGAGAAAGAAGTGACGCAATTCCATAAGAAAAAATATGTACTTTTAGAAAATATATTGACCGCGTTATTGAATGTGAACCGCTTCAATGTGTTCGATACTTGTACGTGTTACCCGAAAATCTTACGTTTTATAAATCACGCACAATAGTTTTAGATTGAGACCGGTTCATCTGAAATTTGACATATTAAAGTTTACAAAACTTGTTTAGGAACTTTATTTAAAAAAAAGACTTTACACCTGTATTTGGGTCGCAAAATTACATGTTCGAGGCAAATTTCATCTGATTTGGTCAAGGCAAAGACAGACACAGACAGGTTCCCCATTACGATTCTCCCTTATGGAGCCGCGGGCATAAGCTAGTAAGTACTATATTTTCCGTATCGTCTCATACAATGGACACACATAACCCTATATGTTAACATTCACTATCGTGAAGTTTGACTACAATTTATGTCAGTAATAATCGACCGTCCGCTCATTTGAAAACTTGTTAATTTTTAACGACTTCGAATTTCAGATCTCGTGAAAAGATTGCCATGAATTAACTAGTAAATACAATGGATTTTATGTAGGAATTTATTGAGCAATTTTCTTTGATAAAGTTCTGATTAGGACAGGTAAGAAATTTAATAGGCAGAGAGAAAAGTGCATCTCGATATCATCTTAACATATCTGAAACCGCCCAAAGACTATGAGAGGGTCAAGATTCAAACTCTGGGTTTGGACAATTTTTATTGGGTTTTTTGTCAAGATATTTCTCGGTAGCAGCGTACACTGTGGATATGTAGGGCATAGCGAATCTTAAGAGAGGTAGGGCATAGCGAATCTTCGCTCGAATTGAGCTGCCCGTCCGGGGAAGGACCTCCACCCTATAGAATACCGCAGCCAAATGACCTCCAGGTCGTGTACCTGCCGGTGAATAGGGTTTCCGGAGCTCGTGGGTGGTTGGGGTTGAGCCAGAATGGCGGTGGCAACTGACAGGTAACTGACCAGTTAACTGCCCGTTGTCAAAGCGACTTGAGTTTCTCTTTCTAACAGGTGTAGAGAAGCCATTATGTCGAGCTACTATAAAAAAAAGTACAAATTCTGCTTCTTTGGGGCTAGATGGTGATATGTAGCAGTGTGACATATCTTGGGTAATTTATTTTATTTTCCTTTCACACATTGTTTTCACACGAGCGATGCCGTTCGCTGTACCTACATATTGTTCAGCAACAGAACGCGCAACTCATATATTCTTAATCGTTATGTACATTACATAGTTACAAACGTACGTTCAAACGTCCGAAGATTCATTACAGCTATCTTATCAGCGAGACAGACGAGACCATTAAGAACATTATCTCAGCTCTTATCTGCTGGTTATCGACAGATGGAGCGCGGTGGCCAAATCGGACCGTCCGTGACAGCTGACGCAAACTAATTTGTATTTAATTAAACTATCCAACTATTAGCTTAATCTTTAGTGGAAAAATACTGAAGATTTTTATGTCACAGCTTAGCGATGGATATACGAGTATGACCTTGTAAGGTCGCAGGGTCGAGTTTGCGAATATAAAGAGACGCATCTCGCCCCAATTAGTCTGCCCCTAAACGCGTAAACACTAAATTTCATTTTTTTTATAGTAGTTCGACATAATGGCTTCCCTACGCCTGATGGAAAGCGAAAGAGAAGCTCAAGCCGCTGTGATATCGGACAAGTAACTGGTCAGTGACCTCAGGTAGCCTGTCAGTTGCCACCGCCATGCCGGCCCAACCCCAACCCCCCACGAGCTCCGGAAACCCTACTCACCGACAGGAACACGACCCGGAGGTCAATTGGCTGCGGTATTCTATAGGGTGGAGGACCTTCCCCGGACGAGCAGCTCAATTGGAGCGGAAGATCGCTATGCCCTACCTCTTTTTCGCGTCCAATTTGCGTTTATGGTACCATTTAATCATGGAATGCCCTTCCAGCTTGTGTTTCCTTCCTCTTACGGCATCTCAGTGGTCCTTAACTGTGCCTATCGACCTAACTTTTGGACCTAACGACCTCTTCTTAACCAAGGGTTGTGGGTTCGATCCTCACGCGGGAGATACATTCGTGTGATGAACATTTTCGTTTGTTTCGTGTCTGGGTGTTTATGTTATTAAGTATACATTTTTTGTACCATCGTTGTTATGATACCAATACCTAACACTAAGATGCGTAAGCTACTCGTACTTACTTTGAGATCGGTTCCCTAAGTACTTAGAGTAAGTTGCGTTCAAAAGTACTTTAAGCAAGCAGAATTTGTAGATGTTTGCTATTATACAATTAAGAAATTGGTGGTACCTTCAATGTATTCCGATAATCTTAATGCTCAAGCTACTTACTACGCGATCAGTAAAGTACTTAAAGTAAGTTGCGATCAAAACAACTTTAAGCAAGTAGAATTTGTAGATGTTTGCTATTATATAATTAAAGAATTGGTGGTACCTTCAATGTATTCCGATAATCATAATGCTCAAGCTACTTACTATGCGATCAGAGCAATATATGTGATGTTGTCTGTTATTTACTTGTATCTTAACGGACGTCGAACGATCCGCGTCCAACACGAACCCAATCAGAATCAACTTTCATCCGTACGATCTCCTATCACTCAGTTTGTTGTTATTCCAGACCCGGATTCAAACGGCTGTACCTAATACATTTTTACAGATAACGCCACGATAAGGGGTAATGTCAATGCAACCGAGTTTACATAACATCGTTGGTTCTTTGTCTTCGATGTGTGATGATAAGGCACGCAACACGCGCCGTTAAAGATTCTGTTACAATATAGTTTTGTTACAACAGCGGTATTGCGCGTCTAAAGATTTCAAACGTGGACAATGTAAGCGTGTTTACTTAAATGGTAAGGTATTTCTACTACTTAAATGCATGGTTGTTAGTGAATTGTAGGGTTCCGAACCTCTAAAGGTGTTAGGTATCTGCACACTTGTACTAGGAATGACGCGGGAGAACAATCAAAGACGCTAGTTCGTTGCGCACTGGTGTAATAATATAAAGGCGCGGGCGCGGGGCCCGCTAGGGAGGGGTGCGGGGACGCAGCCACGCGCACACTATGCTACGCGTACATTACACTTCCTTACCCTATTTTTTCAATTACAAATAACAAAATATAATACAACATAACCCAAAAATATAACCTACAATAATTGCTAATTGCAAAAAGAGCAATGCTGGCGGAGACCCCGTAAACGACTTCTCAAAACAGGGCCCCGTCTCTGGTTGTCCGTTGTTGGTCCGTCTTCCGATGTTGGCTCAAAAGCCCGGACTGGAGCCTGTGGCGCTGGGGAAGGCGGTGAAGCACTCGGCTGCAGCGGCAGCGGCGACAGTGGTCGCGGCGGGGACGTCGGCGGCGGCGGCGGTGTCGACGACACCAGCTGCGGCGGCTCTAGGAATGCTCCGTGACCCCCATGACCAGCCCAGCCTTTATTTAGCATCAGCTGGTTGCTGTGTCTTTTATGTATTGTTATATTGTCTTTTTCTTTTACCAAATATACCACCCTCCCTAATTTTTTAAAAATTGTCCCCTTGGTCCATACAAATTGCTCTTTATTACTGTATTTCTTAAAAAAAATTTCATCCTTTTCTTTAAACTGTCTAATGTTGTCTGTCTTAGTTTGCGTAAACTGGTTATTAGAACCGTGATTAGATAACGCCGATGACGTGGGTGACGATGACTTTGGATCACAAATATCCAAACGCGATCTTAATTTCCGACTGAAAACCATTTGAGAAGGTGAGAGACCCGTGGTAGTGTGAACGGAGTTGCGATAATCCATCAAATATTTTAATAGTTTGAGCTTACCTTCTTTATTAGGGTTGCTATTTACTAAGCAAGATTTTATCCCCTTTTTCACTATTTTTACGGAACTTTCCGCCTGGCCATTGCTGGCTGGGTGATAAACTGGTGATGTAATATGTTTAATTCCATTCGATACACAAAACATTTGAAATTCCTGCGAACAAAAAGCTGTGCCGTTGTCACTCGCCAACGTTTGCGGCATTCCGAACCTTGCTATAAAATCGCAGAGCCTCTCAATCACCGCGCTAGATGTAGTTGTATTTGACATATGGTATACCTCTACCCATTTGGTAAACGCGTCCACTACCACTAAATACGTATAACCTCTAATTGGACCCAAGAAATCTATGTGAATGCGACTGAACGGGCCTGGCGGCTGCTCCCAGGGTGCGGGCGGGGCGCGCGGCGGAGATGGACGCAATTGGATGCATATATCACAAGAAGCTATCACTCTCTCTATGCAGTCGTCAATACCAGGAAACCAAAATCTTGAGCGGGCCTCAGCTTTAGTTTTAACTATGCCCAAGTGTGACGAGTGAAGCTCTTTTAAGATAATCCCTCTCAGATTTTCTGGTACGACGACTTTGTGACCTCTCATTACGCATCCATTTTCTACGGACAATTGTGACTTGCAGAGAAAAAACGGTTTTAAATTTAGATCACTGACTTTAGACGGCCAACCATTAATTATAAATCTAGATACTTTATTTAAAAGCACGTCGTTCTTAGTTTCCTCCCTCAATTTCTCTACCGTCACTGGCAAGCTACCGTCCACTACAAAAAAATTGTAAGTCGCGCGGTCACAAATCGGCTCGCTTTCGGCGCAGCGCCCCGCGTCGTCGCACAAACAATCGGCGCGGGCGCGGACGGCCGCGTTGCTAGGCAACCCAGCCGCGCTCGCTGCGGAGGCCGCAGGCAGGCTTGCGCGGGAAAAATAGTCGGCGCTATTATCAATACTTTTAATGTACTCTATTTTATAATTGTAGCCGCTTAAAAACAATGCATACCGCTGCAATCTGTTTGCCGATACCTCTGGTATGCCTTTATATGGCCCAAAAATAGAGATCAACGGCTTATGATCCGTACGGAGTATGAAAGGCTCCGACCTGCCGTACAAATACTGATGGAAGCGCCGTACGCCGAAGATAATAGCCGTGGCCTCCTTTTGAATCTGTGCGTATCTCTTTTCCGCTGCGTTCAGCGTTCGTGACGCGTACGCTATAGGCCTTTCTACCCCGTCTGCATCAGCCTGAGATAAAATGGCTCCTAACCCAGAGGGCGAAGCGTCCACCGTCAGTATGAGTTTTGCATTCGGATTATAATGAGTAAGTACCTCATCTGAAGCCAGCAACTCCTTGATTTTCGAAAAAACCTTATCATGACAATCTGACCAATTCCATTTAGTCCCCTTTTTTAATAAATCATACAATGGACTGAGTACAGACGAAGCATTCGGTATAAAATTGCGGTAGTAATTAATTAAGCCCAGAAACGACTGCAGCTGACCCACGTTCGCTGGGACAGGGGCTTCAACCATGGCTTTAACTTTTTCCGGTGCCTTTTTTAAACCATCCTTATTAATCACGTACCCTAAATAGCTAACCTCATCCTTAAAAAACTCACATTTTTCCTTTTGTAAGGTTAGTCCTGCATTTTGAAGTCGCTCGAGAACCGCGTGGAGCCTGTCCAGGTGTTCCTGCCTATTCCTGCCTGTTACCAAGATGTCGTCCAATAGGCACAGCACGCCGTCCAACCCGGCAAGCACGCTCTCGATGGCGCGCTGGAACACGGCCGGCGCGCTGGCCAGACCGAACACGAGCCGCGTGTATTTAAACAGGCCGCGGTGCGTGTTGATACACGTAAAGCTCTGCGATTCCTCGTCCAAAACAAATTGGTTGTAAGCCATTGATAAATCAAGCTTGGTGAACTGCTCGCCTCCATATATTTTTGAAAACAATTCATTTGCTGTGGGGAGTGGATATTGTTCTACTAATAATTGTTTGTTAAGACTGACCGAGTAATCCGCACATAGTCTCACCGAACCATTGCGTTTGAGAACCGGAACTATCGGTGAGGCGTAATCGGAATATTCGACCGGAACTAGGACACCCAAAACGACTAATCTATCGATTTCCTGTTCTACTTTGTCGCGTAATGAGAAGGCGATCGGGCGCGCTTTAAAAAAAACTGGCTTTGCATCCTCCTTTAATGATAACTTTACTTTGTATTTATTAAACGTCCCTAATTTATCGGTCCATAATTGTGAATACCGGTCCTGTAACGTTGCAATTAAGTCTGCGTCAAGGCAATAATTCACTCGCGACAGTTTTAGTTGAAACTTGGATATAAAATCCCGGCCCAAAAGAGGGGGCCCGCCGTCGCGGATCACGTACATTTCGAGTTGATGATTTTGTCCCGCATATGACACTGGTTGCCTAATCGTACCTATACATGTGATGTTCTTACCAGTATACGTCATCAAGTGTTTACGTGGGACTGACAACGGCACATGGCTAAAATGGATTCTGTAATAATCCTCTGATATAACGCTAACCGCGGATCCGCTATCTAACTCAAATTTATATTGCTCTCTGTTAATAGATACCGTCTCCACCATGGGTTCTCCGCTCAAGGATCGTATGCAAAACAACTTACCGTCATCGTCATCCTCACCCTTGTCACCGCCGTCCACCTCTACGTAGTTAACTTTCGTACACATTCTACGCAAATGGCCCTTCACGTGACACTTCCGACACACATAGCTGGCGAACCTGCACTCCGCCGCTTTGTGGTTGCTATACCCGCACACACTACACCTCACTTTGCACGTTTTGGCGATGGCGAACAGCGGCGCGTCGCTCGGCGGCGGCGCGGCGGGCGCGCTGCCGGCGGACCCGGCGGCGCCGCCCGAGCTCGCCGCGGCCGCGCTTCGCGCACAGTTGTACACTTCCGCCAACTCCAGCGCCTTCGCCATTGTCAACCCGGTTAAGTCTTGTGTGTAAAGCTTCTCCTTTTCCACTCCCGGCCGCATCCCCATCAAAAATTTGTCACGCAGCGTCTCTTCAATAGAGTGAAACCCACAATGCGCCGACAAACCACGCAGCCGTGCCGCCCATAGTGAATGCGACTCTCTCGGCTGTTGCGTGGCAGCATAAAAAACATGGCGCTCGCCGAAACCCACACGTTTAGGCGTAAAATGGTTGTCCAGTAGCTCTAGAACCTGTTCGTACGCCAACCCCTCAACGCTTCCGGGCTGCGCCAAGTCTGTTAACAGACTATAAGTGCCCTCACTCAGTGCGCTGAGTAGGATGGCTTTTTTTTTAATCTGCGCCTTGTCCGCCTCCCCGCCGATGTCGTTTGCGATAAAATACTGCGTCAACCGTCCTTTATAAATCCGCCAGCACTGGGCATTGTGATCGAAACTATTTAAGATTCCTATATGCGCTCCAGTGCTGGCCATGGTGCTGAACAAACTATGCACACGCGGAAATCGTCGCCACTGTTAAGTATCTGCACACTTGTACTAGGAATGACGCGGGAGAACAATCAAAGACGCTAGTTCGTTGCGCACTGGTGTAATAATATAAAGGCGCGGGCGCGGGGCCCGCTAGGGAGGGGTGCGGGGACGCAGCCACGCGCACACTATGCTACGCGTACATTACAAAAGGCAAATACGGAACCCTTATAGGATCACTTTGTTATCCGTCTGTTTGTCTATCGAGACCGTTATTCTCAGGAACGCGTAGAGGTATTAAGCTGAAATTACATGAAATACCCAGGTTTATTGTCCCTTGCTTTGAAAACATCAAACTTATAAGGAAATGCCGTTTATGCCGGAAATTTCGGCAAATGTTTCGAAAAAGTAATCAAAACCTACAGTATACCCGTGAATTCAAAATAAATTAAATTTTAAAAAAAATCTGACAACATCACACAAATTGCAAATGCAAACATCCAGACCACGGACGGAGTAAACGCAAATATTCAGCACATGTATGTTGTTCCGGGTGGGAATCGTAACTACGACACTTACTTTTGTTTTTTTTTTATACCACTAAGTTGGCAAATAAGCCTACGGCCTTCTTGATATTAAGCAGTTACTGCAGCCTATGCATGCAACAGAGTTTAGTTCAAAAGCTGCGTGTTTGTAAACAAATTCGTTCTTGCTCTTACCCCCACTTAATATACCAAATCACCTTTAAAATTAACGCTTTACATCATTAAAAGTTAAACTTTCCCACTCGCGCGCACAACCGCACAGAATTTCATCGATAATCATCCCACTGCGATATCGGAGCCAGCATGCGCCCATCACGCTACGACCGTCCCTCTCTCTCTCACTGCGTATCTATCTATCCATCTCCCTCGCGTTATCTACAGCTACGAAATTAAAAAAACAAAATAATGAGTCGTATCGACGTTATCGAGCGGTATCGCAGCATCCGCAATGTATCGGCGAGATAAGGAAACATCTGCTCTGACAGTTCGTTTGAAACGTGCTCTAGTTGTGTTGTGAAAAATTAATTAATTCGATTTGGCGACGTTGTTACACTTAACAACATTTTTTTTTTACTAACGGAGATCATGTGGGACCTTTATGACTTAGTATATCTGTTATGGACCAAGTGATTAATGCGGGCATTATTTATAATGCTAGGGCATTATGAATAATGTCAAGTTCTATTGGGCAAAGTAATAATAACTATCTAAACTTCACTATTTATCACATTGCCCGGTCATTATTGTATTGCTACTTGACAATTAGGCAATTTGATAATAAAGCAAACAGGAAGGACGCACGCGTAACTAATCACTTACTTATTCGGAGATCGATGTATCTGGTAATGTTTTTTAACCGACTTCGAAAAAGGAGGAGGTTCACCAATTCGTCTGTATGTATCATTTTTATGTATGTTCACCGATATTTTTGTCAATTATAGATGGATGACAAAAAATTTTTTTTTGTTCGACAGTCGACGTCCGCGGTGGCCCCATTATCACCACACTCTTTACTAGAGGGCTTCCTCTAGAAGTTTAAATACAAAACCAACCAGCGGATTCTTTACATAAAAGTCCTTGCTTATAAATCCAAATAATGAGTCAGTGTCGAGCACGAAGGGTTCCGTACCGAGCCTTTGAAATCGAGCAAAAAATCGCGTGTGTTGTATAGAAGCCCCCTTAAATGTTTATTTTATTATATTTTTAGATTTGTTGCAACATTATCATGTTCTTAAAGCGAACAGGTATACATAATTTGGAAACTTAGTAATAGGGTTCCATTTTACACCCTTTAGGTACGGAACCCTTATAAAAATGAAATGGCAAACGTCCGTTATCTCACACCAATAGCCCAGTTATCCTGTACAGGATCTCTGTCAATTAAATAACCCTATAATTTAATTCCCATCATTATGCAATAGTGCTGCATTTGCCGAGTAGGTATTACTACTGAGTGCGTCATCTTGGAGCAGTCAGAAGTAATGTCTGGCCTGTGTATCACGTACACATATTATATTATCTCAGGAGTGGATGGGCTTGTGCCCCCACACAAGCCTTACAGAGGTCCTGGAGACTGCGAAATAGTTATAAAATATGTTTTTATTACTCTGCCCAAAGGGTGATAAACAATATTTATAATGCCCGATCAATTTGATTATTTTAATAATGATTATCAAATTGCCCTCACATATTGGCCATTTATCAGAATGCCCGGGCATTATATATAATGCTACATTTATCACTTGGTCCATAACATATCTATAACTAGCTGTGCTCGCGACTTCGTCCGCGTGGAATAGTTATTTTTTCCCCGTTTTTTTTTTACATTTTCCATTATTTCTTCGCTCCTAATAGTTGCAGAGTGATCTTATATAGCCTAAAGCCTTCCTCGATAAATGGTCTATTCAACACAAAAAGAATTTTTCAATTCGGACCAGTAGTAGTTCCTGAGATTAGCGCGTTCAAACAAACAAACAAACTCTTCAGCTTTATAATATTAGTTAAGATAGATAGTATAGATGTGTCCACAGTTTGACGTAATAAAAATAAATAAAAAATGAAATAAAATAGTTTATTCCTGCAATTGAATAGATTCACTATCAATACTTTTGCACGTCAAAGGCATAAAGTTACCTTAATAAAGTTGTAATAGACCGTGAAAGGTCAAAACAATCATACAATATTGTTCCCGAAGGTACCATAGATAACCGCCGCGTCGCCGCAAAGAAGGGTGTTGTAAGTACATACGTTAACATGTGATTGTATGTATTCGGTGACAACGTAACTCCACTGTGCCACATTTAATAGTTACAAGCAATTTTTATTCGTTTTTTTTTGTATGAAAGGCATCATATTGGGCATATTCGTACCTAGCCTACCTAGCTATGTTCAATCAAAATCGGTTGATTACTGAAAGTGTTCTTACAAAAATTAAATAAATAGCGAGTAAAATTGGGTTTGAAAGTTTAATAGAAGTGTTATAATATAAAAAAATTAACTAATTTATCATCGTCAGCCTTTATCAGGTCACTAGTTTATAGTTCAATATCTTAACTAATATTATAAAGCTGAAGAGTTTGTTTGAACGCGCTAATCTCAGGAACTACTGGTCTGAATTGAAAAATTCTTTTTGTGTTGAATAGACCATTTATCGAGAAAGGCTTTAGGCTATATAACATCACGCTGCAACTATTAGGAGCGAAGAAATAATGGAAAATATAAAAAAAACGGGGGAAAAATAACTATTCCACGCGGACGAAGTCGCGTGCACAGCTAGTAATTATATATTTAGTAAATTATAACAACTATAAGTATAGTTAGTAAGTTATATCAAGGGACTACTACCGCTCCAATATTTCTTTTATAAATAACTATGTGTAATGTTGACTAATAAACACTCATTGGCAGATAGCGGTTCTCCGTAGAGCACGTGACACGATCCCGACCAACCTCTGCGCCTGCGCCGATCATCTGATAACACTCAATATCTTATTATGGTAAACACCAAATTAAACGTTTTAATTTGATATCGAAACTTTAGTTTTTAACCCAAGAACCCAAGACATGCCACGCTGGGCCAAACAGCGCCACCTAGCCCCAAACTAAGCCGAAGCTTGTACTATGGGTACTAGACAACTGACTCAACAAACTTACTTAGATACATTTTTTTGTAAATAAATACATATTATACGTAGAAAACACCCAGACCAATACAAACAGACATGTTCATGAACACAAATGTTTGTACTGTGCGGGAATCGAACCCACGACCCTTGGCTCAGAGGGCAGAGGTCACTACCAAATGAGCCATCGAGCCAGTCAATCAATCAGTTTGTACTTTATTTTGTGATTTTTATAGTAACTTGGCATAGCTTTCTGTCTCCTGATGGAAATCGAAAGAGAAGTCTAAGTCGCAGTGACAACGGGCAAATAACTGGTCAGTTACCTGTCAGTTGCCACCGCGCTGGCTCAAGCCTAACCCCTCACGAGCTCCAGAAACCCTACTGCAGAAACACGACCCAGAGGTCATTTGGCCATATTCTATTGGGTGGAGGTCCTTCCCGGGACAGGCAGCTCAATTTGAGCGAAGACTCGCTATGCCCTACCTGTCTTAAAATCATTCATGGACTACTTATCGTTATGAACATTTTCAAGTAAGTATGTTGAGCTAGCCGTTGAGTTTAAGGGGGTCTACGAGGATAGAGGGAAGAGACGAAACTATAAAAGTTCCAAACGTAGACTGCTAACCGTGAAATGCATCTTGATAATATAAGGTAGGCAATTAAGTAAGATAAACTAAACTACACACGACATATCAAGCTCAGCTCTCTAGATCTCACGCTAAAAGGCATAGTTTCAGTTTATCTCATTCCCGTTTATCGAAAGTTGTTCGATTCCTCTCGCGAAACCCCTGTTTGGAGCTAAGGAAGCGATCATTAGTAGCGTACGATACGTTAACGCGATATCGAACAGATGCGATCGCGTTCGGTCTGACCCACAAATGAACTGCGAATAGTTTGCGCTAGTGTTGGGATGTGTTTGTAACTTAAGCAAAAAATCCATTTTTTTAACATTAGAACAAAATTTGGGTCTATTATTGTGCATGTAAGGGAGCGACCGGGATATAACGGAGCGCCTTATCATCTTTTCGCTCCAAGCCACCCTCACCTGCCCATCGTGCATCCTGCTGAATAACAACGAGGCTCTGGCAAACGTCTGATGGCGGTATAATCATGACAATTTGAAGGCGTAGCTAAATCCTACAGGCCGATAACGGGGACCAGCGTCGGAGCGAGGAGCTACGCCCTCCAATCCGCCTGCCCAGCGCTGCAGCGTGGCGATTGTAGATATATCCTCCAGATCTGGAGAACTGTAGAGGCATATATCCAGCAGTGGACTGCAATACTGCTGATGATGGTGATGATGAGTGTAAGAATGTGTTTGAAACTTAAGCTACCTTGTCTTCTTGAAGGCAAAATAGACACTTATGACATCATGAACATCATAAGCGTACAAGCGTCCACTGCTTTACAAAAGCGTTCATTTGGGAGATCTATACGTTTGAATAACTTTAAGGCGATTATCACGGCAGAAATAGCTTCCGTGGGCAGATTTGGTCATTTTGTTACAAGTAAATGGGTAGCCTTAACCCCAATTACTCGACCGACGAGAGTATAAGCGACGTTAGAACAGAGCCTATAGAGTTATCACATATTCTCTGAACCCAAAGTAAGTACCTTGAGGATTCGTGTTAGGAGTATCAGAACAACGACGGTACATACTTTAATACATACCCAAACACACAGACCCAGAACGCAAGGGTTAGGAATCAAATCTACGCCAAGGATCGTAGATTTGACTACCACCGAGCCAGTCATATCCAATATGATCATAAAACTTTAATCGCCACCTGTTGAACTATCTGCCACTTAACACACACTATAACATGGCGAAAGAATCCCAAATGACACCATATCTTAACCCTAGACTGCCTTTATCAATTACCCAATAAATACTGCGATACCTTCACTGAGAACAAATTCCGAACCACGTAGCTATCAGCGCCTGGGCACGATCAGGAGCAGTCCTTATTGCGTTGGACATAGGGTTCAAATTCGGTCTGTGTCTGGCCTGCCCTTTGCCCTGAGATCTAAGATCATTGCCTATAGGTAGGTGTTCGCTAGTTTTCCGTACACGAATAAGCTATTGATGTAAAGCTAAACGTTGAAATTATGTCCATATTTCCCGTCAACAATGCAACTTGTGACAACAGGTATCTTACAAATGTTTCTTGTGATTGACGGCTTTATGGCGTAATGTGAAAGGCAAAGCGCCATTTTGGTACAGATGGCCACACATTAGCCCACCTTTTTTCGTACAATGACGGATGAAGAATAAAAATCATCGGACAATCTCTTCGTGGGGTTTAACGGGATAACTTGGCACTGCACACCGGTGTCTTTGGGTTTCCCACTGTTCGGAAAGACTGACTGAGAGAGTTGGTTCCACAAAACCGATGCGCGAGGCAAGATATTCCTCATAAAGCGTACAGTGGAGGATCGAGAAGATGATGAGGATGGAATTGCAATCGGTTATGTGTGGTTACTAGTGTCCTATCAAATCGACATTGAACACCTCTACCCGTGTAAACATAACATACACGTCGTGTTATGAATAAAAACAGATAGCTACATTTGTAGCGTGATAGCATCGACACGGCGTGATAACAACTATCGCGATGGCGTGCTACCGGCGATAGCGAATCGGAGATAGCTTACGCCATTATCGACTTTCATGTCGATTACTGTAATAGCACGCTGGGCTAATTGTTGTCTTTGCGTCTAAATACTGGTAGAATGTGCTCCGTCTAACTACTACTGATATATCATTTGTATATCTATACTTATAATAAATCTGTAGAGGTAAATTCTGTACATAAATATATTTTTAAAAATGACAATCTGGGGGTGATTAGTGATCGATGCTGATGCCAAAAATGCCATCCTTAAAATTTTTGACTGTCTGTCTGTCTGTATGTTCGTTATAGAAACAAAAACTACTTACTCGACGGATTTTAACGAAACCTGATACAATTTTATTCTTCATACTCCTGGACAGGTTATAGTATACTTCTCATCACGCTGCAATCAATAGGAGCAGAGCAGTGAAGAGAAGTGTTGGGAAGTCGGGAGAAATTTCTATCTGTATGTTTGATCGCGCATCACGCAAAAACTACTGGATGGAATTGAGTTCGGTTTTCACCAATGTATTGCTAGAGGTCTTACTTAAAATTTAGGCACCATTTTAAGGAAGTCCGTTATTTTTGAAACCCGATATCCTCGCGTGCGACACCACTGGCACAGCTAGTCTATATACGTAATATGTATTTTTATGTATTAGTGGCCCATCGGTTCAGTTGGCTTTCTGAACCGAGGGTCGTGAGTTCGATCCTTTGCCGCACCAAACATTCGTGTGATGAACATTTGTTTGTTCTGTGTCTAGGTGTTTATATTTGTATTTAAGTATATATCTATGGTACCTTCGTTGTTTTAATACCCACAAGTGCTTAGCTACTTAATTTGGAATCGGCTCAATATATGTGACGTTAATTCTTAAATCTTTTCTCCCGGTAGGCAAAGGCATGGGTACTTCTAGTATTGCTGCTGTTCATGGCGGTTACTGTTTAACCCTTTCTCAGTCCACGGTCCAGACACAATAGATTTTCAATTGTTATGTATCATATGTGATACACTGAACAGGGAACCTGTTAACACCAGACATTCCGCTTAGTCATCTGTTACCAATAGCATTAAAAAGCCCTACAGTTCTATTATGCAAGCCCTATGACAGGAACTTGACTAACAATCCGTATTATCAGCTGTAATGTCATCCGTCGGTCGAGATAAACAGATAAATGGTGAAATGAGCCGATAAAAATATTGCAATGGACTTGTAATAACTGCTAATGGTATCGTGAACTACACATTACAGACGATTTAGCTGTTTAGAAATCTTTATTGGAAAGACAATAAGAATAGAATAGATATTCTTTATTGCACAAACATAAACATTCACAGGAAAGAGCATACAAACATATAGTAGGTACAATGTAGGCGGTCTTACCGCTGGGAGCGATCTCTTCCAGACAACCTTCAGGTAGAGGACAATTGCTAAAGAAAAAGGGAAGGCAGTGCAAACTGTGATAAGTAAGATAAAATAAAATACATAATATATTAAATACATAAAATAAAAATACAATATATACACAAATACATATTTAAAAATAAACATAATAAGATGGGGTTGGAATTGATAACTTAATTATTTATTTTATTTCATACTAGCTATGCCAGCGGCGTCACACGCGTGTTTATCGGGTTTTAGAAATAACGGACTTCCATAAAATAGTGCCTAAATTTTAAGTTAGACCTCTAGCATTACATTGGTGAAAACGGCATTCAATTTCATTCAGTAGTTTTTGCGTGATGCGCGATCAAACATACAAATAAAAATTCCATGATCAACACTTTTGCATTGTTATCACACTTTCAAAAACGTTATCAAACGTTACATTAGTTGACTGGCTAACTGGCTCGTTGGCTCAATTGGTAGTGACCACTGCCTTCTGATCCAAGAGTCGTGGGTTCGATTCCCACTCGGGACAGACATTCGTGCGATGAGCAGTGTTTGTTCCATGTCTGGGTGTTTATATTTGTATTTATTTAAGTATATATTTGTGGTAGGTACCTTCTGATACCTTCTCATATTTGTTCTGATACCCATAACACAAGCGGTTAAGCTACTTACTTTGGAATCGTTAGTTAAGTGATGTTGTGTGATATTTATTTATTTATAGTTAGTTACTTTGGAAGGCCACAGCTTTCGTATTCGTATACACCACAAGTGACATCAAACATGCCCAATAAATAACCAAAGACGCAATCTTGCGATCTTCATTATCAATACAAGCGATCTCCAAACGAGACACTTCACAAGTCACGCATAAGAGTCCCCTTAACGCCGTCCAAAAAAAAAGGAAAATGCAAAAATGTCTGTACAACATCATCCCACGTCCGATACACGTTACCCCTCACATAAATCCGCCCACGTGTGATAATATCGAACTGTTTATCAATCGCAGTGAGTATAAATTAAGTGTATCGACTTACAGCATCTAACCAGGTGAGGTAAAACCTAATTAATTGGCATCGCATGATTGGTCACAATAAGGATTCGCAGTGAACTCTGCGTGATTCCTAACCGATGATTCCTAACCGATTCGCGCTTTCAACTAAGCAGAGCGTATGTTTTTTTTTATATATAATAGCTCGACATAATGGCTTCCCTACACCTGATGGACAAGGGGCAAGTAACTGATGAGTTACCTGTCAGTTGCCACCGCCATGCCGGCCCACCACGAGCTTCGAAAACCCTACTCATCGGAAGAAACAAGACGCGGAGGTCATTTGGCTGCGGCATTGTATAGGGTGATGTCCTTCCCCGGAAAAGCGGCTTAATTTGAGCGAAGATTCGCTATGCCCTACCTCTCTAAAATGTTTAGTACAAATGAAAATCACAATTCGTTAAATTAAAAAATTAATCCTCCAGATGTTTGCCCTAAGTGGCGAACAACTGGAGAGGTCTATGTCCAGCAGTGGACTGCAATAGGCTGATGATGATGAGACAGGCATCAATCATAACCTTTACCGTGGTCGGGTAAAAAATTGTACGTAATCATAATTAAACTAATTACAAATGGTAACCGTCCCGACCTGCGTGTGTACTTTAATCTATCGAAAACATTCAACATAGATGTAATTTGATCTATATCGGGCCAGCATAATCGCTCGCCGGATTTGCCGATAACAAGCTTGATCGATGATTTACTGATACGCTCGGTAAGATTACGATTCTTATCTATCGAGAGATTTATAATTCCAGCGATGGATTTGAAATTCCCTGTATAATAGGCGACGTGGATGGAGATAGAAAATTGATGTGCGCCGATTAGATTGTAACTTTTTTTTGTTTTGCTCTATTTCTTTTATGAACTTTTCATAATTGAGTATTCGAAATCAAAAAGCGGCCAAGTGCGACTCGGACTTGTCCATTAAGGTTCTGTATTAACTGATAACACAAATAAATATCATGATAGAAAGGTTACTGGTAAGGAGCTCGGTGGCGCCGCGGTCTTGTACGCTTAACAATGATCGCAACGTTGTGCAACCATTGGCGAGGTCAATCCGATGATGGGTGGCCAAAATTTGACACCGATTTCCTACGTGCTTCGGAAGGCACGTTAAGCTGTTGGTCCCGGGTGCTATCTTTACCAACTCAGATAGCAGTCGTCACATCATATCAGAGATGATGATAATTCTGACGCCTAACTGGGAATGGGTATAGCTTACCCTAAGTGTTGCAGAGGTCTCATGGCAGTCGCTCTGTGTAAAAGCTTAGCCCTCGCCAAATCTCTCAGTTTGGGAAGCCGACCCTGAGACTATCAGAAAAAGCCTAGGATGATGATGATCATGATAGAAAGGTTACAACGAACTACAAGAGGAGTTTGTTGTAACTTTGAACGATACTTTAATAAAAGTACTTTTTTTTATTAAAAATAACACGATATGACAGACGTGAGGTAATCGACGGATTAGCATCGCGGCTCAACTGATAGCCATCAATGATAAGCTTTCAGAACACCCACTATAAAAATAAAATAAATAAAATCAAATAATTTATTTCTGCAAATAGATTCACGAGTAATACCTACTTTTGCACGTCAAAAATCTTCTTTTCCTACTAGCACTTCGACGTGATAAGGATTATATTATACAAGGTATTCCCATAATATACCCAGGCACTCAAGCCTTAGAAAAAAAATTAACAACATAGTTATGGGCGCTTCCTAGAGGTATGTATACAGAGGACCTATAGGTATACTATATGTCAAAGTTCCCCCTATAATTTTCAACTGCACCTACATTACATTTTGACAGACTTAGATAACTACGAGTACACAACATGATAGTGCACATCGACTCGAGAAGAATTTAACCTTCTAAGTGGCGGATCTCCGTAATACCTTTGATGACGAATCCCGCCTGTTCACTAAAGTCAATCACATTAAAAATTCCTAGTACAACCGCAGAAACTCTGACGCAAGCCATTGAACATGAACATGCGATTATAGAGAAATCTACCCATCCCCTCTGTTCCCCAAGAAAATTTCAACTAAATCTCTTAGGTATAGAGTTCATTATCCTTTTGACTATTTTGACAGTTTGAGTAACTTTTCTTTTAACCACTTATTAATAACTGCTGTATGTATATGTCATTAACTTAACGGAAGAAATGATCGAAATTCGAACTACGAGTGTGTTATTGCACTTTTATCATTTACATAATGGGTAAGTATAATGTCATCATCAGCCTATTGCAGTCCACTGCTGGACATTATCTCTCCAGTTGTTCGCCACTTACGGCAAACATCTGGAGGATATACCCATGGGTATAAATTATAATGTACTCGTACAAAATTTGTGTCAGAATTGGTATCAGAGGAAGTCTGAAAGTAGCGCCAGTGACAGAAAGTTAAGGAGTCGCAAATTAGCATGGTTTGGGCACATTATGAAGAGGGGCGTTTAAGAGAGGTAGGGCATAGCGAATCTTCGCTCGAATTGAGCTGCCCGTCCGGGGAAGGACCTCCACCCTATAGAATACCGCAGCCAAATGACCTCCGGGTCGTGTTTCTGCCAGTGAGTAGGGTTTCTGGAGCTCGTGGGAGGTTACGATTGGGCCGGCATAGCAGTGGCCACTGACAGGTAACTGACCAGTTACTTGCCATTGTCACAGCGACTTTGGCTTCTCTTTCGCTTTTCATCAGGCGTAGGGAAGCCATTATGTCGAGATACTATAAAAAAAAAGAATGAAAGGCATTTAACTTTTTTACAGTAAGTTCTCCAAGAAAACCACGACAGCGATACAACTCTAAATACCTAACACGTTGGCGTAATAAACTATCCAAAATGTATTACTTCTAATGCTAAAAATAAGAACTAGGTACATACATACTACAAATAATAATAATAAATTCTTTATTTGCATAAAACATGGTATACATAGATCTTAAAAAATAATAAGTGCTCATGTCTTGCGATATATAAAATTGCATGCAAATGTCGGGTCTAAATTTGATTTAGGCAGTTGAAATTTGATACATTAATGCAAAATCCTATGACACATTTAAATTCAAATTTCAAAGTGTCATTTATCGAAATCTATACAGAAAGAGGGCTTCCCAGAGTAACAATATTGTATGGGGAAACGCTACTTATAGAACGAAAATAGAATTACCTTATGTGTCACAGATGAGCTGATATCGTATTTAGTCATTATAGTGTAATTTACGAGGAAAACTGGTCAAAAGTTAAAAGTTAGTTCATGCCAGTATTGTTTTAGCACTAATAGTGTTTATTTGCAATTTTCCAATCGCGGCATAAGACCTTGAGATTACCTCGACCTTCACCGAATTAATAATTAATGGGTTGCCTGAAAAATGCCCAGAACATTTTTTTTAAAGGGGGTTTTTATAGGGGCTTCCTATATTGGCTTCCCCTGCTTGATAGAAGGCGAAAGAGAGGGTTAAATCGCCGCGGCAACGGATAAGATAAGTAACCCAATCTGTCAGTTGCCAAAAACTGTCAGTTGCCACCGACATTCTGGCTTGGAACTGATCCTGTAACACGACGAAAGTCACTTCAGGAGTGTTTCGCCGAGTATACGGTGGTAAAGGTAGGAAGGGACTGTAGTGCCCAGGCGGCAACCACGCCTTCTGCAGCGCCCTCCTGCTCGCACCAGGTACGCGGCGCACGCGCCCACCACCCGTGCCCTGCGCTGTTTAAGCGATATGCTGGCTTATGACTGTGACATTGACATATTTGACAACAGTTTGGGCCAACTAGCCCAAAATGCTCATACTTATGTATTATAATTAATAATTATTTTTAGATTAAGTTTAATATTAAGATGTTCTATTACATTGACTGGCATGCTGACGTTTTGGGTAACACTGTAATTCTGTATGTAAATAAATAAATAAACTGAATTCCCAAGTCCCCTAGCTTACTCATAGGGTACCCACGGGAACAAATGGATAAATTAAAATGTTATTGTTTATTTTTTTATTCGTTGCCTAATGCGGTTGGCTGCAACTCACCTGCTAGTGAGCGATATCGCAGTTTACGATGAAAAGCGTTCACCCCACAAAAATCGGTTCTCTCTCGCCTTGAATTTTAGGAAGTATTATAAGTCTCGGGGGACAAGGAGCCCGGCAAAAAAGATTTAGGAGAAAAGTCATGGTAGTTAGTAAGTACGCAATTTTTATAACATACATACATTTTACCATAAAAAAAAAACGAATTAACAACGACGAAAACAACGAATTAACCCTAGCAGAATTTACGGGGATGTAAAAGAAACTGACAAATACCCGGAAAACATCGTACACCCTTTTTGTTCGGGCAGTCAAGTAAAAAAGGATCTTCCATAACCGTAGCTGCTTTGATAACATGAAAATTGTGTTTTACATGTCCTTCCTCTAGCTCATTGATCTAGTCAACATGTAAGTATTAAAATTAAGTACACTCATAAATCACTATGATTTGTCTGCACTTGCCTTACATTCGTTTTATTAACGTATTATAATAGGTAAATTTTAATCCAAAACGAGCGTACTCCTACCAAAAGGCCGGCAGCGACCCCAGAACTCGATTAAGTTGCGGGTGTCCATGGGCGGTGTCGACTGCTTACCGTCAGGCATCACACTTGTTCGTCGGCCGCCTCTTGTATAAAAAAAATTTAATGCCAGGTACTGAAATAATAACCGTAGATGCCTAAACCCTATACTTGGCCTAAACTTTCATTTGTTTAATTCATACATTTAGAACAGTAGCATAGGTACCTAAAAGCACTTATACTTGCGTATATATACCTATGTACAACAAGTGATTGTCAAGACAATAACTACAAGAACAGGAGTATTTAATTCGGTTCTTATATCAACGTATTACAGCTTACAATCGTACACATCTTTGCTTTTATTTCTACTGTCATCAATACGTAGTAGGTACGTTAGTAATAAATACACAGAGTTCCTGTTGATTTTCCTCAAATTTTGCAATAAACAAATGACAGGATTTATCTTTTAGCCGACCGCAAGGCAAGATTGACTCTAATAATTGTGGTGAGGTTTCGTTGTACGAGTACACCATAGCTGTGGTTTAATTCATTAAAGGGTTTTATAATATAAGTTAAATGTGGTTCTACAGCAGTTAGTAATGTGGTGGACGGGCAGCAGCGTCACCGGAGCGAGAAGCTACGCCCTGCGAACGCCAACCCGCCAGCCCAGCGTGGCGATTATGGGTATATCCTCCAGATGTTTGCTCTAAGTGGCGAATAACTGGAGAGGCCTATGTCCAGCAGTGGACTGTAATAGGCTGATGATGATGATGTGGTTCTAAAATCCGGCTTCATTCTACTAACACTCCGACATACGATAGAAGTTAAGTATCACAAAGGATCATTATTAACTGCTGATGACCCACCGTGACGGGCAGCAACGCCCTGCGATCACCAACCAGCCTATCCAGCGTGGTTAACATGGGAAAATCTTTAGTAGTAGCACCATCTAGTGCTGTGTGCAGCATGGTATGTTTTGGCTTGTTTATGTACACTGATATTATAAAGAGGAAAGATTTGATTGTCTTTTTCTTTGTTTGCATTGAATAGACTCCGAAACTACTGGACCAATTTGTATAATTCTTCACTGTTGGAACGGTTTTGATTTTGACTTCATTGTCTATTCAAACAGGTCGTAGCTGCAACCTATCTATATATATTTACAAAACACTGTTGTTTGATAAAACATTTAAACATACAATTGGCTTTCAGTAATCTTCCACGATCTATTAATTAAACTATTCAGTTAGGTAAGTCTTATAATGAACTATCGTCTGTGGTAACTGTTTCACTCACCCTCTTAGCACCATTATTCTCAACCCCTCGTCCCCATCAATGAAATAAAGTCAAAAGTAACCGCTCGGTCACTCCGACCCCTTGGCACGCGACCCCGTGGGAAGATGGGGTGCGGGGTTAACCCCCTAATGGACATATGGTCGTAAAGACCCGTGAAGTGTCGCGAGCGGTGTGGGGTTGAGAGAAACAAATAGTCCAATAATGGGCCGCAAATCGGTGGCTCTTTTGAACGCCGATTTTTGCGAATCGCTTTTGCGAATATCAGTGATTCTTAGGTAAATTCTATGGTTCATTGTTTATTGTAAACTGAGGAATATTTTGAATACTTTACAATTACAGCATGTTATTCAAATTAAAAAGAAAAAAAATACAAAATGTATAAAATCTATGTTAAATTAATTAATAAAGTAAAGACATGACGTGTTAATTTTATTTTAATGATTTTAAAATAATTGTATTGTATGTGTCCTACCAACCCCTAATTTTAATTATTTCTATTTATTGAAGACTAAGAGGAAGTTATGATAATATTTCCACTTTTGCGAGCTAACGTCAAGCCAATCTGAATGATCGTCAGTGACATACAGAGTAGGCCCCCTGACCAGCGTCTCGCGCGGAAGCTAGCGGATACAATACGTGTATATCTTGCGTTAGCACCTTCCACGTCATTGGTACACAGCCCATCCGAATGACTTTCAAAGACATACAGAGTAAGGCCCCTTTATCGACACAAAAAGTGAATATCTTGCGTCCGCGCAATCCACGTCATCGGTACACAGCCGATCCGTATGACCGTCAGTGACATACAGAGTAGACCCCTGATCGCGTCTCGCGCGGAAGCTAGCGGATACAATGAGTGTATGTATATCTTGCGTCCGCGCAAACCGCGTCATCGGTACACAGCCGATCCGAATGACCGTCAGTGACATACAGAGTAGACCCCTGATCGCGTCTCGCGCGGAAGCTAGCGGACACAATGAGTGTATATCTTGCGTCCGCGCAATCCGCGTCATCGGTACACTCGGACAGTACAGTCGGCCGCGAATTATACGAGCGGCGGAATCAAAGGCTCATTGTGAGATGTAGGGCTGCCAATTACCAATAACTGATCAACTTATATTTAAATAATGTGTCTAATTATTTGTTAACCGACTGGTGGTGGTATAAATAACCATCACGGTTGAAGGCATAGTCACCATTTTTGCGTTGCTGTAACACAAATGTGCTGGGCAAGTGCCCTCATGATTTATTGCATTTTGTATTATAGGTAAGGACTTTGTTTGGTATGTAAATATTTAAAGAGAGGTAGGGCATAGCGAATCTTAGCTCAAATTGAGCTGCCCGTCCGGGGAAGGACCTCCACCCTATAGTATACCGCAGCCAAATGATCTCCGGGTCGTGTTTCTGCTGGTGAGTAGGGTTTCCGGAGCTTGTGGGGTTTTAGGGTTGGGCCGGCATGGCAGTGGCAACTGACAGGTAACTGACTTGCCAGTTGTCACAGCGACTTGGGCTTCTCTTTCGCTTTCCATCAGGCGCAGGGAAGCCATTATGTCGAGATACTATAAAAAAAATAGCAATGAATGTGCTTCATTTTCATAACAATAAAGATATTTTACAGCCTAGATGGATGATTTGGATGGTAGACTAGGAAGTAGCCTTCTGATGTTAAATAGAAAGCGCATTTACGGCAATGTTGGGACATGCCGCTCTGAGGAAATAGCTCTTTTCCAGCCACGCTTAAAAAAGGACATGTTGTAGCGACCAATAAAATCATCAGCCTATCACAATCCAATACTGCATATTATAGTCCTCTCCAGTTTTTCGCCACTTTTGGAAAACACCTAGAGGTTTTACCCACATACCTAATCGCCACGCTGGGCAGGCAGGTTGGCGATCGCAGGGCGTAGCGTCAAGTTCCTTTGACGCTACTGTCCGTCGTCGGCCTGTGCTATTTAGCTACGCCTTCGATATACTATACGGCCACCAGAACCTCGTTAGTAACCCGGCAGGATGCACCACGGGCAAGTGAGGGTGGCTTATGGCGAAAAGATGATATTGTTATGATTCAGATGCAGAGGAGAACCCAGAGAGCGTATATCCTGATTCTGCGTAATTTCCGTGGGCCAGCCCTGCGATGCGCACACGCAGAACGCAAACGAACGCCGCGCCATTGTGCGCGTCTGTGCCCCCGCGAGTTGCGAACGTTTGCGCACTTTACGACGATAGCGCTTTATCGATCCGGGTACATTGTAAACGAATTAGAGGAATTACCTAATGTCATTTGGGGATTATTGTAAACATTGTATATCAGACAGCATCCCATACATGTCCTGTGGAAGGGCCAGTGAAAGGTAGGCTTTGAAGAGGTAGGTAATATCGCACGATCACAACAATTAACATGTATTAGTTTCCACAGATTTCGTATAAAAATACATGTAGGTAGGCATTCGTCATCGCATCGTCGTAAATAAACACACACAGAGAGATGAACAAACACACCAAAATTATTAAAAGGTGTTGTTATTATAACACCTATCTTTTTGCGTGGAACTTAATAACCAAAAACATGCCACGCTGGGCCACACAGCGCCATCTAGTCCCAAACTAAGCCGAAGCTTGTACGAGTACTATGGGTACCAGACAATTGATAAACTTACTTATATTTTACATAATAAACACCCAAACCAATACGAACAGACATTTTCATGCACACTTATGTTTTATACTGTCTCTTTTCGAATAGCAACACATGGTGGATCTACCCATAATCGCCACGCTGGGCAGGCGGGTTGGCGATCGCAGGGCGTAGCTTCTCGCTTCGGTGACGCTGCTGTCTGTCATCGGTCTGTGTTTTAAGCTTCTTCAATCGTGATTGTTATACCGCCACCAGTCGGTTGCCAGAGCTTCGTTTGTTATTCAGCAGAACACACCACGGGCAGGTGAGGGTGGCTTGGAGCGAAAAGACAATGAGTTCCCTTACATCCCTACCCAATCACAGCATTTTTAAACGATATTTTCAGTATCTTTTTATATAGACTAGTTTCTTGTATCTCAATGAAGTAGCAATAACTCGTTTATTGCCCGGTCGTACACATCTGATAAAGCGATAACGTTATCGCGACAACACCCATAACTATAATAACAGATTATTGCGAATACATACTGTAATTTGTTGTAATACATTTTTTCTAATATTTTTGGAGTTATGATAATTAAGTATTCTTGAATATCAATGTATCTATCCATGTACTTATAAAAAAAAACTTACCCTGATTTTTTTCCTAAGATAGGTACTAAGCTATTTGATAATGACACTTCTTTAATTTAATTGTAAACCTGCTATATTTTTTTAAATATTATCTATTAATTCTCTTTTTTACAACAGCTATGCACTGCACTACCCCCCTCTTTAGCAAACGTCCTCTACTGAAGGTTATCTGGAAGAAATCACTCTCAGCGATAAGACCATCCTCATCAATACGCCTCTAATATTTATTCTTGTGAATGTTTTATTTCTTGTGCAATAAAAAATATCTCTCTTTCTATGTAATTACTGAAAGAAACCTGAATTATAATTAAGTATGCCCACTTGGATTTAAATCAAGTATAGGTATTGTGTGCAAAAAAAAGAATGTCTTTGTTTTAAATAAAAATATCATTTAAGATAAATCTCACTCCACCTGATGGTAAGCGATTGTAAGGGCCAATTGTTAGGTCGACAGGCATAATAGGACAAACCCACCGCGACTGTCACCTACACTCTGAAGGCCCACTGTGATGCCGTTTCACGCCACGCCTTAAAAACCTAGGATTGTATGAAGAAGGAAACACGGGACGAAAGGACGTTCCATGACTTAATGGCACGGGGCAGGGACGAAGTAATCCTGCTGAGAACAGTATTTTCTTATGGGCAGACAGATACCCCAACTCACTGTATCCCCCCTCAGAGAGCCTACCGCCGGGGCATACCTGGCCAACGTGGAAAACCCTAAACAGACTTCGCACCCAGGCTGGCCGCTGTAAGGACAATCTGTCTAGGTGGGGCTTCATTGATGCCTCTGCCAATCGGTGTGCGTGCGTTGCGTCCCACAAACTATGGCACACCTGCTTCAGTGCCCCGCGTGTCCGGACTCCTGTCTGCACGAGGACCTGCTGACCGCTAGTGATGGAGCTATCCGCGTCTCAGAGTTTTGGTCTCACAACATATAATCGTTTCGTCATCGACTCGAGATGAAGAAGGGACGAAGTATAAGGTCTAAGTGTTTTACTATGAAAAGATGCTAAAGAAAAATATAATAACATAAGAAATAAAACATGGCAGTGAGTATTATCTTCGCTTATCGCGCGATTTCGTAACGCACTCGTGGCACGGATGGTAGTTAATTAGATACAAATGCTGATAACAAACTACTGTGGCTACATGTAATCTTATAAAATATTTTGCGATTCATATCGTAAATATCTCGAAATTATGATATGAATTGCAAATTTTTAAGCTCGAATTTATGATATGAATTGCAATTTAAGATCGAATAATAGAGTAGGAACGACAGTCTCATCATCATAAATAAATAACCCAAGACATGCCACGCTGGGCCACACAGCGCCACCTAGCCCCAAACTAAGCCGAAGCTTGTACTATGGGTACTAGACAACTGATAAACCTAAATTTTTGATACTTACATTATGATTAGATACATTTTTTTTCTTTTTTTGTAAATAAATACATATTATACACTAGCTGTGCTCGCGACTTCGTCCGCGTGGAATAATTATTTTTTCCCCGTTTTTTTTTTACATTTTCCATTATTTCTTCGCTTCTAATAGTTGCAAAGTGATGTTATATAGCCTAAAGCCTTCCTCGATAAATGGTCTATTCAACACAAAAAGAATTTTTCAATTCGGACCAGTAGTTCCTGAGATTAGCGCGTTTAAACAAACAAACTCTTCAGCTTTATAATATTAGTTAAGATAGAAAACACCCAGACCAATACAAACAGACATGTTCATGAACACAAATGTTTGTACTGTGCAGGAATCGAACCCACGACTCTTGACTCAGAGGGCAGAGGTCACATCAGCCTGCTAGACGCCTCCCTCGTTGACATTACTAGGTTAGATGACTATTTTAATTTTATTGTTATTTAATAGCTTCCAGAAAGAACCATTAAAATCGGACTTGTTTGAGAAACCACAACAAAATTATTTTGCAAAATGAGAGTGCGATAGACCTTCATAGTTCACCGGGAAAGTCCATATCAAATGTGTGAAATTAATCAAAAAGCATTATAACACTATATGGTACCAATGCTTATTATTTATAACATTTTTTGGTATGAAATCAGTGCCATAAACTTCTTATACGAGGCATACAAAACACCACTCAATATTCAAGCGTGCCGTCACGGTTGAATAGCAGTTAGTATGAAGCGTTTTTGGGCAAGTTCGTATTTGTGATTTTGAAATTGTGATATCTCGGGTTCTTTTTATACAAGCGGAGTAATTGTTTCAACAATGTTTCTATGATTGGCATCTGGAAAAGCAAAAATTAATTATCATGCCGATTGTAATGAAAATGAAATGAAATGAAAATAAATTTATAGGGGCATATCTACAATTTGGTAGGTCACTTAAGTCTAGTTACATGGACAATAAGGTACGCATCCAAATAGGCTGCCACTCAGCAAGTGTCGTGGCGCGGGCGCACCGCGACGCTGGTTTTCAGTGACACCTTAAACAGAGGAGCGCTACATCGAATTGAGCTGCCCGTCCGGGGAAGGATCTCCGCCCTATAGAATACCGCAGCCAAATGACCTCCAGGTCGTGTTTCTGCTGGTGAGTAGGGTTTCCGGAGCTCGTGGGGGGTTAGGGTTGGGCCGGCATGGCAATGGCAACTGACAGGTAAGTAACAAGTTACTTGCCAGTTGTCACAGCGACTAGGGCTTCTCTTTCGCTTTCCATCAGGCGAAGGGAAGCCATTATGTCGAGCTACTATAAAAAAAATGCATGGACTAATGTGATGATGTAATGTGGGGGGATTTGTAAGTTACCTCACTTGGCAGGCGGGTTGGTTACCGCAGTAGCGTTTATTTTATTTGTACACAGGTACGGTCGCTGCGGCGCTGCCCGTTTCCTTATATTCTCTAAGACGTCTTCTACGACATCCACGGGAAGAGTTAGGGCGGTGATTTGAATTCCTCATCCATTACCGCACATTTTTTTAATTAAATTTTTTTATGAAAAGAACGTTCAGGATGACTTCACTCCACCTGGTAGTAAGCGGTCGTAAGGTCCAAATGTTAGCTCGCCAGGCACACTTGGGAAAACCCACCGCGCCTGTCGCCATCACCCTGAAGGCCCACTGAGATGCCGTTTCAGGCCCGCCTAAAGAACTCAGGATTGCAATAGAAAGGAAACACATGAGCTGGAAGGGCAATCCATGACTTAATCGTACGGGGCAGGAACGAGGAACTAAACCTCATGGTGCGCGCTACTATTGTCTGGATGGTATGCGGATGACAACGCTGTCCAGCACGTGTTGTTCGAAAGAGGAAAGGAGAGGATGGGCTTAGTTGGAATAACTCTTGAGAGCATTGCCCATTGTAGAGAGGTTATCAAGTTCTCATTCACATTAAGTCCAACAAATTATAATTTGAGGTATAACGCGTTGCGAACTGCAATAATCCTCGGCATCTATCTGTCCTTTCGCCGACTTTTCACTAAGAATATTTTACCAAGTTTTCCACACTTAATTAAAATAAACAAAATCATTAAGATAAACAGTTTAGCAACTTGCGTATCATTAAGATGAGTAACTTTTTACTAAAACACGTGTCTACCCCTATCTACAATTTGGAATATCACTACCTACATAGTATAAAACAAGCGACCGTATGTATGCTTGGATCTTTACACGGAACAGGTTTAGACGCGGTTTTTTTTCATAGATAGAGTGATTCAAGAGTAGGTATATTATAGAAGACATTGACATTTTGGAAGTAAGGGCAGTCGCTAGTTTAAAAAAAGTAGAGATGAATCATGGCAATAGTAGCTGGTCCATTGCTATGGCAACATAAACTCTCTTTTTAACCGACTTCATTTAGCGACTTATTAATAAAGTGAAGAAGAACTATTATAAATATTATAGGGTCTATAAAAATATTCCCATAACTATTTTATAGACATATCTTGAAAAGTGACGCTCATAATTTCTCTAGAAAGTCGTTTATCAGTTAGGTTACCGATAGTCTATCTGTGTTGACCCGATATCAACAAGTATAGGTAAACAATAGGTTTGATTATCATTGTTTTTAAAACGGTACTTAATTAGTAACAGCGTATATTGTGAAATTAAATTCTAAATTGGCTATTTAACGTCTGATCGATTTACTGACAGATTAAAGAGACGTGACCAAGTGAAAAGCATTGGAAATAAAAAATATTTGACATCGCACTTATATCTTACGGCGTCGCACGCGTGGATATCGGGTTTCAAAAATATCGGACGTTTTCTTAAATTAAAAAAATCTTAAGTAAGACTTATAAGTAGAAATCCTTTTGTGAAAACCGCATTCAATTCCATGCAGTAGTTTTTGCGTGATGCTCGATCAAACATGCAGATAAAAAATTCTCCCGTTTTCCCTTCACTGCTCTGCTCCTATCGACTGTAGCGTGATGAAAAGTAGGACTATAACCTGCCCAGGAGTATGAAGAATAATTGTACGAATACGAAATACCTACGTGTACGAATATTACTAGTGAATCTATTTGCAGAAATGAACTATTTTTTATTTTATTACATTTGTGTTCATGAACATGTCTGTTTGTATTGGTCTGGGTGTTTTCTATGTATAATATGTATTTATTTACAAAAAAAAATGTATCTAAGTAAGTTTATCAGTTATCTAGTACCCATAGTACAAGCTTCGGCTTAGTTTGGGGCTAGGTGGCGCTGTGTGGCCCAGCGTGGCATGTCTGGAGTTATTTATTTATTTATTTATTGGTAGTTAACAGTATTCGTGTATCAGTAATCGGCTGGCAGATGGTCCTGTCGATCTTTGATCCAGACATTGTGAGCATTAACTTGCTGATAACGCTTGTACCGATAAGACCCTTGTCTAATTACAATGCATTACGCACCTATTATTAGATATTTATAAAATGTAAACAATGTGATTATTGATATTTAAAAGTATCTATTGCACATACCTATGTACCAGGGTAGCTAGAAGTTCCGATTTTGATGGGACATCGATGTGGACATATTATATGTGTTATATGTAAGTATATGATATTCTTCTTCTCGCGTCGTGCTCCTCATTACTGAGGGTCGTGATTTCCCCGCTGAATCACCTTGTCCCTGACAACGTTGCGCCATTTGTTGCGGTCCTTTGCCATGTGGAGAGCGTCATGAAACCCGGCGTCCAGCGTAGAGCGGATCTGGTCAGACCATCTTATCGGGCTGCGGCCTCTTGAGCGCTTTCCGTCAACCTTGCCAGTAACCATCAGCTGTTCCAGGTTATGTCCGTCTTTTCTGGCAATGTGACCGAAGAAATCGAGCATTCTGCGGAGGCATATCGTGGATAATCTGGTCTTGATTTTGAGCTCTTGTAAAATTGACACGTTGGTACGGAAAGCAGTCCAGGGAATCCGCAACATCCTTCGCCAGCACCACATCTCAAAGGCGTCGACGCGATCACGGTCGGCCTTCCTGAGAGTCCATGTCTCCGCCCCGTAGCCAAAAATGGAGAATACCAAGGATCGGACCAGTTTTATCTTGGTTCTCCGGCTGATGTTACGATCACTCCACAGTTTATGTAACCGAGACAGTATATGATATAAGAGAAGCGAAATGATAATAAGCCGCTCCCTAACATCCCGTGGTGTATCCTGCCGAATAGCAAACGAGGCGCTGGCAACCGACTGGTGGCGGTATAACCATCACAATTGAAGGCGTAGCTAAAATAAAGCTAAATAGCGTCACGGGAGCGAGAAGCTACGCCCACGATCGCCAACCCGCCTGCCCAGCGTGGCGATTATGGGTAAAAAAAATTCAATTGTTAATTAATCAATCATTATATTTATTGGCACATTTAATTCAGTATAAAATAAGTGTCATCGAATAAACGTCTCGGTGAAGGTCATTCTATTGGGGGATCTTCTACTGAACTTCTTGACGATTCATAAGTGCTTATTTTAAGTCTATGTGAATAAAGGTATTTTGACTTGACTTGACTTGACTTGACTACTATATATCCTCCAGCCGTTTTCCCTAAGTGGCAAACAACTGGAGAGGTCTATGTCCAGCAGTGGCCTGCAATTGCAGCAGTGGGCTGATGATGAGGATTAGTAAGATATTTCCTTTCGGCGATTCCGCCTATTTATCTGTATGCGACCAACTCGAGGTTTACTTAGCAGCCGCTACTGGGGCCCTACTACAGAAAACGAAAACGATCGTTCGTTGAACGGATCGCGTATTTTTGCCCCATAAATCCCTCTCATTTGTCCCTCCCGTGTTCTAATATACGTAGGTACTAAAATTCGTCAACGTCGATTTTCAACAATTTAATTGATATATTAGAACACGGGAGGGACAAATGAGAGGGATTTTAGGGGTAAAAATACGCGATCCGTTCAACGAACGATCGTTTTCGTTTTCTGTAGTAGGGCCCCTGAAATATTATTTACCATATTAACTGTCGGTTATTATCCTACTAGACCAACAAGTCAGATATCAAAATACCTTACAATTATATCTCTGTTACGGCTATTATATTCGTAGCCGCATGTCACCTTATCACGGCCGCGTGATAACCAGACAATCGAAGAATACATTAATGCGAGATAACGGTTTAACGAACTCTCCGCACTCTGATTTGTTCGTACAAATAAAAAAAATATAAATAACCGCTATCACTCCACTCTACCTTGAGGATTGGAGGAATGCGGTGACGTCACCGGGATGGTGATTATCGGTGTGGAGTCTAAGAACACAGGGGTCAAAAGTGTGCTACAACTAACTCGATATCTTTTTGAAAATCTCCTTCTTATCAAATTTATAAGGGAACTTGTTCAATGTCCAAAAGGTATAGAGTTTTAAATTTCATTATTTCATTAGCTGAGTGATTTTGTTAAACACCTTTTTTAATCCTTCTTACTGTTTCTGCTTAGCCCAGTGGTTGACTGGCAGAAAGTGCCTAAGCGGCGTTAAGTCCCGTCTTTTGTAAAAATTTTAATGTGCAATAAACTTATAAATTAATCGCGACATTCCTAGTAAGTATAATGTTTGTATTACCTTTATTTTCAATTGTATATTATTTTCCGATAACAATATCTTAAAAGTACGAGTATAATTTATTTTTTTCCTTTTCCTAAAACTAATGAAGCCTTCTTGCAAATATCTAGTTATTAACCGGGGGTGAATTTTATTTGTAGATTAGAATAATTTGTTTTACAGTGGCTAACTGTTTCTTTGAAATAAAACTAAAACAGAACTTTATTAATTCAACTCATTGATATACGTATATTTAAGTAGGTGACCTAACTCTTAAACAGCCGTAGGTATGGCCCAATTAGAACAATTACTTTTTAATTACGTCTAGAATACCCACTTTTGAAGCGGTACATTCCATACACTTTTTATAAACTGAAACTTTTGCATTACATTCTATAAATAAGAAACAATAATTACTTATTCATAAACATTTCTACAAAATTGTACGGAACTTCACTTCGGTCTATACAAAACACATGGCAGATATGTCTAGTACATTTCACATTCGATGGGTCAAATAAAATATGTTCAGATAAGCAACATAATTTGACATTTGTTAGCCGTGTGCCATCTATCGCAAATGTCTAGAGTCTAGACCATTTAGATTTAAAAAAATAAATCTGTACCTACTGATAACACAATTTATTAGCTAGCAATAAATTTATCTTAATGATTTTTAAATAAAAAACGAAACTTACTAAGTCTACTTTGACAGATTGATGTTTTAAAACACGTTTTAAACTCAAAACTTTCAGATAACCCGCAAATTACAATATATTTTGTTGATAAATTTGATATGTGATTGTAATATGAAAATAATATATCTTACAAAAGAATAATTACGAACTTTACCGCATTTTTATATTAAGTTTAGCTTAAACTTTGATACAAAACTTAAGTGGTACTTCAATATATTTCTCAAGTTCATAATTCTATAAAAGTTCGTTACTAAACTATATAAACACTAATGGGTAGTTATGAACTTAATTCATATTGATAATTTCATTACTTATACAATTTTCAAGATTTATTTAACTAACGTTACCTACATTTCTTATGTCAACTAAATATTTGCTGTAAAATCTTTCACACATGTTCCAAATTTAAACTTAGTCCACGGATACTATTTCACCTACGCTTATTTATAGGTAAATATTCACTTTTTAGCGTGTTCAAGTTTCGTTAACATTCGAAACTTTATTGAAACAACCGTTAAAAACAAACAATTTTCTCAAAAAACCGGCGCAAACCATTTTCCCGCGAACGCAAACTTTCACCAAACTAATCGACGCGTTAAATGACGTCATCTCACAAACAAATTATCATTAAAACTTACGTTTTAGCGGCTTGGGGTTGCTCTGTTTTCTCCGTGACATGTCCTAATCTCGAAACATGACACATTCACAGCACTCGCGTGACACAGCGTGCGCGCGGGGCGGCGGACTCCGCGAGACTGAAGAGCGCCCATTCGCCCACCGGCGGGGGCGTGGGCAGGCCCCGCCCATGCCCCCCGCGCCCCCCACGCGCCCCGCACCGGCGTACACGCGTCGAAGCCTTCCACTATGTACTGGTGTGGGAAAAAGTTGCAGATGCAGATTCGTAAGTGTCATCTGCTGGTTATGCGCTGGGGACGGGGAGAGGATTTGTGTGAGTGTTGTCTTTGCCTAGGTATGTTTTTTTTTTCTTCGAGTTCTTTTTTTATGTGAGTCCTGTCTTTGTAGAAGTGCAAATTGTGGTACTTAGTAGTTAAAAACTAAAATGTCTAAGGTCGGGATAAATTTAGAGATATAGATTTGTTAAAATGTGATCTGGTGATTTTGAAAAAAAGAAAAAAAAATTGTTTGTGTCTGTTTAATTAATAAACGAATTCCGATACTTTACCGACGTGTTATATGCAAAATGTCATCAATAAAAAACTATAAAAAGGGGGTCGCAGCCCTCGTCCCTATGAATGGGAGTCGTTTGTAAATTTAACATCTCGTCTAAAATAGTCTTTGTTTATTTTTATTCATAAATTTCTCAATAAATTTCCATTTTAAATGCTGGTGTACCAGCACCTTATTTTAAAATTATTGACATGTATGTCAATAATTTTAAAATAAGGTCACTTTTGAAGGAACAATATGTCTATTGTACTTAGTTATACGAGCAGGTCAATCGTATGGTGTGCAATGAAGAATATCCTATCAATTTATAAAGTAACGGGAAATCAAATTAAAAATTCGTTATCATTTCGAGGGTGAGGTGTCCAACCCCCCTCATGGTAAATTTTATTATCTATAAAACTTTAAATAAAACACATTGTTAAAGTATTGGAAATCTAACACACTGAATAAACATAAAAATTCAAATCTTCGAAGGCTTATTTATAGAAGTCCTTTCTCTGTAGGTAAATTATAAATACTATTAGTTAAAGGAAAAGGAAAATAAAAAAAAAAATTCTTTAACATTTTTCTTTTTGTCTTCGTGTGAAGATCCTGTTTTATAGCTTTAGGTACTCGATTAGTTCCTTCCCAGGTTTTATCCCCGCCAGACTTACCTACACATTTTTTTTATATTAGAACGTCAAAATGACTGCGTCCTGCCTGATGTTAAGCAAACGACGAAGTCTAAAAGTGTAAGCGATCCTCATCACACATGGTTAGTGCAACGCGGATCGATCACACTATGACGGCCTGCATAAGTGCCGCTTCACGGCCCGTTTAAAAGAACCAAGACTATAAAAAAAATGGAACACTTTACCGGAGTCCGTGTTCCCCGAGGAATATAATCTTCAGATTGTCAAGGCGAGAGTGAATCGGTTTTTGTTGGGTAAGCGCGCTTCATCTTAGGCTTCAACATCGCTTAACATCAGGCTAGTTGGGGTCAAGCGCTACCCATTCATTCACTAATAAAAAAGAAACACATCTGCTGGAAGATCGCGCCACCATCCAAACGATGGTGGCGCGCACCAAGAGGTTTAGTTCCTCGTTCTTGCCCCGTGCTATTAAGTCATGGAATGCCCTTCCAGCTCATGTGTTTCCTTTCTCTTACAATCCTGGGTTCTTTAGGCGGGGCGTAAAACGGCATCTCAGTGGGACATCAGGGTGAGGGCGACAGGCGCAATGGGTTTGTTCTATTGTGCCTGTCGACCTAACTTTTGGACCTCACGACCGCTTACCATCAGGTGGAGTGAGGTCATCCTGAAAGCCTTTCTTATAAAAAAAAGAGGGCATTTATCTTCATCAGCCTCTTGCAGTCCATTGCTGGACTTATGTCCATATAAGTACTTATGTATCGCGCTACTTTTTTTTATATTGGCTCAGCATAGTGGCTTCCTCTTGCCTGATGGAAAGCTGAAAAGGAAGCCCAAGTCGCTCTGGCCACGTGCGGGAAACCACAGTTACCAGTCAGTCACCACAGCCACGCCGGCCCACGAGATGCTTCTTCAGTTTGCTTGATTTTTGTCCTCTTGCATCCAGTCACTATCAGCCTGTACTATTGTAGTTGTATGGTTACTAATATAAAAACATTTAGAATGAAATTTGGTACAAGAAACTCTACTACCACAGAACGTGTTGACTACTATCAAGATGATAACATCTTTACATGGTAAAAAGACAACTAGAGAGGCCTATAAGAGACAACTAGAGAGGCCTATAAGATGATGGATGGAGGATCGCATGAATAACAATTCTCCAGAAATAACACAAATTGCGATTGTGATGTAGTCCAATCGTACATCTATCTAGGTGCCTTAATCACGAACAAGGGTCGAGGAGGTGAAGAGACGCATGGCTATTTCCAGGTCTGCCATGGACAAGCTGAAGAAAATATGGAGGAATCGCAACATATGTAAAGCCACCAAAATGCGACTACTTCGAGCACTCGTATATTTACTAAAAAAAGTATCTATCTAAGTAAGGTTATCAGTTGTCTAGTACCCATAGTACAAGCTTCGGCTTATCCAAGATCGCATGAATTGGATATGATAATAGATAGATAGATAAATAAATAAGCCACATGACACTTATGAGACATGCCACGCTGGGCCACACATCGCCATCTAGCCCCAAACTAAGCCGAACCTTGTACTATGGGTACCTACTAGGCAACTGATAAACTTACTTAGATACATTTTATTCTTGTAAACAAATACATATTATAGAGAACACCCAGACCAATACAAACAGACATGTTCATGCACACAAATGTTTTTACTGTGCGGGAATCGAACCCACGACCCTTGGTTCAGAAGGCAGAGGTCATGACCAAATGAGTCATCGAGTTAGTTAGTCTTCAGATATATCCAGAGATATCCCTAATATTAACACACACTCAGAAATAAGTAATTATGTTGATATTAGTAGTACAATTCCGGCTTCTTCCCGGTGGACAAGCGGTCTAAATTAAAAAAAAAAATATTCTATTTCTGCAAATAGATTCACTAGTACATAATAAGTACTTTTGCACGTCAAACTTTTTTCCTACCAGCACTTCGACGTGTAACCTGCTGAGAAGAAGTGCCGCAACAAACTCAACAGTTAGCCTTTTTAAAAAAATATATATCATCATCCTAGCCTTTTTCCCGATTGTCTCAGGGTCGGCTTCCCAAACTGAGAGATTTGGCGAGGGCTACGCTTTTACACAGAGCGACTGCCATCAGATCTCCGCAACCATTGTTAAGCGAACAAGAACGCGGCGCCACCGAGCTCCTCAAAAAAAATATATATAAGACATTAATTTAACAGCACAATTGTACAAAACTGTTACTTAGTTACTTTCATTATTCAATCTGATGCCGCACATTATTGATACATACTTAGTTACTCTGTACACCATAAAAATTCACAATTCAGGCGGTCTTAACGCAATAAACCATTTCTTCTAGACAACCGTTGAATTTTTTTTATAAGAAGAGCTTTCAGGATGACCTCACTCCACCTGATAGTAAGCGGAGGTCCAAAAGATAGGTCGACAGCCCTAATAGGCCAAACCCACCGCGCCTGTCGCCCTCACCCTGAAGGTCCACTATGATGTCTTTTCACGCCCCGCCTAAAGAGCCCAGGATTGTAAGAGGAAGGAAACACATGAGCTGGAAGGGCATTCCATGACTTAATGGCACGGGGCAGGAACGAGGAACAATGAGGGCTAGAGAATAGCAAGATACCTAAAACAATATATAAGAATTCCAACGGAACCCAATATGAAAATCAGTTTCCAGGCGATGTGACTCGTTGAAGTCTTTTATTCAGATCAATAACTTCAGATCAAATTTGACTGGCTCGGTGGCTCAATTGGTAGTGATCTCTGCCTTCTGAGCCAAGGGTCGTGGGTTCGATCCCCACATATTACAAACATTTGTGTGCATGAACATGTCTGTTTGTATTGGTCTGGGTGTTTTCTATGTATAATATGTATTTATTTCCAAAAAAAAAATTATCTAAGTAAGTTTATCAGTTGTCGAGAACCCATAGTACAAGCTTCGGCTTAGTTTGGGGCTAGATGGCGCTGTGTGGCCCAGCATGGTATGTCTTGGGTTATTTATTTATTCAATACTTTTAACACCTTTGCATTGTCGAATATTATCATACCTTCCTTCAATCAAGTCCTTCAATGTCTTACCATGCGCAATTATAATGTTCATCGCCTAAAGAACAAGAGGTCTCAGGTTAGGATCCCGGTTCAGGCCAGAAATTATTCAATGGAAGCCCAGACGTCTAGAAGTTCGCGATGATGGTAACACACTCATCAAATTTACAGGTTTTTAAGGGTCGTATTATACCCCCCGTTCCAACGCTTTACCTCACCTGCCCGTGGTGCATTCTGATGAAAAATGTTTTTTATTTTTCGTGAATGTTATGTACGCCGTAATTGTGGTACATATCAGACGTTTATGTTGTATACCTATATTATTTGTAAATGTATAATATGTATCATGTGGTTGTACTTAAATAAATAAATAAAAACAAACGAGGCTCTGGCAACTGACCGGTGACGATATAACCATCACGATTGAAGGCGTAGCTAAATACCAGAGACGGGCAGCAGCGTCACCGGAGCGGAAACTACGCCTTGCGTTCGCCTACCCACCTGCCCAGCGTGGCGGTTATGGGTAAATCCTCCAGATGTTTGGCCAAAGGTGCGAACAACTGGAGAGGCCTACGTCCAGCAGTGCTGCGATAGGCTGATGATGATGATGACAGGTTATGTACTGTCATAATGGGAAACTGCAGATCTGTATCTATACTAATATTATAAAACTGAAGAGTTTGTTTGTTTGTTTGAACGCGCTAATCTCAAGAACTACTCGTCCGAATTGAAAAATTCTTTTTGTGTTGAATAGACCATTTATCGAGGAAGGCTTTAGGCTATATAACATCACGCTGCAACTATTAAACCAAGAAATAATGGAAAATGTAAAAAGAAACGGGGAAAAAATAACTATTCCACGCGGACGAAGTCGCGAGCACAGCTAGTCTCACATAAAAATACGTTAAATCTATACTTATAATAAATCTGTAGAGAAGTCAATTCTGTACATGGAATATATTTTCAAATAACTATCAGGGGGTGATTAGTGATCGATACTGTCGCCAAAATGCAATCAGTAAAATATTTGTCTGTACGTCTGTCTGTATGTATGTTCTTTATAGAAAAAAAAAACTACTGGACGAAACTTGGAACGATTATTCTTCATACTCCTGGGCAGGTTATAGTATACTTTTCATCACGCTACAATCAATAGGAGCAGAGTAGTGATGGGAAGTGTGGGAAAACGGGAGAATTTTTTATCTGTATGTTTGATCGCACATCACGCGAAAACTACTGCATGCTATTAAATGCGGTTTTCAGTTGCTAGAAGTCTAACTAAAAATTTGGGTACCAATTTATGGAAGTCTGATATTTTTGAAACCCGATATCCACGCGTGCGACGCCGTCGGCACAGCTAGTACTAAAAATAAAGCGGATAAGCCAACCTATTTTTATTAACATTAATACATCTATCTACTCAACAACTAAAAGTCGTAAAATGTAAAAAAAAATACTTCCATTTTTATAGTACCGATTTACCCATTGAGACATAAATATCACCTAGCTACTGCCTACCCAAAAGTTTTACATTCTCTTCTCTACACCATACTACGAAAAATGCTACGAGAATGTCAAACAGCTATCAACTTTTGCTCGTAGCACCATCTAGTGCTACCGGTCATAACTAATTAGTTTGCACCGGCATTGTAAGCACGTTAGCTACTAAAAGGTTGTAGTACTTAAGGTGGTCACTAGATGGCGTTAAAGTACCTAAAAGTTTTGGTTCTGTCAGTAGAGTCTAGATGGCGACACCAGTAAAAAAATGATGTGGGTAATACCATGTACTACACAAATTATTGTAATGGTTTATACGCCTTAAAAATACTCGTAATTAAACAATCAACTGAACACATCAGACAACACATACCATCCTACATTATGGACCAGAATCTAACAGAATTCCTAACTGACTCTACCGAGAATCGAACCCGAAAAATGTAGTCTCGCTCACCATTTTAGGCGTCTCATGTACCTATATTACAAAGATTGGGCGTTTGCCTAATAGAGCAATTTATCTGAAGGTTCCTGGTTTGATTCCTGTCTTGGCCATGTTTGTCCATATTTTCTCGTGACCACCCCAAGGAGCATGGCGGTGAACTCAGGGTTTTTAGTGGGTATTCCTTGTCTCCTCACCATTTGCCAGGATATCATCTTCATGCCTTATTTCATGAGGCGGACGGCCTTGAGTCCCATATACTCCTCCGGATGCGTAGACGCGTAAAAGCCGGTTTAGAAAAAGATCAGATTTTGAAGATGAACTTTTTAAATTGGTTCACTTTTGGGTATCCATTGGTGGCCTGCAAGGTTGCGCGTGTGCTTTCCGGATTAAGAATAGGACCACCTCATCTCATCCCATGGGTGTCGTAACAGATGACTAAGGGTTCAGGAAACGGGCAGCAGCGTTTACCTGCGAACAAATAGAGCCTACTGCGGTCACCAACCCGCTTGCCAAGCAGGGTCACTAAGGTGCAGCGCAGACGGCACACTTTTTGTGCGATAGAGTCTGCGTCTGAGACATTTAAAAAGAGTGTGCGTTGAGTCTGTGAAATATCCGCGACAGATTTTTGCGCGTCGTGTGCGTACTGTATATAATTGCAAAAAAGTGCGTCACGGATAGTCTGTCGTCTGCGCTGCCCCTAATAGTCATTGGGGGAGGCCTATGTCCAGTAGTGGACGATTGCAGGCTGATGAAGATGAATCACTAAGGCCATTTTGCCCCAGTTTTGGTTACCCAAATGACCACAGAGCTAAATTCTACAATCCAGCCCCTCGGTAGGGACATACAAGTACCTACATATAGCATATAGCCACCCGTCCGGGGAAAGACCTCCACCCTTATAGAATACCGCAGCCAGATGACATCCGGGTCGTGTTTCTGCCGGTGAATAGGGTTGGGCCGGTATGGCAGCGGCAACTGACAGGTAACTGACCAGTTACTTGCCCGTTGTCACAACGACTTGGGCATCTCTTTTGCTTTCCATCAGGCGTAGGCAAGCCATTATGTCGAGCTACTATAAAAAAACATATAATATTATGCTATTAACTAACATTCACACTTGTATCCGCGTGTCGGTAACGGGCTACGTCACTGCGCAAGCGCACACAAGCGTGCTGCGCACATGCGCAAGAGTTCAATGCACGTGTGACGGTGTGACGCACCCGCGGTGCAAGCTACGGGCGGAGAGCGGGGGGGAAACGCTGCAGAAGTGGGCGTGGCTTTGATAGAATGGATGCAGCATGTCTTTTGTTTTAAAGTGCCTTCCTAATTAAATATTAAATGTAATCTACTTACTGCAACTTAACACTAGGAAAGACCATCTCAAGTGATCACTCTTCAACGCGACTGGAGAGGTTAACGTGCATTCACGGGGGTGTGTCACTGACCATTTGTTAAAAGGAGTTGTAAGCAGGGATGACGCTTAGGCCTACCTAAGAGCCCAGCATGGAGTTCAAGTTCGGCCATTCGCACTAAGAAAGTAGAGGCCAAACTGACCGAGCTAAACCTTGCACCACAACTCCTTTTACCAGTATAACTACCAATCCGATGATAAATAAATAAATAAATAAATAACCCAAGACATGCCACGCTGGGCCACACAGCGCCATCTAGTCCCAAACTAAGCCGAAGCTTGTACTATGGGTACTAGACAACTGATAAACATACTTAAATACATTTTTTTTTGTAAATATATACATATTATACATAGAAAACACCCAGACCAATACAAACAGACATGTTCATGCACACAAATGTTTGTAATGTGTGGGATCGAACCCACGACCCTTGGCTCAGAAGGCAGAGGTCACTACCAATTGAGCCACCGAGCCAGATAAAAAGGATGTTGACGTGTTGGTTGTAGGATGTTTCAATAGTTGTAAACCGGCACTGTCATTGCTTGTTAAAATTTGTTTGTGCATAAATACAGTGACTCTCAGTGACGACTACGATACGATAGACAGCTGTGAATGTGTGCATGTGAGGGTGAGTCTACCTAAGAGAATAGTCAAGAGGAGGATCAGTAAAACTCAAAGTAATATTAATTGTAAAAAGTTCGAAATACAAGACATCCGAAATTTAAATATAAAAAACATGCAAAGAGATCGGTTAGCCACATAAACTGTTAAAAGCTCAAAGTTTATCATAGCCTTGAAGCGATGGTTTGTTATACGAGGAGTATACAAGGTGAATTTTTAATCACTATCCAAATTTTTATATTATAATCTATGGCGAAAATCACTAATACGTATTTTTTCTTTTAATACCGGTCAGTACTAAAATATTGAGAAAATAGCATTCCAAGTTGTCTAAAAAAAGACGAAATAAATAGACACCGCGCGCCGCGGGCGCCGCCCACCGCCGGGCACGTCCGTCCCCGCTCCTTTCATTCATTCATAAAAAGCCGCCATTTGCAGAACAGCAAAACACATAGGTACTCGTACCTACATAAGTTGCAAATTTTCCCTTCATATTTTTACGGGCTTAGGACCGTCAGATTTCAAAATGCCTACCTACCTAATTTTCACCTTATAACTTTGACGCAATCGCCTATCGACAATTGACGAACCGCCGAACACGTTCTCAGCGAAAACTGTCCAATTTAAAGGCATTTATCAATGGGTATTTTATTGGGTGACCCAATAGGTGAATACAATATTTTTCAAAGTTGACTTTATGCTCTTGAAATTAAACTAAGACGGCAATAAGTAGGTAGTACATTGTTGCAATAACTCGTATTTAAAAAAATTGAATCAACTATGTACAAATTAATTAAAATTAAAATCAACTTACACTAAAACTGATCAATAATTATTGGTAATTTAATAGGTAACTGTTCAAAATGCATACCATTTCTCTCCAAACAGTCTCGCACGTTTTTCCACATTGCCTTTTAATTTGTTAAGGACTAAAGTCTCACTTTTCACTTTATCAAATGCTCTAATAATCTGTTGTTTAAGGGCGTCCAGGCTCTGGATCCCATCCACATACACACGTCTTTTGATTTCCCCCCACAAAAAAGTCACACTTTTGGAAATGATACGGGTGCCAGCCAGCGGTGTTAAGCAGTTTCCATATGGCGTATTGGCTAACCTCAAAAAGCCTCGCCGCGTCTCGAGTACTTGCACGAGGGTTTCTTTGGAAAAAGTCGAAGATCTCTTTTTCGATTTCCACTGGCCCTTCTGCATGTGAAGGTGTAGTAAATTGGCCGTAATCTAACAGCTTTTGGTTGGCAGCTAAAATCGTTGCATGGTTCGGAACTTGACACACCCTGGTTGCGAAGGCGAGGAAGGCTATCCGCTTCATACAGTCTTTGAGCTCCGTTCAAACTCTCTCCACTTAACAAATGACACCGCACCATTTCATAAAACTCACGATTGGAAATGTTTGGAATACATCGCGACGGAGAGGTTTCTACTGCGACACGTGCGAACGAACACGGAAATGGCGCGCACTCGCTGCGCGGGGATGCGCGGGCGACTGCTCTTGACCTTTGCCATTTTGTTTTGGGTCGCTCGCTCGCTACCCTCCCGCCGCTCCGCCCCGCACCCCATCTCTACCCCGCGCGGGCGCGGGATATCTTTCATTGATGTTTATCGCTTTGCGTAGTAAATTTTTACGCTAGAAATGGTAACCATGCGATATTTATAATTGGTTCGGTACAATGAATTTGTTGTGAAAATATGACCTATATTTTTTATTGCAGAAATGGGCTCTATTAACGATACCTAATGCCCAGAAAAAATTTGGATAGTGATTAAAAATTCACCTTGTATAACCTCTATAGCTACGGGAGAGTGGTTTCTCCTGGCACAAGTGATATCTCACTTAAAAGGAGAAATCTACCTCTAACAAACTATAGTTCATTCGCGTTAAGAAAATAGTGACTGACAGGTCACTGACAGGCCACTATTTTCTTAACGCGAATGAACTATAAGACAACCCAATGCTTTTTGTGAATAAATATTTTTTCATTTTTTTTTTTCATCGCTACCGCTCCCATCGTGCGCCCGCGCCGATCACTCGCCGGCCGCGTGCGCGCTCACTCACCCGCGCATGCGCCGAGCCCGCTCGCCGTAGAAAGTGACCTGACATTATTACGGCCTTTGTCATCGCGCCGGCCTTACGGTAACTCCCCAACAACACGTTGCTTTGTTTTATCAACGCCCTGTCTTATGGGAGAAGGATTTAGAGAACCCTTTAACATTATTTTTTTATCTGGGGGCACGGCCGTGACCTCGGCAAGACGAGCCAAGCGAAGCGCAAGGGCACTACCTACCTTTTCTTGAAGGGTATCGCCATTTTTTTGAACCCTCATAACTTTGGTTTAGATGATGACAAATAGTTAAAATTTTCAATATATGTAGAATGCCATCAGTGATCTTATTAAACAGCCTTAATAACATCAACTTAACATCTGGCGGGCCGTAGGCTTAAGCCTAATAATTGTTCGCTACCTTAGGTAGGTTAGTGGTAGAAAAAAAGAAAAATCTATGGTGGCTAATACAATCGCGAGAATATAAGGAAGGGTGCAAAACAGTTAAAACCAGTTTATGAAATCTATGAACTTTCATAAAATATGTTTCCAGGGTCAAAATATGTAATTACATTATATTTAGTCCGGATTTTACATTATAAAAATATATGGGACACGTATTTTTCCTTTTTTCATATAAACAAAAAATAGGTAACAAACTATTCTAAGGTAACAAAGATACAAGGCATCAAAATGTAGGAGTCCCACTCTTTGAAGTCACGCGTAATTTTGCCATCTTTGTCATTATTAGTCTAATTTACAAATGAAATACGTGTCTTTTATTTTTGAACAATCTAAAAGACGGACTAATTACATTTTTACGGTCTATTGCCTAATAATTTGAAAAACATCAACAAACAAATATATTACACCGCCAACAAAACTAAACGTTTTATTTTATTCGTGAATCAGAAAATGAACTCCACACGAAGTATATATGGCTCTATCTTTAGCCGTAAGGACACACGCGTTCTGATGAAACAGCGGAACTTGTTTCAACATATTTTTTCAATATATTTTAGTAATCTCTCGGCCAATTCTCGTGGATGTAGGTAGAGTCACGAATTTTTCTTGTCGATGTAACTTGTGTTGTAAGTAACGAGACAAGTAGCATGATACCTATAAACTAATAATAACTTGATGCAGGCTGATGATGAGGATGATGATATCGCATGCCAGTTTAAATCAATAGAAGGGCTACTTACTGTATAATTAAGAGTTAGAGAGGTAGGGCATAGCGAATCTTCGCTCGAATTGAGCCGCCCGTCCGGAGAAGGACCTCCAGGCTCCACCCTATAGAAACACGCAGCCAAATATTTCTGCCGGTGAGTAGGGATTCCGAAGCTCGGCATGGCGGTGGCTACTGACAGGTAACTGACCAGTTACTTGCCCGTAGTCTCAGCGACTGGGCTTCTCTTTCGCTTTCTATCAGGCGTAAGAAAGCCATTATGTCGAGCTACTATAAAAAAAGAAAAAATATACTCTGAATCCTATGTGATATTTTCAAACACATTAAGTATCTCTACATTCATAAATCGTCCTAAAATGACGATCATCCGATACTATTTCGAGATCAGTTGACTACATTCTCTGTGTGTTGTCGTTCTATTTATTTGTATAGCCGAGGGCATTGGACGAAACGTAGTAAGCAATGTTATCTGGAACAAGCCAAGGATGCAATGAAACAAAAGAGTTGTTAAAAACAAAACATAATAAACATCATAACAAATGAAAGTCGGGTTTTATTATGACGCTTAGTCGTCTTAGAAGTAGGTAATAACCTTAGAATAATAACCAAAAAGTTCGTTTTAATTGTAGTGTAGGCTACCTATTTTAATAAATGAGCTGTGTTTTGTGGAGATTGTGTTGTGTTAAGCATAATTTTTATAAACTCTATAGCATAATTTTTTTTTTTAGTCTTTTTTTTAGTGACATTTGTCCCTAAACAAATGAAAAAAAAATACAAACAAGTAGTTTATTTTATTTGTCCAAGTATTAATTAAGTAAGACGAAATATTTCACCTGCTCCTAAGTAGGAAAGTTCTGTTATCTTAAATTTAAACCTTAATAATATTGTACACCTATGTACTTAAAAAGGTAAATAAACATGTACATAATCGCGTATTGCTTAGTAGGTACATTGAATCATTCAGAGATAGAGAAGTTTGTCTTAATATCTGTATTATCTTTATTACTGGTAGAGAAAAAATCGCAGCGCCAAGTTCTCCTCTTGTTACCTATATTCAGTGCAAAAAGTTTTAATAAAGATTAACTCTTTACTTAGACCTGTTTCGTTGCTTAAAAAAGTTTAAAGCCTTATGAGAGGCCTTCGTAATGTTGTTGTAACATAGGTACCTAGTTGTGTATTAATTATGCACTACTCTACTACTATAGAACATTACGTCCACCTGTAGTACTGGTCTACAACAGAGCGAGGTCGTCGACACAACTGTCAAAATAGTGAAGCGACATACAGGCAGATGTCATTGATTGTTCGCGCGGCTGCAGCGCTCGGCGGGCGCGGGCGACCTTGCGACGTCACGCGGGGGCGCGCCGCTGACGTCACGCGGCCTCGGCAGCGTCAGCCCGCGAGCACGTGAACACCACGCGCCCGCACGCGCCGGCTGCGTGATCGCCGCGCCGCCATTGGCCGCGCCCGCCGCGCCGCCCGCTCCCATTGGCCGCGCGCCCCCCGCGCCCCCCACGCCCCGCAAACACCCATGCTTCGAGACGCGACAACCCGCGAAGCGGCTTATTCGTCCACAGACCGTTGAGCGAAGCGCACGGCTCGCAACCAGACGAGACGCGCACCCAAAACAATCAAGTTTTGTGAATTAAACAACAAAGTTTCATACCGTTGAATGTTACACAAGTGATCATAATGTCGACACTACTAGAAGTTTGCGGTCCTCTCTCGCCGCCGTCCACTCCTCCGTTAATGGAAAACAAAGTGAGTGTCTCGATATTTCGGAAAAGTTTTTTTTTATTTTTATTTTTCTAATTTCCTCAAAAGTTTCTAAAAGTTTTTTTTTATTACGTTCTTGAGCGTAACAAATTAACAATGTAACAGAAATTGTGGATTTTACTGTGCCGTTTGTGCAATCGAAAGTCCGGTAAGAGCGCGATCACGCAGCGCGCGCGTGCCCACAGCCGCAGACCGTTCACTTACGTTCGTTGTCTTTGTCCCCAGATTGAGCTGCCTTTGAAGAAGGCTGCCGTCAAGCGTGCCCGGGAGTCGCCTCCGGCCACCGGCCTCGTCACGCCCCAGCCCTCCGACTCGGAGGGCGAGGAGGAGTTCACCAAGCGCCAGCGATGCAGCGCCGAGCTCGCGCGGCTGCTCCTCACTACGCCCCCGCCGGAGCCCTGCTGCAGGCCCTCGGTGATCATGCGCGCGCACAAGGACGGCACCTGCAGCCCGGAGCCGCTGCCGCCGCCGCCGCCCGACATGAACATCCTGAAAACGCTAAAATTCAAAATGAACCGCGGCCACTCGTACTCGCAAGCGAAGTACATCGCGCAGCAAGCGCAGGCCGCGCTCGCCACCGCGACCGCCGCACCCACGGTTGCACCCGCACCCGTGCCTAGCCCACCCATGAAGGTGGAGGAGGCGCGAGTGCCCTCGCCGCACCCAGAGAGCCCGAAGCCGCAACCTGAGCAGAGGGTGCCGCAAGTGCCTCTAGCGGCGGCGACCCCCGAGTGGCCTCCGCTCGCCCCCAGACCCACCCCCGCAGTGCTGGTCCCGGGCGGGCTGCTCCCCACAGGCGCGGTGTGGCTGGTCGCCCCCGCGCCCGCCGCCCGCCGCCGCCTCTACGAATGCTCCTACCCCGGCTGCGGCAAAAACTACTTCAAGTCTTCCCACCTGAAAGCGCACGCCCGCACGCACACAGGAGAAAGACCCTTCCGATGCGCGTGGCAGGGCTGCGAGCGACGCTTCTCCCGCTCCGACGAGCTGTCGCGACACAAGAGGACGCACACCGGGGAAAAGAAGTTCGGCTGTCGGGTGTGCGAGCGACGGTTCATGAGGTCCGACCACCTCGCGAAACATGTCAAGAGACACGCCAAGGAACGCGCCCCCCCAGCGCCGGTGCTGCGGCTCCTGCCCTCCCCCATGCCCGTGCCGGCCGCGCACTAGCGCACTGACTGTGATTGATCTCAAGATCGTTATGTAGCTCTACTCATCTTTAAGACTGTCCTATCTAACTACTTAAGTGGTAGCGTTAAGTCCATGTTATTATGTTAATGAATGATTAAAAGAAAGTGGTTTTTTTACAATATGCTCGTTTGATTGAAGACACTTCATCCATTGGATTGCACGCACTGTTACACTACACAACACACGGAACTATTGCCATAACTCAGTTGTCAAACAACTTCTAGGAAGAACTAGCACTTAGTAATACACTATGGTCTGAACAGGATACAAATAGAAGGATTACACTCACAATACACTGTACTGGTTTAAGTTTGGGGGAAGAGCGTGGAGGCCCCTGGAGGCCGAGGCGCGACTGAGCGCCGGTTTCGGCCGAACCAGTCAGCTGATAACACTAGTGTTATCGCCGGCGATATCGCTTCGCGAAAAACGTAGCTTTGAATGTCTTATGCTGAAATGAGAACAAAAAATAAGTTGACAGTAAGGTCGAGACAACTTGGCATATTTTGTTAAAATTATCACATTGGAAAATAAATTCAACTTAGCTGGATCTCATTACATTAATAGGAAAATACATTTGTAAATCAAAGCCAATATGAGCTCAATTAGGAAAACAATTCCTACATAGGAAAAGTTTATGAAAAAAGCTTATGAAACACAAAAAAAAAGAAATATCACACGGACCAAGGATTTTTTAGAATTTACTACACCGTGGAAATTTTCATCGATATGTACCCAAACTTATGACTAATATGGAAACACGATCAACACTTCACTTCAATGTTGATAATTGCAAAACTATGCGTAGGAATAGCTTATATTTAAACTAAGTAATACATTTTTCACTAATACATACAAATGTATTATAACACGATAACAAACCTTATACAAATGGAATTTCCATAACGTTCGAATGAAATATAAATATTGACATAAAAGTATGAAATATTTAACATTGAATGACCTCTGCATAGATCGCCAAATAACTGTTAATAATTAAAAATAGGTAATTTATATGCCTTTACGAGATCGAGCATCTGTCATCTGCGTCAATTGTAGTGCCAAATTATAAGTTATTGTTCTGCACGTCTCCGTCTGGATTTAGAATAGGACCATCCCATCTCTTCCCAGGGATGTAAGGGAGCGGCCTATCATGTTTTCGGTGCAAGCCAACCTCACCTGCCCGTGATACATCCTGCCGAATAACAAACAAAGCGCTGGCAGCCGACTGGTGGCGGTATAAACATCACAATCAAAGGCGTTTCTAAATAGCACAGACCGATAACGGGCAGCAGCGTGATCGGAGCGAGAAGCTACGCCCTGCGATCGCCCAAAGTAGCGAGTAAATAGAGAGGCCTATGTCCAGCAGTGGACTGTGATATGATGATGATGATCTCTTCCCGGGTGTCGTAGAAGACGACAAAGGGGATGTCATTTAACGGGCAGCGTTTACCTGGGCACAAATAAAAGCTACTGCGGTCGCCTAAACGTCTGCCAAGAGAGTAGACTAAGGAAAGTGACAATGACAGTTATCTATGTCCAGCAGTGGACTTTTGCAGGCTGACTCTTTGGTGCTCTTGACGATGGCATCAACCACAACATACAAAATGATTAAATAACCCAAGACATGCCACGCTGGGCCACACTGCGCCACCTAGCCCCAAACTAAGGCAAAACTTGTACTATGGGTACTAGACAACTGATAAACTTACTTAGATACTTTTTTTTTTGTAAATAAATACATATTATACATACAAAACACAAACCAATACAAACAGACATGTTCATGAACACAAATGTTTGTACTGTGCGGGAATCGAACCCACGCCCCTTGGCTCAGAGGGCAGAGGTCACTACCAAATGAGCCACCGAGCCACAATGTTAACTGAACTTGGCTCCCATTTTACACATTGATGCTCTTTTCTAAATGACTACGAAAATGGCCTGGGCAACTGGAGGCCGATTACCGGACTGTTGGGGGAGCGGAAGGCTTTCACCCCTAGCCTTTTTCGTAAATGCGAAAGATTGTTTGTGATGCATAGGGTGTTTTACCTACTCTTTCCCGCGAAAACTACGGAACGGATTTCAATTAAACTTTACAGTAATATAGCTCGGTACATCAAAAAAGAAATTATAAAAACTTTTATTGACATTAAGTTCATCACAATTATTCACAATCAAGTACTTAACGGTGAGTGTAGAAAAAAAACACTTGATGAAAGATAAAAAAACAATGAAAACCAACACATGTAAGTACATACTTTGGACAAAACTTAATTAAACACAAAAAAAACTTAGCAAAGGGGAACAGAGAACCTCGCACTAGGCATAGCCTGTCCTGCGAGGTCCATAAAGTACGATTTACAAGTCCAGTTAGAGCACAGTACAAAGAAAATTTTAATTTTTGTATAGAAATATAATAAATGGAAAAATTTACTGTAATGAAATTAAAAATTACGGCACTATGTTATGTGGTAATTTAGGTTAGTTCAGACTAAAAGCTAAAATAAATCATCAGACAAGAATCCCAATCAGATTAACAGATAGGCTAAAATTTATTAGGAGAACATCATTTCATATATCGTCACTGCATCTAGGATTATTACCTACGAGCACTAATGACTTTCATAAATTGACATGACCGGGAATTGAATGCGGAGCCTTGGTCTTTCTCACTTTAGACGAGAACCTTGTAAGCATTACGCTGCCGAAATCTTTAAACATAATTATGTATGTATATCAAGCTTTTAGCCAGACATTACCTACAATCGAATCCGTGACCTCTTAACCTCGGGGCATTTGTGCAACACTTAAATTTATATATAGCGAATGATTCGGGTCCAAATTCGAGTAAAGTTAGTAAAAATTTTTTTTTATAAATGACTTCGGGTCTGCGTGTTCTGAGATGTCAACTCATTAGTGCAGACCTCAAATTGCCTAGTGGTGCTTCTGTTTTTAATGTTCTTTTTTTTTATATTGAATGAATGAATGAATGAATGAATGAATGAATGAATGAAATAATGTTTATTGCTAATTGGGTAGATACATAATAATTTCTAGACAACTTTATCAACTTAACCTAATAACATGTATGTACTTTACAACTAACAAAGGGATATTGGCATTACATCATAATGGCTTTCCTTTGCCTTATGAAAAACTGGAAAGAAAACCCAAATATCTCGGTTTCCAGTCAGTCAAAGTGCTGGCCCGCAAAATGTTCTATAAGCTTTGGTTTCTTAGTTTGTCGTATCATGTTTCTTTACCATAAGCATGAATTAACATTACGTTTTATTTAAAATATAAGCCATAATTTTCAGTTTAGTATGTAAATACCCTACGAGAAGTATCGTATTTCTAGCAAATAATACCTATAAAATTATGTCAAAGCACACTTTGTCTTCAACCCGCTTGACCAGCGTGGCAAATATGGGTAAAGCCTTCAGATATTTGCCCAAACAGCTGGAGAGGCCTATGTCCACGAGTGGACTACGATAGGCTGATGATGATGATGTGTAATTACCATATGTTTTGGAACTATTTGTCATTACTAAGTCATACGATGAGGTTTGCCAAACGTGTCACATCAGGATTCACGACGATGAGCAACGCAAATATGACACAATCATTGATGAAATACCTTAATTTGGACATAATTAACTAATATTGTAATAAGAAATTTCAATTGTAGAAACCTTCGTCGCATTCAATTTTGTAGAATCGTCTTTTGGTTATTTTTGTAAATCAAACGACAATCTTTTTTTGAATTTTTAATAATAACTTAAATTTTTCATTTAATTAAACACATCTAAAATATATGGGCATTTCTTTTTATATTGGCTCAGCATGGCTCCCATTCGCCTGATGGAAGCTAGAATGGAAGTCCAAGTCGCTCTGAAAACGGGCAGGAAACCTCAGTTGCCAGGTAGGAGTTACCAAACTTTTAAAGAACATCCCATACCTACAGGTCACACTGTAACGTGTTTGGTTCATTTTGACATGGCACTGACACTTACATACTCATAGCAACTGACCAATCACAATCATGATAATTAGACCGCCCTGACCCTCACTTTTTTGTGTTTTTTGGCTTTGTAGGTAAATACCCTCATTGTCAAAACTATTTTCAAAACATTCCATTTCAATCAAATGAATCATCATTTTGTTTATTTTCGTAATTCGAACACGTCACCGGACAATCGATTCGCTTTTCAAATCCGCGAGTGACGATTACAACGATTCCATTTTCGAAAAATTTCCCACGACGATTGCGCGCTCGCGGTTCGCGACATCGCGCACGGGCATTTGTTTTTGAGGTGTGACGTCACTGTCACGGCATCGCGCCGTGTGCCCCGAGTGGCGGGCCCGTGGCGGCCGGGTGAGGCGTGGTGGGGTGACGTCACGCGCCGGCCAACCTGCGTGTTTTGGAATGTTGACAACAGATGCTTACAGCATTTTATCGTTTGAACTTGGATCGCTGATAAAAATTGGTATAGGTATGCATGAAGCGTTCTCGGGCGATTAGTTTCGTGACCTACGATTGATTGTCTGCTGAAAGGTTGACCGTTTCTTTGGTTTTAGGGCTGTCTAAAGACCAAGAGAACTCGATTTGAATTAAGAATTAGGAAAGTTTTTCTCCAATCTGACAAGAATTGGCTAGGAATCAGAGTTCTTGCACGAAAGTGATCATTTTGTATTACTTACTTTGAATTTAGAAGTCCTAATACTTTCGATGATACTATCAGGTGTGGTTTCCAGATTTAGAATAGGACCATCCCATCTCATCCTGTGGGTGATGTAGTAGAAGACCACTAAGGGAAGATTAGGAAACAGGCAGCGGCGTTTACCTGGGTACAAATTCAACCTGCCGACCGGTCAACCATTCGTGGTGACTAAGGCAATTCCCCCTAAATGATATTGTCATTGGGGGATGCCTACGTCCAGCTGTGGACGTTTGCGAATTGTTGATGATGATGTTGATTTATATTGTACAGGTTCGTTAAATCGAAGTTCGGTTTTGCGAGTCACACTAGAACAGTTAGGAGTCGCCGTCGCCGAATACGGCTTGGACGACATGATGATGACGATGATGATGATGATGATTTTGTGCAAGAAAAATTATTTATTATCACTGCTTCTTTGTTTACATAATTTGTCCTAAACACGGACTAGGCTTATGTTTATATTCTATTCTACTTATGTTTTATTTCTAAGTCGATAGCAGCAAATCGATAAAAATACATTAAGCACAACTTTACCTTGATTAGTCATCAGATCTAGAACGCACCTTCTAAGCAATAGTGACGTGATATCGGTCGCACATAGCGCTTAATGGTGATCGCTTTAATTATCTAATGAATTATATTTAATTGCTTTTGAATTTACTAATATCATCTAAGAATATGTGTCATTCTGTTCTTTAAATAGCCCGAGAAACATGCTACATAGTTATTATATTCTTGATTGCACAAAAAGTAAAACATTTTATAAGAAAGATTATACAGAAATATTAAAGTACAATGTATGCGGTTTTAACATTGGCAGCGATCTCTACCAGACAACCTTCAGGTAGAGTACATTTGCTAAAGAGAAGCGAGGCATTATTGTCCATCTCTTTAGCTAATGTACCTGTTACAGTAAAGATAAATATCGCCCTGCGATCGCCAACCCGCCTGCCCAGGGTGGCGATTATGGGTAAAACCAGGTGTTTTCCCAAAGTGACGAACAGCTGGAGAGGTCTATGTCCAGCAGTGGACTGCGAAACACTGTTCATGATGATGATGAATGCTGAATATAAAAATCGGCCTAGTGCGAGTCGGACTCGCGCACGTAGGGTTCCGTACCACTATACAGGTAAATAAATATTTTTTCTTTATTTTTTATTACATTGGTGTTCATTGAATGAAAAAATTAGGTAATTTCATTTATGACGTATATAAAAAACTACTGTCTAGATCTCATCATTTTACATCTACGCACCAAATTTCAATAATGTAGCTCTTATAGTTTTGGAATAAACTGGCTGTGACATACGGACGGACAGACAGACAGACAGACATGACGAATCTATAAGGGTCCCGTTTTTGCCATTTTGGCTACGGAACCCTAAAAACACAGACCCGTGCCAAGTAAAAGAACAATGATTGACCTCACAAAAACTACGACATCTAAGCATCTTACACAATTCCGAGGTCGTCCAATTAGAAACACCGGCGAAAGTTTGACACAAGTTACAAGTTAAGTGGATGGGTCGCCGAGGGGCGTGTCCGTTTTACGATCGTCTGAGAATCTCGTCTAGATCATGTCTGCTGGATCTGAGCAAGTGAATGTCTGGCTGCACCTTTCACTAAAACATTTCCTGCAAAGACGACCTCAATGGTGCATTGTGAGGCGTTTTATGTGCGCGAGTTTCATCATCATCAGTCTATTACAGTCCACTGCTGGACATATTCCTCTCCAGTTGTTCGCCACTTAGAGCAAACATCTGGAGGATATACCCATAATCGCCACGCTGGGTAGGCGGGTTGGCGATCGCAGGGCGTAGCTTCTTGCTCCGGTGACGCTGCTGCCCGTCACCGGTCTTTAGTATTTAGCTACGCCTTCAACTGTGATGGTTATACCGCCAACAGTCGGTTGCCAGCGCCTCGTTTGTTATTCGGCAGGATGCACCACGGGCAGGTGAGGTTGGCTTGGAGCGAAAAGATGATAGGCCGCTCCCTTACATCCCGCGCGAGTTTCGGGTTGGTAGAATAGAATTTCATCCTCTATTTTATCTCATTGGGGGTAGAATTGGTCATCTCTGAAATCCTTTCGTAGCGGATGCCTACGTCGACCTGCATGCCGAATTTCAGCCCGAGACGATTTTGCTGTGCGTTGATAGATCACTACGAGTACGAGTATGTTAGTCAGCCAAGTCACTTTTGAGTTAAATTATATGTATAACTTTTCTAAGCCGCTAGAGCATTAAGCCAGAGACTTCAACCTTAGTACGGACTATAATAAAAATAAACTTAGATTCCAATCACGTAAACTGACCTCATATGCAATGTTACACAGTTAGAAACTAGAATGGAGGCGTGGCCGGGTGTGTCCGCCTCAGCGCACAGAATGTCTGTGAATATCACGTACTATACTCGTGTTATACTGCGTAGTAACGTCACGGACACATTATACATAATGTAAATACCATCCTGACCGAATTACATCCATCATCAACCTATTGCAGTACACTGCTGGACATAGGCCTGTCCAGCCGCTCGCCACTTAGGGCAAACATCTGGACGATATACCCATAATCGCCACGCTGGGCATGCGGGTTGATGACGCTGCTGCCCGTCATCAGTCTGTGGTATTTAGCTACGCCTTTAATTGTGATGGTTATACCGCCACCAGTCGGTCGCCAGCGTCTCGTTTGTTATTCAGGATGCACCACGGGCAGGTCAGGTCAGCTAGGAGCGAAAAGATGATAGGCCGCTCCCTTACATCCCCCGCAGGCAGTCTTCAAGGAAACTAGCCAAGTACGCAGGAGATATTAAAGATAACTGTGTAGGAAAACACATATGTATTCTCTGTTCATATATTCTTATGGGACCATAGTTCGATGTGACTGGAGAGAGATCAGACGCAGGACTAACGTCTTGACATGCATTCCGATGCACGGGGATACATCCCCACCAACTTCCAGACTCCGAAGCTGTCATCTACGACTTATCATCGGTCCGAGCCACCCTCACCTGCCCGTGGTGCATCCTGCTGAATAACAGACGAGGTTCTGGCAACCGACTGGTGGCGGTATAACCATCACAATTGAAGGCGTAGCTAAATACTACATGCCGATGAGGCAGCAGCGTCACCGGAACGAGTAGCTACGCCCTGTGATCGCTAACCGGCCTGCCCAGCGTGGCGATAATGGGTAAAACCTCCAGGCGATTGCCCAAAGTAGCTTACAACTAGAGAAGCCTATGTCCAGCAGTGGACTGTGATGATGATGACGCTGCTCTCCGTTTCCTGATATTCTCTTAATCATACAGCATCCATGATGAGACGGTGGTCCTTTGCTAAATCCAAGAACCACCGAAACTCCACAGTCATGCCGAATTACAAGAACAGTGTAGGCGTTACACGGACTGGCTATCTCTCCCCAGAACCTACATTGCGTAGTAAACACAAACGATGCGCCGGCGCACGCCGCCGCTGCGTGAATGGGTGACGCAACACGCTCTATTCTAGACGCGCACGCCGCCCGTAGGTGCGCCCGCGCCGCGCCGGCATTACGAACGTGGCTCATTAAAATCGTTTTAGCTTAATCCACTTTTTGTTACTACAGAGTATACTACTAGGTACTTTCTCATGCATTTTTGTTTATAGAAAGACCTATTGGAATTGTTTAAGCCGCTCCGTCATGGATCATTTGGTATGCTTTAAACAAAGTGCACACTTATTGAACTGACATTAAATATTCATTTACTGATAGAGAAATGTGGCGCGAATTAAAGGTGATTGAGTACCAGGACTGTATTGTAGAGAGCTTTTCCAGGTAGGCAGCGGCATGGCAGTCCCCCGTATTGCTGACATCCACTAGCAGCGGTGACTGTTTAACATCAGACAGACAGCTTGCTCTCACACAAAAGCAATCATCATCATCATCAGCCTATTACAGTCCACTGCTGAACATAGGCCTCTCCAACTTAGGGCAACCACCTGGAGGATATACCCTATGCAATAAAAAAACAAAAAGGAAATCTACCACCTACTGTAATTTAAAACACAAATGTCCAAAAAAGTGTTTTATTACCACTGTTTACTGTGGATACATACTATATTTACAACCAATTGTTTATTACAATACCAGCTAAAATTACGTATTCATTCGATAGGCTTAAAAACAAGCGAAATCGCTGCGCAGTAACAAACCCGTAGGGCAGGCAAGGTCGGGGAGTGGACAAAGGTACGATTCGAGGCTAACAGCGAGATTATTAACTTGTACGCTCGCTTATGTAAAATTATTTTAAATACGCATACATTACAGTAAAGTACCCAACGTATTTGGGTTTGTTTTGGGAAAATCCGCCAATTTGCACCTTTTAAAATGTCGGTCGGTCTTTGCGTTTATCCCTTACTAGCTGCTGCCCGCGGCGCTGCCCGCGTTAATATTCGTATAAAACATATGTGTTAATCCAATGTATAAGCTATATTACTGTGAAGTTTCATTAAAATACGTTCAGTAATTTTTGGGTGAAAGAGTAACAAACATTCATCCAAACAAACTTTCGCATTTATAATATTAGTAGGATAATATGGGATGTAAGGGAGCGACCTATCACCTTTTCGCTCCAAGCCATCCTCACCTGCCCGTGGTGCATCCTGTCGAACAACAAACGAGGCTCTGGCAAACCGACTGGTGGCGGTAAAACCATCACGATAGAAGCGTAGCTAAATACCACAGGCTGATGACGGGCAGCAGCGTCACCGGAGCGAGAAGCTACGCCCTGCGATCGCCAACCCGCCTGCCCAGCGTGGCGATTATGGGTATATCCTCCAGATGTTTGCCCTAAGTGGCGAACAACTGGAGAGGCCTATGTCCAGCAGTGGACTGCAATAGGCTGATGATGATGATGATGAGGATAATATTAGTAGGATAGTGTGTGTTTACTTTTCGGGTCCGACAGAGAACCAAGGTCGTCGACATAGGTCAAATAGTTAACTGAAGTGGCAGTGGGCTGGCCACATCAACACCACACAACAACAACCGATAACCGTTGGGGTAACGTTTCTCGGCAAACGGAGTGTAAGACGCCTTCAGGCCAAATGGAGTGACGATTTGCGAAAAATGGCTGGCAAGTGCTAGGTGCGAGAAGATCGATCAAAGTAGCGAAAAAATGGATAGTCCAGTCCAGCAGTGGACTGTGATGGCCGAAAGACTGATGACTCTCGGGCGTTTTGTGTTTCTACGACGGAATTATATTTATATGTGCAAAATGACATATCTGGGAAATTGAAACCATAAACAAACCGCAAATGCGGAATGCCTGCAGGCGATAACAATATCGCATCCTCGCGCGCCGGCCGGCCCCCGATGAGTAAGGCTTTATCGCGTCATGCGCGCGCGCACCAGCGCTCGTATTGTTCCAAACACGCGCAGACTGGTCCGTTCGCGTTTTTCTTTGTTTATTATTAACACGCTTTTGTTGCAACATGTCTGATTAACTGGTTGCGCGGGTAAATCCTTTTTGACCTAGTTTCATATGTGTAGGTAATATCACCTACATCTACACCTCTTATGTCCCCGTTGGAGAATTGTTAGCCATAGCCCTATATTAGTTAGAGATGTGCTCCATATGTGTGTGGAATAGAACTTTATTCTCTACTAGCTGTGCTCGCGACTTCGTCCGCGTGGAATAGTAATTTTTTCCCCGTTTTTTTTTTACATTTTCCATTATTTCTTCGCTCCTATTCGTTGCAGAGTGATGTTATATAGCCTAAAGCCTTTTTTTTTTTTATGACATAGGTGGCAAACGGGCCTGAAGGTCACCTGATGGTAAGTGATCACTTCAGCCCATAGACACCGCAACACCAGGGGAGTCACAGCCTTCCTCGATAAATGGTCTATTCAACACAAAAAGAATTTTTCAATTCGGACCAGTAGTTCCTGAGATTAGCGCGTTCAAACAAACAAACAAACAAACAAACAAACTCTTCAGCTTTATAATATTAGTTAAGATTTTATCCCCTCGGGGGTAGAATTGATCAAAATCCTGTCTTAGCGGACGCCTACATCATAACATCTACCTGCATGCCAAATTTCAGCCCGATCCGTCCAGTGGTTTGGGCTGTGCGTTGATAGATCACTATGTCAGTCAGTCTCCTTTGAGTTTTAAGTAGGTATACAATATATTTAGATTTTTTTTTATATAGGCACATAAGCTAATCCCCAAAATAACTATTTATCATTGGGAGAACCCTATGTCCAGCAGTGGACGTTTGCAGGCTGATGAAGATGATGATGATAAAGACATGAAATAAAAAGCATACAACAAACAGAGGCAGATGCTCTCTCGTCATAATACGATGTGGCGATTGCTTAACTCTTTACAAACAAGCCGCATTTAGGGTTTTTTTTTACATAGGCGAAATAATAATAAATAGGCGAAAAGAAGCTCAGCTCAACCGTTCAAGTGTCCTACTATTTTCCTATCAAAGGCTGTGAAAAATGTAATACTTATTTTAACAAATTTGACTTTTTATTTACATAATATTGCCCAATTAATAAAGCAAGCGGAACTACTTAGTATATCAAAGTTTGTTCGGAAATACCAAGTTACTCCGCAACAAAACGACGCTGAGTCACAGTGCAAATGACCTATAAATTAAATTAAATACTATGCAATTGTACAACAGTTAAGTACAATTAAAGATTTACCGACAATCGGTGGATTAGATGAGTCTTGGAGTGGAAAAAGCTTTTACGTAGAAAGTCCCGCATCCCGTTAGGCTGATGACCTTAGAAAAACTGCTGGCATTAGTTGGATGTGGAAGCCGGAGATATTAATGAGCTTCCCACCGAGGCTCTCCCCCGATACTACAGCATGGCGTCCTTCAAAAAGGTTGTGAAGGGGTATTTAAAGGGTCGGCAACGCACGTGTGATACCCCTTTTTTTTGTATTACCGGGGAAAATGCATTTAGGCATTAGGGTATGTGGGACTCATCCCGCCTCGAAGATGGAAGTGAGGCAGGAAATACCCACTAAAAACCCCGGCCCCTTCGTCATGCGCCTTAAAGGTGGTGTCGAGGGTCCTATGTATATGTCCACCAAGACATCACCGACGCGGCCTGGTCAGGACAGGCTCCAACAGGCTCCCCCTCTAGGGGGGAGTCATGGGAGTGGTCCGAAGGGTGAGCCCACTCCCATCCGACGAAGACGGGGGTCCGTGCAATGCCGGCGGCGGTTCCCCCCGCACCACCTACCGGCTGGACCCCGTCAGGCGGCAAAAATGTGCGATAGACTCGCCGAGTCCGGCCACCTCTGCGACGGCGGAGCGCAGGAGCGGAAGGGTCATCCTCCCGCTCTCGCTCCGCGGCCTCCTTCTGGGACATGACAGTCTCGCAGAAGGAGGACGTGTGATACTCCTGGTGTTGCTGGCGTCCATAGGCTGCGGTGACCGCTTAACATCAGGCGGGCCGTAGGCTTGTTTGCCACCTTAGTGTTATAAAAAAGAATCACAACGTTTCATCGCTCATTTCATCACAAACCAAGTGGGTCACCCGTCGTTCTAGTGTTAAAGTCCACTAGCGAATTCCTTACTGGTCTGGCATGCAGGGGCTTGGCCCAGCATCGCGGTGGTGTCACCACACGATTGGATATGCTTAGGATTGTAATATCGTACTTACTAAGATTATAAAAGCGAAAGTGTGGATGGATAGATAGAATAATGTTAATTGTACACCTTCGAAACTTGAACGTCGATCGTTCCCTTCTAATTACTGAGACTTTTTATTCTTTTTATAAGCGAGATAAAAGCCCAAGTCGCTGCGATAACCACTAGTCACCTGTCAGTTACCACCACCAAAGCCGGCTTATTTTATTTTATTATCTTAAGGGCCGGCTTGATGTCTTCACAACCCCGTTTAAAGGATCCCACATCGAAACATATGTACTGGCAATCATCATCATCAGTCCACTGCTGGACATAGGTCTCTCCCAATGTTGGCCACTTTGATCGATCCTGTGCTTCTCGCATCCAGCACTTACCAGCCGTCCTGCGCAAATCGTCACTCCGCCAGGCCTCAGGGCGTCCCACTCCAGAACTCGTTTACCCTAACTGTTATCGTTCTGCGGTTCTGACGTGGCCAGCCCACTGCCACTTCAGCTTACTAATCTTCAGATCACCTCATTTCAGATCCGATTCCGCAGAGAGACGCCGAGCATAGTGGCAATGAACTCCACATTTTAACGACGCGACAGATAGGAATTGCCGAACTTTTGGAAAGGAATGTTTTATATTGTGAAACTATGACAGAAGAGGCCAGCACATGTGGGACTTTCTGAAGGTGTTGTGAATAGTCCATAAGATGTAGTGTCACCATCCATCTCGACTCGTAGGCGCGTGGCGCGTCCGAGGTATGCCGGTGGGCGGGAGCGCCACGCGGGCGCGGCGTGTGCGTGACGTCACTGGAGCAAGCGCTCGGACTTTTTTTTTAACCCCCAACACAAAAAGAGGGGGTGTTCCTGTTAGTTAGTTTGAACGGTCCATTTCCGCAATTCGACGTCTGCACCTCAAGATGAAAACTCCACACCGTACTCTCAAGGTGTCCGAGTTTCTCCGGACATCCCGACCCCCCTCGGATAGAGCGTCTCTAGCTGGCGGACCACCATCAGGCTTAGTGGGTACTCTTTGCTAGATAGGAGTGAACTCCATTTAACATGTCCGTACCCAGGGCCCTGGTAATGTCGTCATTCAATGAACGCGCTAGCCATTCAATTGAATAGAAGATTCAACCAGATGACTGCGACATAAATACTAGGATGATATAAAAAAATACGCTCTACAACTTTATTCACGTCAACCACCTGGTGTCAATCTAAGACTTCTAAAGGCTTCCTTGTTATTCTAAGAGGACCGGGTGAGACCGATCTTCCAGAGTGTCCAGGTCCGAAACAATTTTAAAAGGTTAATTAACTAAGGAGGTTGCCAACAGACAGTCGCAGTAAATACCCCAATACCAAACGAGGACTTTCTGGCAATTAATGACAGACATCTCCCGGAACACCAGACAAAATACAAATGACCAGATACAAATATTTATAGACGAAGACAAATATTTATCACATGAATTTCCGTTCCATGGCAATTGGACCTACTACTTAGACCTCACCATATACCTACTTAAACCTCACCCATAGTTCAGAGGGCAGGGCCACCACCAAATGAGCCATCGGTCCAGCCAAAATCAAGATTCTTTGGAATCTTTGCAGTTGCGACTTTTCCGAATGTACGTAATTATACGACTTAGGGACCTTCAAAAAGCGAGCCTAAAATTTTCTCAAGCGCCGACAACGCACCTGTGACGCGTGTTGCAATGTCTACTATAGGCTACAGTAGTCACTTTCCTCCATGCTTCGGAAGGCACGTTAAGCTGTTGGTCCCGGGTGCTATCTTTACCAACTCAGATAGCAGTCGTTACATCTTATCAGAGATGATGATAACTTTGACGCCTAAACTGGGAATGGGGTATAGCTTAACCTAAGTGTTGCGGAGGTCTGATGGCAGCTCTGTGTAAAAGCTTAGCCCTCGCCAAATCTCTCAGTTTGGGAAGCCGACCCTGAGACAATCGGGAAAAAAGCTAGGATGATGATGAGTCACTTACCACCAGATGCCTTCATGCCCGACTGCCCTCGCTGTCGTAAAAAAAATGGTGACCCAGAAAATCAGATGCTCTCAAGCGCAGAACCAACTTGTTAAAGTTAAATTACCTACAAAGTATACAACACAGGCCCTTCATCCTTGCACTTCCACTCACCTTTGGTCCGAGGGCGTGCGCGCCACGCGCCGCGAGCGTGGCCGCGTGACGTCATCGGCGCGCGCGCAGCTGCCACCGATCGCCACGGGTACATTACAATCGCACGCTATTGTACTTTAGAGGCGTGTTCGGTAAGTACGTTGCATTTCCTGTAGAGGTTGGTATTGTTTTGTATGTCCAAGGTGCAATTGATTGTATTGTTGTCTGTCATTATACTCGTCCACTGCAGCAGTGGACTGATGTGGGCTGATGATGATGACGATGATTATACTCGTATATCATGCAAGTTTTTTTTATAATTAGATGGATAGCGCGTCCAACTTGCGTGATGTTAAGCGACCGTCACAGAATATGATGTAGTGTGGCTCACCAACGAAGAAGTTTTTAACCGACTTCAAAAAAGGAGGAGGTTCTCAATTCGTCTTTGTAGATAAAAGTCCCCATCCCTGCCTGTCCGATGATAAAACGGGGCAGGTAGAATTATTTAAAATAATAAAATAATTCCGAATAATAGTCTTTTTTTTTTATATTGGCTCGACATAATGGCTTCCCTACGCCTGATGGAAAGCGAAAAAGAAGCCCAAGTCGCTGTAACAACTGGCAAGTAACTGGTTAGTTACCTGTCAGTTCCCACTGCCATGCCGGCCCAACCCTAACCCCCCACGAGCTCCGGAGACCCTACTCACCAGCAGAAACACGACCTGGAGGTTATTTGGCTGCGGTATTCTATAGGGTGGAGGTCCTTCCCCGGACGGGCAGCTCAATTCGAGCGAAGATTCGCTATGCCCTACCTCTCTTAAAAAACTCCAACGAAGAAGTTTTTAACCGACTTCAAAAAAGGAGGAGGTTCTCAATTCGTCTTTGTAGATAAGAGTCCCCATCCCTGCCTGTCCGATGATAAAACGGGGCAGGTGGAATTATTTAAAATAATTCCGAAGAACAGTCCAAAACGCAAGCGATAGAAGACCGAGCTGGAGAAAGATGATGATTATTTTGGTACTGCAGCTGTCATGCGCTGACGTGTTACTTGCCCCAATCATCAGCCGGGAGCATACTACTAGAGACACCCATACTTGTGAGTTGAAGTTGGTGCCAATTTTCTGGCAAATTTTATACCTTTTCGAATTATACTGGTCAGTTATGAAACTATCGGTAATATATTAGTCATCTTCAAAACAGTGTTATGTTATCGTAGATTTAAGTGAGAGATACCTATGAGTCACTTTGTATATTCTGTCGTTTGCGGGTTTTCTTATTAATCTGGCATGGATTTACAGTACTCGTAATTTTGTAGTAGATACGTAATACAGTAATGTTATATCGTCATCACATCACGATAGAAGGCGTAGCTAAAAACCACAGGCCGATGACGGGCAGCAGCGTCACCGGAGCAAGAAGCTACGCCCTGCGATCGCGAACCCGCTTGCCCAGCGTGGCGATTATGGGTATGTCCTCCAGAAGTTTGCTTTAGATGGCGAACAACTGGAGAGGCCTATGTCCAGCAGTGGACTGCAATAGGCTGATGATGGATATTATGTAATCAACATAAACATCAGCCTGTAGACGTCCACTGCTGGACATTAGCTTTCCCCAAATGGCTAATTAGGTAATTTGGGGGATTTTCCTTAGTCTCCACGCTTGGTAGGCAGGTTAGTGACCGCAGTAGGTTTTCTTATAAAGTAGATATTTTAATTGTGTGACTGCCAAGTTGCTAGGTAAAAAGATAGAAAGATAAAAGGTACCTAGTACCTCTTATTTATTTTGCAAAGTCTCATTCCTCACAATTCTACTGAGAGAACATTCTTTCAAGAACACGGCTCTCTTCTCGGTAGAAGCGACATTCCGACGGTAGAGTCACACAAATTGTAAACTCCATAACTTTGCAACTTGATGACTTGAAAGACTTATTTGAAGTCTATACTTACATTAGAAAATATAGAAATTTTTATTTCATTTAAGCAAAAATTCCTACTTTTCCCGGGCCAATAAACTAAGGAACCCATTACGGCAAACGGGTTTTCACTACCATAGGAATAGGATCCTTTTGGAAATGGGCGGATTGGAGAAGCATCTTACTGGCTCAAAACACAGTAGCAAGACATTAAATAACCCAAGACATGCCACGCTGGGCCACACAGCGCCCACAGCACAAACAACTGATAACCTAACTTATATACTTTTTTTTTGTAAATAAATACATATTATATGTACATAGAAAACACCCAGACCAATACAAACAGACATGTTCATGCATACAAATGTTTGTACTGTGCGGGGATCGAACCCACGACCCTTGGCTCAGAAGGTAGAGGGCACTACCAAATGAGCCACCGAGCCTGTCATTACCATTGATTCATGATTGTGAGGGTAATTACCCGTTGCCATGCGACTTAGGCTTCTCTCTCACTTCCATCAAGCGAGAAGTCACTTTACTATACTACTACAGTAAAAAGGCAACTACAAGCCATCTGGTTACGAGTTCGTACCGTAGGTCAGACAAAAAGTTGTCATTGAGTTTTTTCTGGCCAGAAATGATTCAGAGACATACCGGAATCAGGAAACACTAACCTGTTGATTATGAGCCTGATCTCTTCGATATGATGATGTAATAATGTAGTGGTTAATCGTCATAGCTGCATTTAACTCTTAACAATAAGAATACATTTTAAACCCAAGACATGCCACGCTGGGCCACACATCGCCATCTAGCCCCAAACTAAGCCGAAGCTTGTACTATGGGTACTAGACAACTGATAAACTTACTTAGATACTTTTTTTTGTAAATAAATACATATTATACATAGTAAACACCCAGGCCAATATAAACAGACATGTTCATTAATCACAAATGATTTTGAAAATTCGATTCCCGTACAGTACAGGGTAGGGCGTAGGGCCAAGGCCCAGAGGCAGAAGTCACTACCAAATGAGCCATCGAGACATTAAAAACAATAATAAGTTTATCTGATGTGAATGTTACTGATAAGCATTGAAGAGGAAGCCACGTAAACATCCTTTACACAAACGATCTTTTTTAATTATTTCTGAGATATGACTACAATGTTAGCCGGCTTTGTCATCACACCCGGACTGCAGAGAGCGTAAGACTTACTTCTAGGAAAAGTTACGCAGCTAAGGTCGATCCCTAGATAGGCTAAAGCCTCGGCTTAGAGCGTTGCTGAGAGCTTAGAGGGTCCCTACCGCTGTTTTGAGAAGGGCTACAGGTCACATCATCATCAGCCTATTACAGTCCACTGCTGGACATAGGCCTCTCCATTTGTCCGCCACTTAGGGCAAACATCTGGAGGATACCCATAATCGCCACGCTGGGCAGGCGGGTTGGCGATCTCAGGGCGTAGCTTCTCGCTCCGGCGACGCTGCTGTGCGTCATTGGTCTGTGGTATTTAGCTACGCCTTCAGTTGTGATGGTTATACCACCACCAGTCGTTTGCCAGCGCCTCGTTTGTTATTCGGCAGGATGCACACGGGCAAGTGAGGTTGGCTCGGAGCGAAAAGATGATGGGTCGCCCCCTTACATCCTCAGGGCTACAGGTAGCGGCTGGTTTTGCTAAGGGGTAATGCGGCACAGGTCCCCGCCAGCGGGGACGAAAGGACAGACGTGAGAGTGGCGTCTCACAAGCTCCTCAGCTGTCAAAATAGCAAGCGTGGAGTCCTGATCATCGAGGCGGACGAGACGGGGACGACGTTTCCTATTGGGCTACTGAATTGACATAATCAAGAGGTAGGGCATAGCGAATCTTCGCTCGAATTGAGCTGCCCGTCCGGGGAAGGACCCTATAGATATACCGCAGCTAAATGACCTCCGGGTCGTGTTTCTGCTGGTGAGTAGGCTTTCCGGAGCCCGCGGGGGGTTAGGGTTGGGCCGGGCATGGCAGTGGCAACTGACAGGTAACTGACCAGTTACTTGCCAGTTGTCACAGCGAATTAGGCTTCTCTTTCGCTTTCCATCAGGCGTAGGGAACCCATTATGTCGAGCTACCATAAAAAAAAATCAGTGACCCATCGTTGCACAGTTGGCACAAAGCCGTGCATTAAAATCCTTTCAAAGCGATCACTAATTTAATATTAATTCTCGGGTCGCCACGTGTGGGCGAGATGTCAGGCAAAGGCAACACGAGATTATGCCGGGATCGCCGCAAATACGCGTTACATCGGTGTACCCGACCACTCCCACATGTTCCGTGCGGAGCAAAGTCCTCATAGTCGCTAGGGCTGCCGGTTTGTTTACAACATTCGGAAATAGATTGGGAAAGTCCGCTTTATGTTTTGTTAACCTAACGATTTGACAGCTATCAAGGAACTGAGGGTGAACCAATTCGTTCCATGGGCGGGGTCGACTGCTTACCATCAGGCATCACATTTGATCGTCTGCCGCCTCTTGCATAAAAAAAAGCTTTTCGCATTGGAACACTTTCGCATGTTTGGCGACGCATCCTCCAAAAACAACGTACTTAACGGTTGGCCGACGAATTCTACAAACACATCAACAAAGACTTTTGGCAGCTTGCACCCGGGGTGGCTGACTCAAATTTTATTTTTAATAATTGCAACCAAACGTCACTGCATGGTTTATGGGCAGCGAAAGAGAGTCTTGTCCTTAAGATGCTTCTTCAAACCTCGTTATAAAGATATCATAATAGGAAGGAGGGATCACATGTACCAAGATCAAGGTCTGAGTTTGAATGAAATGACTTATGAAGAAGAAGAATGCTTTCGTGGATTAATAAAACCGTCCTTTTGATTATTGTCTTCTTTTCTTTATACAGTCTCAGCCCTAATCAAATCTTCTATTTCCGTCGCCTTGGGGGAATTTCCTATATTTGAGCACTTGCATACACAGTGCACTCAGGTGCACGTCATAAGTTGCGATAAGTCACGTTCCTATGGATACCGCACTGATCCGAGGGCAAAACGGCGACGGTTATCTGATGACCGTCACGACGATCATTAATTAAATCATTACGGCATTCATTGACGCTAAAGCAAGGAGTTACCAGGTTAAATAGATACCATTAATCGGAATCTTGTCATAAAGCGTCGCAAAACGTTACCATTAAGGAAATCACGGAGTTTTTATCTGTCACAATTTGACAGATAAAATCTATAAATCAGAAAATAAGCAAAACTAAAACTGTTCCCCGATAGACATAATCTTCAGATTTCCAAGACGAAAGAGCTTTTGTTGGCTAAGCGCGCTCCATCATAGGTTCTAAATGTTCAAATTAATCTCCCTCAACCTTAAATTAATTTCCCTTTTCGGAAGAGAACTAATTGGTCAATTATCTAAATGCTAGTACAAACGTGAATGTCATATCAAAATGAGACAATCACGTTTTAGTTGATGTAGCGTGGTCTTACTTTTTTCAAATCTCTCGTTGCACAAGTATTGATAACCCTAGATGCATTTTAAACGATTTATTTACGGTTTTATTTTTGTCTCTGATCCTGATCATCGCTCCAGATTGATGAGGAGAGCGGGGTGATGACCGGTGCCTAAGACATGCTGTATCATAATATTTACAACAAAACAGTTTAACATATTTTTTTACCAATTTTTTCAGATTTTTTACCAATTTTTTCAGATTCTTTTAACTATAGTTCATTCGCGTTAAGAAAATAGTGACTGACAGGTCACTGACAGGCTACAACAAATTATAATTTCTAGCGTTTTAATTGGCTAGTGGCCTGTCAGTGACCTGTCAGTCACTATTTTCTTAATGCGAATGAACTATAAACATGACAGCCATAACAATTTTATTCCGTGACCTTACTTGCACCTAGTCAAAAATATTGAAATAGGCTTTTTTACATCTCGGATACATTGCTTCGTTCGGTAGGATCCCCGAGTCGGGTAAGCCCCTGGGTATTCCACTCTTGCATTTTTTTTGTTAAATACGTAGTCAGAAAATTAAAATGATGCTTTGATGCATGATGAAGGACGCTCTATGAAGGTCGCAAATTATGTATGAATAAATGTTTTATCTCGTTTAAAAATAGCAATGTCCTTTTTAATCTTTATACCGTCTGCTCTACTGCTATAAACATAGGTACATCGTTTAGTATTTATTGTTTACAAGTTTTTTACAACGGAATCTTACGCAAGAAATGATATTCTGTGTTTATTCAGTTATTAATAACTTACTTTTATTTATCGTCCCAGTAGACGTATATGAACTTACACCTATTCTTTTCTTTCACCAGGTTCATTTTATAATTCACTAGTAGCTGCCCGAGGATTTCCCCGTATGGATGTGTTAACTTGATGTAGAGCTATTTTACTGTTAAGTTTTATTAAAATCTCTACAGTACTTTTTGCATGAAGGTGTAACAAACGTCCATCCCTACATCCATCCAAACAACTTTCTCATTTTAACAATATACCAGTTGTGGCCCGTCACTGCCCGCGTGAATATAGATAAAAATTACGTTGGGCCCATGTGCTAATCTGATACATTTGTGTGCCAGGATCGTAGCAAATGGAAGGACGTGGTCTCTGCCTACCCCTCTGGGAGCTTGACGTTATGTATGTATGTATGTATGTCAACCAAAGTTTGACATAATATATAAATACATAGCCAAACAAACTTCCATATATACACTCAGAGGCACAATTATCCGCCCACTTGTGATTTCGTTGTAACTTTAAAATTTTATTTTAGAATTAATTATTATCTTTAGCAATATTAAAGATTACATCATTACAGATGAAAAACACTAAAATATGTTGGTGTTGTTTACATTGACGATAAAAATCATCAAGCGCTTAGTTATTATAACCAAAGGTATGCCACAATAAAGAATTGGCCGGTTAATTGTGCCTCTGAGTGTATAATATTAGCAGGAAGTAGGATATTCATTATTACATATGTAGACAAAATTCATATATATGTAAGTATAGGTAAGTGTCAAGCGTACAAAATTTTGAAAATACCAACATAATAATTATTTTGGTAATATAATATGCTAATACTCATTACTTTGGCTGTCACAAAATTGACGCACTGGAAACTCATAAGTAGTATGAATTGACGCCATCGACTTAGTAGTACCTATACAGACACAAAAAAAAACGCTCAAAAGCGTTCCCGCCCGAATCTTCACGTGAACTCTTGACTGTCAGTCGCGCACATCGTCTAAGTCACGTGTCAAAGTGACAGCAAAAATAATCTTTACTTTATGGTTTTTAATTTTGACTGGCTCGATGGCTCACTTGGTAGTGACCTCTGCCTCCTGAGCCAATGTTTTGAACTGTGCGGGGACAAAACATTTGGAATAGAGTGGCTATTATGGGTATAAATAACCTCCAGATGTTTGCCTAAAGTGGCGAACACCTGGAGAGGCCTATGTCCTACAGTGGACTGTGATAGGCTGATGATGAAGTTGTCTTGTGATGTTGTGTCCGCGATAAGACAGGGGGTACCCCCCGTAAGATCAGGTGGTGTGTACCTACTCATTGTCTGGCAATCTGTCTGGAGCATTTATTACATAACTTACTACTCAATTATCAAATCAATTATGTAAATAAACATTTGCACTTTGTCACAGTTCAAAAAGTCAGAGATCTCAAAGGCTTAAGCTAACGTTCGCGTGTCAAATGCAATTGAATTTACAATTCAATTACCATGTTTACGTTATTATCAGTTGTAAAATTAATTATTGATTGCTCTAATTAATCAATTGCAAGTGCGTACCACCCAAGTGGTTCTGTTTCGATAATAAAAAAGAAACAGTAGTAAATTCGTGCTTTGTGCGTGATGTAATTTGATACATTGTAATTCAATGTATTGGATTAATTGGATACATTGTATTGATGTTAATGTTAGTTGATGTTAGTGTTGTGTGCCCGTGCGATCCGCACTGGGCGAGGAAGCATTGCGCGCGACGCTTTTATAGACTCGTGCGGGCTGATAACAGACTAATGTGGTACACACGACTACACATCAAAGTACCCAAATCTCACACATCTGTATTAATAATGGACTCTATGCGTTGGGCATTTGGTTGCAAATCCCTTGTAGCTTAAATGTTGTTTGGGGTAGGTTGGTGCGTGATTATCTGTACAAGTGTACATACGCCGAAACGTAGAGTATTTACATTCGTACGAGTAGATACATAGCGGGTATTTTCGTCGGCGTACAAGTTCGATCCGGTGAATACGTCGGCCTATTAGATGTTCTGTAATCTCGCCAAGATCAATATTTTCACACCTCGTTATTTGGGAGATGATTTTTTTATCATATTGACATTTCTACTGGAAGTTGACACGCCCGATGATTAATTTGGTGGTGATTCTACCATAGAAACATGTCAGAATAGAATAGAATAAAGAATTGAAAATCTTGCAATATTATGCAAACTCTGCGCGGTAACGAGAAAATAATACAAATCACGGTTAGTTCCTGTTCCTGTGTATCGAGAGTCAACTCATGGACTTTTTAAAGTTCCTCAGCCGGTAGTAGGGTTTACTTGCCCGACTGGCGACCACCGTACACTCGGCGTGTGTGAAGTGTCTTAGATCATATCGGGTGCATCTTATCATAACGCAAAATATTTTTAAAGTACAGGCGAGCAGTTCATTATGTGCAAGAGATATTTATCGTCCAGAAAATCTTGTATTTTGTATTCTCCTCCTTTCATTAGGCATGACTTAATATACGCCCAATAAATGCCTTATTCAGGTCTTACGAAACAATATGTAAAATTAAACGCTTCATTTGTAAATAACTTACGAGTAAATCTTCCTGTTTTCGATATGATATGACTGGGTAACCTCAATTAGTTGTTTGGCGATACTAGCGCAACACAAGGCTAGGGTATGGACAATATTATCTGTTTTTTTACCATGTTTCGGCTATAAATAGACATGTGAACGATAATATTAATGAGTTTTCTCAGTATAGGATGCAAGGCATACCTACCTATCATCGTTTCCCTCCATGCCAACCTAACCTGGCCGTGGTGCATCCTGCCGAATAACAAACGAGGCTATTTGTGATGTTGAAATCGAAACCATCGAATATATCATTATCTATCATTAATTTATACAACGGTAATTGTAATATCAAGACATAGATCAATCATAAAGGTACTTCACATAATAATTCTAACCACGGCCTAATGCTGAGTGAGGCCCTTTTGTTTTGGACGTCGCAACGGTCTTGTCCGGTCTAATTATCGTGTACCTTTTATGTGTTTATCTTTGTCTATGTTTTAGTATAATGTCTGTCTAATGTGTACGTTGTGATGTCCAATAATAATAAACGTTTTTCTTCTTCTTCTTCTTCTTTAATTTCCGTGATTAGTTTAGAATCGAACCTACGACCTTCAACACAAAAAAGTACTAATCCTAATCCTACATCCGCACAGATCCATTTCAAACACTTTATTCAACAACTATTTCTGTCTACTCAGATATCGAAGCCGCGCCCCTTTCGGTACAAAAATAAGTTTCCATCAGAACAACAATCGTCCATTCACGTCTACAAACAAAGACTAACGTTTTCCTTGTTTAGAATTTAACAAAGAAACTACATCAAGTTTTTCCTGTTATCAATATAGAAACCTAATTTACGGTACATTTTCTTGACCCTCAAATACATTAGTTGTTCTAGTATATATCTCAAGATGTACCAGACGGCCTACTCCGAAGTTTATCATCAAAGTTTCGGGACAACACTCCATGATTAATGCTACACTTCTTTATCCGTAAGCCTTTTGTATAGATGGATCTTCGTCTATATAGCATGAATGGTATTAGACCGCGAATAAGTAGTATGCAACGTTAGCTATCTGGATAGTTGAATATATATTATGTTCGGTATAGTTAATATGTATGTAGTTAATATGTAGGTTTTAAGAGAGTTAGGGCATAGCGAATCTTCGCTCGAATTGAGCCGCCCGTCCGGGGAAGGACCACCCTATAGAATACCGCAGTCAAATGACCTCTGGGTCGTGTTTCTGCCGGTGAGTAGGGTTTCCGGAGCTCGTGGGGGGTTAGGGTTGGGCCGGCAAAAAAAAAAAAAAAAAAATGTTAGGCTGAAGTGCCACATCGCACAATGTAGCTAGAGCTTACTATTTTTTGTTATTGTATTTATTTTATTATTTTTTGTTTTGTGTTACTTTATGTAACTGTGTACCAAATATAGCTTTTCTTATTCTTATTTATTCTAAGTGAGAGGGACAGATGGCCCTTGGTGGGCCCTCCATCGAGGTGAACTGACGACTGACGTCATAATAAAAGTCGCAGTATGAGGCTGGATGACAGCTTGCAACCAGCCGCTGTGCACAGCTTCGTGACAGACGAAACTTCGTTAGTGCTCTTCAGAGTAGATCTACAGATCCTACGATGCCCCAAAACTGTAAAGCCAATTGACATGATTGCAAAAAAAAAACGTTAGCAAACATCAACAATCGTAAAATGACGTAAAGCACACCGGGCCAAATTTCGCGGCGCGGTGCAAAAGAGAACGGAAAACTACAGCCGTTGCACAATGCCGAGTACAGATCGGATGTCGTTATCGCGTCGTGATAGAGTTCAAAATGGGGCGGCACCGGGCGTTGTTTTGACGCTGGGTGACGCGGGCGCACGCGCTGACGTCACGCGCACGCCGCCGCTGCGTGAACACCGCGCCCACCTTCATAGTGAAGTGAAAGGCAGTATGGGGATATGGTGTTGCTCATCGTAGGTAGGTACTTGTATTAGCAACAAAACAAAAAAAAGACAATTACAAATAACTAGCTGCAGCCCGCGGCTTTGCCTCGCGTGAATATCGGTGATATGTAAAATAAAAAAAATATTCCGTGTCAGTCGCTTTGCACTGTTCGCACACAGTGTACGCAGTGGAATCAGCTAGGGCAGGTGAGCAATTACTGTGCAATGTGCACAGTGTGTAGGTACTAGCCACGGTGTGTACTAGTACCACAGACTCGCATTCATCATCATCATCGCGGTCATTGCTGGACATAAGCCTCCTCGAATGACAATTGTCATTTGGGGGATTGCCTAAGTCACCATGCTTAGCAGGCGGGTTAACCACAGTAAGATTTATTTGTGTACAAACGCTGCTTCCCGTTTCCTGATATACCCTTAGTCGTCGTTAGGTGTAGTAAAACGCCCATGGGATGGCTTTTGACAACCAGATGCGATACCATACGGAGGTGTGGCGACTCACATTACGAGTAGAACCAATTATAAATAATACGTTGCTCACTGGTACCACTTATACTGTGCAACCATCGCCCACCGGTTTAGATGCGCCAGCGCAGCAACGGTCGACGTTGTGCCATTTTTAGAGGTTGCCAACGCGTACTACACGCCCAGTCTCGTACTTTCTTGAGTAAGCGTCACTTTTAGCCGGGTTAGCCGAGGCCGAAGCGCTGAGTGGCGGAAAGTGCACGTTGCAACGGTGAGTGCAATGTATGCTGTCACGTTGCAAGCAGATGCACTGTCATCGGAATGTAGTAAAACCTTATTTTTAGGGCAATTAATGAACTATGTAACTCTCCAGGCTCCTTGTTCCCCCGAGACGGACAATCCGATGTTCAAGGCGAGAGTGAACCGGTTTTTGATGGGTGAGCGTTGAGCGCGCCCCATAGTAGACTTTGATATCACTTACCATCAGGCGAATTGAATAAAATAGAGATAGAAATAGAACCCAAATTGAATAAAATAGAAATAAGAAGTTTTGTCTTTGAAATTGTACCCAAGACTATTTGTAGATTCTAACTGCCACTAAAATTTGAATTATAAATGTTTACTGCTGGCTGCTATGCCACAAACATTAAAAACGTAATTTTATTTTTGTACAACCCAGAGTTAAACATGATTAGACTGTGTAGAGATCCCAGGCCATAAAACACGATATCATTAGATTTTACTACAAATGCTAAGTTTTCTTTTACATTTGGAATAAGTACGTACCGTAAGTTAGCTAAGTATGGCTTTGCTATACGACTGATCCCGAAACGCAACCAAATTTCGGAGGGACTTAACGGACACCCAACCCACACGTGAAGTGACTTCAGAGTGAAAAAGTATGGCTATTGTTGTATTCATTTAGAAAAACATATTAAACATCAGTTTGCACAGGAAAACAAATTTAAAATTTCCTTATATTCAAATCTTATAATCGGTTCATCGGACGAGTTCCGAGAATTGAGCTCCAAACTTTCAATTCCTAAGAGGAAAATGTGTTTCGTAATCGCTTTATCTGTCTTCGACACGTTAACTAAAACCCGCCAACCCGCCTGCCCAGCGTGGCGATGATGGGTATATCCTCCAGAAGTTTGCCCTAAGTGGCGAACAACTGGAGAGGCCTATATCCAGCAGTGAACTGCAATAGGCTGATGATAATGAATAATTAAAAACCATGACCATCGAACCCTCACGACCCTTGGTTCAGAGGTCTCTACGAAATGAGCCCCCGAGCCAGTCTATAAATGTTATTGTACAGGGTTCGAACATCAGCGACCAGTGTCAGACGCAGCATTCACTACTTACCATTGAACCAAACTGGTGGTCACCAAGTTACAAATCTAAAAGTGCCTAAGTGCAGCTTGACATGGAGGATGAATTTAAATGCAATAGATAAAGAGTCTCTTGACTCTTGAGGTCTTTAAGGCCATCGACAGGTTTTTAACACGCCGGCCTTATTAGAAAGCTTTCCTCGTTTGGGCTACTCTCTGGGTTTTCATGCATGGATTTTGAACTTCTTGAGGGATAGGTTTATTCGAATAGTAATTGATGACTGCTCATCAGATCCAATAGATAATAACACCGGTGTGCCTCAGGGGTTAGTACTCTAGCCAACACTCTTTTTGCTGCACACAAATGATCTGCTTAAATCCGGTGTCTTTGGCTACGTAGATGAACTGACAATAAAATATAAAATAAAATAACTGAATTTATACATAATGTGACTTTGACATCGCAAGAACAAAGGCGGAGGGGACGCGATTCATTTCCGCAATAATTACAACACATTAATAACGTATTATTATCTATATTACTCATAGGCAGAAACAGTAGTCGGTACTTGTTTGCGCAACGAATGCGAGTACATGTTGTAACTTGCATAAATGCGCAAACAATATATAAATAAGATTTACAGTCATGATTCAGTACATAATGTTCTTTTTGTTTTTCAGCTACAAAATAAGCGGCTTGTACGTACATTAGCCACAGACAGGTAAATAAGTCGGCCGTGTGGTTTTCGGATTTAGAAAAGGACCGCCCCATCTCATCCTGTAGTTGCCATTTTAGAAGAATATAGACAATCACACTTCACAGACTGGCTCAATGGCTCATTAGGTAGTGAACTCTGCCTTCTGGGTTCAATCCCCGCACAGTACAATCATTTGTGTTCATGAACATGTCTGTTTGATTGTATTGATCTGGCTGTTTACTATGTATTTATGTATTTATTTACAAAAAAAAATGTATCTAAGTAAGTTTATCAGTTGTCTACTTCCTTCGGCTTAGTTTGGGGCTAGATGGAGCTGTGTGGCCCAGAGTAGCATGGGTTATTTATTTATTTATCTTCGCATCGTAGGAAAGCATTTAGAAAAATAAAAGTGTCGTTCCTTTTTTAACCTGTCGAATTAGGCCGCAAAACATTACAAGTAGTTCAGTTAATTAATTAATTCAGCCATAAACAAAGTCAAGTGTTAATTGTTATCAGCCATTTTGAGCTCGGTAGGTAAAACCAACGGGAATGTTTTAATTAATGATCCCGTGACAAAACACAAAAATTAAAAAAGCAAAAAAAGAGGTAAAAGGATGCCTATTTCCAGAACAAATCTAAAACTATAGGAGATATGAGAAAATAATTTAGACAAAAGATTGGAAAATTTTACGTAAAGTACCTGGAACGAGAAGCAATCTTTATAATTTGCTTTTTTATCAACATTCAATAAATAGGTACAAATAAAGGCTTAGCGATAGAGACATGTATACGTCGCGTGCGCACCTCCGGATAGAATCCGTGTAGACCTGTGCCTAATGACAATGCTATTGCTATGCCGTTTAAGATAAAAACTATCTACCCAGTTCATTAACCCATGTACTTATATTCGTTGCTAGACAAGCTATCTTACAGGCCGGCATGGCAGTGGCAACTGACGATTCATTTGAGTACCTATTTGTTCGTTGCCGTAGCGACTTGGGCCTCACTATTTTGTGCCACCATTAACCGATACATGTGGCATAAATGTGGCAACTATTGACCAGCCAAGAGAGGCTTCGCTCGAATTTAACCGCCCGTCCCGGGGAAGGACCTCCACCCTATATGTAGAATACCGCAGCCAAATGACCACCAGGTCGTGTTTCTGCCGGTGAGTTTCCGGAGCTCGTGGGAAGTTAGGGTTGGGCCGGCATGGCAGTGGCAACTGACAGGTAACTGACCACTTGTCCGTTGTCACAGCGACTGGGGCTCCTTTTTCGCTTTCCATCAGGCGTAGGGAAGCCATTATGTCGAGCTACTATAAAAAAAAGCCAGACGTGTACCGTTTGGTTTCCACCATAATATTCGTACTGTGTTACTATCGAAAGTATAGCAAAAGATGATAAGCAAAAATAAAATAAACTTTTTTTTCTGAAAGCAGCTTGCAGAACGAACGTCACCAGTGCTCTGAATTTCAGACTGCCTGGCATCTACAAAATTATAGTTTAGAAATAGATAGTACGATTCCATTCTACGTGGCGTAATGAAACGTAAATAGATTGAGCAGTCGGCAACTGCAATTTAGTTATTAACGAAAATCAATTCAATATTACGAATTTGAATGACGACACCGACCTACCGTGTAAGCAGTCCCTACGTACTTCCCACAAGAGTTGGCATAACGACAAGGGCATACCAGGAAGAAAATGGTAGCCGTGAAAAAAGAATAAACTTCTAAATAAAATTGCGCCAAAATTCCGTCCAAAGTCCAATGGGAACTAATGCCAACAGATTTGAATTTGGAACGCGGCGCTTGAACATCGACAGGGTGTGGTTAGAACGCGTTGTACCACGTAGACGAGCGTCCATAATACGTTGGTCTGTTATTTGTAGGTTGAAGGTACTGGATGAAGGGTCAGGTTAGTTTAGCTGATGATTTTAGCGCAGTGCGTTCTATTTTTAAAGCGTAGTCGCGCCACGCGCCCACCGCGTGGCTTTGTTTTGCTCGCCGCCATGTTGGATCGACGTGCCACTGCTACATATTTACGTCGTGCACATTTTATTGTTTGCCGCTATCAGCGCTGTAACTATGCGTAGTGTTTGTGAACGCTTTCCGTTTATCGCTGAAATTGTAAATATGTTAATTGGACTAAACCTGATATGCTAATTGGAACTTTGATAAAATAAAAATAAACTTGCACTATCTACTTTCACATGAATGTATCGTGATATGACTCCTAGATATGAGTCATGATAATATTTTTTATCAAATACATTGTAATTTTTTTCGAGACTCTACCAGACGTTTCGTGATTATTATTTTATGTGATCAATCTGTTATGTCCATCATTTATATTATAGGAGACAATGCTCTACATTTGAATATTCTTCGTACTTAAACTACTAAAGGAGCATAGATATTGTCTCATACTGATTCCTGAGCCTAACAAAAAAAGGCTCCTAGGGAGGTCCGTTGTCGACGACAATCCGCCGTCGACTGACACCCAGTGCAGCGAACAGCCCCGACGTAAACTACTCTTCAGATAACGGCGACCAATCACGGTTGACCTTTCCGCCCCCTCCGTCATCATGCACAACACGGGCTGCGCGGGCGACCGTTCAGTGATGAGAAGGGTCTAGCTACGCTGGTGTTTGATCACGATAAGGCACTTACGCAAATGCCTCCTGCCATAGCGAGATTGGCAAGTGTCAACAGTTGATAAGGCGTCTGCGCCTGCGCGGGGTCACGGTGCTGTTTGTAATTTTTACTTATAAGTACCTACAATAGGTAGTACTTTATTGTTGTTTGTGTGCTGTAATTCAGTTAACGATATGAAAGACCTATAGGCTAGTACAGTTTATCATTGTATCCGTGTTCGGGAAAAATCTTTTTGAAAATATTATTCTGTTACCTAATTAACACGTAAATTTGGTTTAACCTTCGTAATTAATACGCAATGTTTTCTAAATAATATGTATGTGTACTGTATGCTAATCGCATTTCTGAAGGATTAACAATTTAACAACAATATGAACAAAGTTGTACATTATCTTAGCAAACAATTATCGATAATATTTATGTCTTACAGTTGTAGTAACGGAAAAAGTAACAGGCAATTGTTTGAACACGATAAGGACATGTCATGAGGAGAAACATAAAGTTTTTGATATGAATGTTACAGGTAGAAATGGGGAGGACGCCCAAAGAAAATATGGTACACAAAGGCTGACAGAGATGTGCCTCAGATGACATGCGAGGTTGGCGGTAGAATAAATAATAATAATAAATAAATAAATATCTGACAACATCACATTGCTCCGATCCCAAAGTAAGTAGCTTAAGCACTTCTGTTATAGGTATCAGAACAACGAATGTACCACAAATAAATAAATACAAATATACACCCAGACACTGAACAAACACAATCATTCATCACACGAATGCTTGTCCCGGGTGGGAATCGAATCCACGACCCTTAGTACAGAAGGCAGGGATCACTACCAATTGAGCCACCGAGCCAGTCAGAATGATGATGATGTTCTATCAATAATAGGTACGGTCTCTCTCTCCACCTAGCCTCATTTGGGGTCGGCTCTCCTAGTCATTTTTCGCCAGGTCGTTCTGTCCTGGGTTGTCGCAGATGTGATATTTGCACCTTCCATGTCCTTACTAATAGCAGCCATTCATGTGAGTCGGGGTCTGCCGCGTTTCTTTTTAGAGGCTGGAAACATTTCAATAATATACCTATTATGGTATCTCATTAAAATATCTACGCTTAAAGTAAATTTAAACGTCTAGTCGTTTTTATTTAAATATCATTGTGTTTACTGAAAGTTCCCAGAATCAACATAGCTGTTGAAAACATCCTCTATCTAGAAATAGAATTACTAGCGTCTGTTGATAAGAAGAAACTCTTCTATTAATCGTACGTAGATAGAGCTAGGTGTTGAATAGGTGATAAAAACAACCGTTTGTTTAGTTTTACCGCTTGATATCCCAAACAGAATTACGTCAATTGACGTCATACTCGAAGTGTGTGGTAGATGTTAATTAGTAATAACATTGAGTAATTAAAAACATTACCTAATGTTAGATAGGTTTTGTAAAAAAAACATATTTAGGAATCAAAGATTAGTAGGTAGTACATTTGTTTATAGTAGCTCGACATAATGGCTTCCCTTCGCCAGATGGAAAGCGAAAGAGAAGCCCAAGTCGCTGTGACAACGGGAAAGTAACTGGTCAGTTACCTGCCAGTTCCCACCGCCATGCCGGCTTAACCCCAACCTCCTACGAGCTCCGGAAACCCTACTCACCGGCAGGAACACGACCAGGAGGTCAATTGGCTGCAGTATTCTAGGGTGGAGGTCCTTCCCCGGACGGGCGGCTCAATTCAAGCAAAAATTCGCCATGCCCTACCTCTCTTAAAAATATAAAAGATTTATTTCTACGCAGGTAAACGCTGCAGCCTGTATATTCCCTTAGTCGTCTTCTACGACACCCACGGGATGAGATGAGGTGGTGCTATTCTAAATCGACCAAACGAACCTTTTTATTTAGATCTGTCTGGAATTTCCTTTCTCTCCTTTCTTACTATATTTATTGTAAAAACGACCAAAACTAAAAAGCGATAAATAACGTAAGTAATTCCATCCTTAATACATAATTATTTAAATATTACAATTATCACTTATTTTTGAAGTCGGTGCCAGCCTCTCGGTACCTAACGTAGACTGTTGTTGTATGACGCGCGCGGCCGGCAAACACGACAATATATTTATTTGTTTGGCACCGACTTCAAAAATAAGTGATAATTGTAATATTTAAATAATTATGTATTAAGGATGGAATTACTTACGTTATTTATCGCTTTTTAGTTTTGGTCGTTTGCGTTTTTTTCGAAGTCGGTTTAATTTTTTTTAAAAAATAATTTTATTTCTCTATTTTTAGTTGCATTAATGTGCTGTAAACTTGAATAAAGGCTAATTAATGTCCTTAAGGGTTTTACTTAGGAATGAAAAATTTTGCTTTAAGTCAAGTGAAGACTTTGCGATCTAGAATCAAGCAAATCACTTGTCCAAATCACCTGCCCTATTAGCCCTACATAAGTACATACTACTACCTAGTTTAATATCGACCAATGTCAGTACTGTCCCCTAACTCCTAACCGTTAAGGAGTTCTGTGGCTTCATCATCAGCACCAGATGTTGACGCCCGGAAGCATATACCTGAGTAAAATATAATTACGTAACAAAAACACCATATGAGCATACAATTTTCGGCTGTTGCCCTCAATTTCTCCAGGATCCCATCATCAGATCCTGACTTGGTGAAAATGGGACCACCTCGGAAGTGTCCTCTGTCGAACTGTCGAAAAATTTTTGAAATCCATCCATAATTGACGGAAATATCGGTGAACAAACATAAAAAAAAAAATAAAAAAAAAAATATTATACATACAGACGAATTGAGAACCTCCTCCTTTTTCGAAGTCGGTTAAAAATATTTACAAGGAACAGTAGCGACTGACAAGATTTACAAGTAATTAATATAAATCCGATCTCATTCAGCGATTGTTTGGTCACGCCAAGAACGCATGGCATAGTATATCGAGACGCTAATCATGCGCTATCCGTCATACTAACTTTGGTATATCTGTTACTGTGAAAGCTCGAATTACGGTAAATGCCAAGATTTATAAATAAATAACCCAAGACATGCCACGCTGGGCCACACATCGCCATCTAGCCCCAAACTAAGCCGAAGCTTGCACTATGGGTACTAGACAACTGATAAACTACTTAAATTTTTTTTGTAAATAAATACCTACATTATTATACATAGAAAACACGCAGACCAATACAAACAGACATGTTCATGAACACAAATGTTTGCACTGTGCGGGAATCGAAACCACGACCCATGGCTCAGTAGGCAAAGGTCACTACCAATAGAGCCATCGAGCCAGTCAATTTACAATTCAATACCTAAAATTCACCAACTACATAGCACAGACTACATTAGAGAAAGTACGAGTATGACATGGCACCAGTGACAGAGAAGTTGAAAGGGAACCGTCTGTCTTGGTATGAACATGTATGTAGGTAATGAGGAGAGATAACCCAAGAAATAACCCAAGACATGCCACGCTGGGCCACACATCGCCATGTAGCCCCAAACTAAGCCGAAGCTTGTATTATGGGTACTAGACAAGTGATAAACTTACTTAGATAATTTTTTTTTGTAAATAAATACATATTATACATAGGCTGCGGTTAGAGCTGCTCGTCACACTTGCTCGTCTGCCGCCACTAGCATAAAAAAAAAATAGAAAACACCCAGACCAATACAAACAGACATGTTCATGAACACAATGTGTGCGGGAATCGAACCCACGACCCTTGGCTCAGAGGGCAGAGGTCACTACCAAATGAACCATCGAGCCAGTCAAATGATGATGAATGATGAGAGACATGTGACCACAATGAACATGAATGTGAGTGGGAGGGAGGGGTGAGGCCGTCCGAAGAAAAGATGGATGAACTGCGTGAATGAGGATATGGCTGAGAAAGGAGTGAATGGAACCATGCCGTCTGATAGGGTTTTCCAAATTATGTCGGTAAATTCTAAAATTTACTATATATTAAATTTACCGTATTTCGAGCTTTACAGTAACATATCTTTTTATTATTGTTGTAATCTAGAGCGTGGAAGTTATCGTATAATGTAATCTTATTAGGCGATTTACTTGCGCAATCGCACACTCGTCCAACACGTGATCGAGAGAGCCACTCATTATGTATCAATGAAGGTGCAAAGACCACTTCAATTCATGTAAATAATATATAAATAAATGCTACAGACGATCCACACCGGAATCCAAGCGTAGAAGGAAAATAAAGCCTACGAAAAATGTGTGAAGAGATTCCACAGCTACACCTTCAATCGTGATGATTATACCACCAGCAGTTGGTTGCCAGCGCCTCGTTTGTTATTCGGCAGGATGCAACACGGGTGAGGTTGGCTTGGAGCAAAAAGATGAAAGGGGAGGCTATATCTTTTTTTTGCATCCCCGTAAGCGTAGCTAAATGCCACAGACCGATGACGGGCAGTGGCGCGTCGCCGGAGCGAGAAGCTACGCCCTGCGAAATTGCATAAATGTAAGTACTGTGAAGATGCCAGCTTTAGTGAACTAACCTGTACAGTGTACACAAATACCTCATTCTGAAACCCCAACTGCGTCGTCAAAATTAAGTCACGTTTTCACTTTATTGCAAAAATAGTCCTCGTACAGATATCCGGCCGATAACACAAAAAGAATAGGCACACATAAGTTACTAACTCATTAAACATGTTGAAACTATGACACATGCTTACACTGTTGACATATCCAATGAAAAACACAAGGAACCTGACCCCAGTGGCAATTAATAAAATAAAACAATGGCAAAAATAAGTAAACAAAAGCGCAAAAATAAGTAAACATGCCGATAACCCCCCGGCTAAGTGATCCCGCCCGTCACACGATGATTAAACACGGGGTTACGTAAGTTTACATGTTTTTCTGGACGTTTTGCGTCTATGGAAATTTTCATTTTCCCTTAATGGTCAAAATCTCGAAAAATTCGAAAATTAACCTCATCACTTTCGTGTCTTTTTTTTATAGTAGCATTGGCATAGCTTAATGGCTTCCTATATATCGGTGGAAAGCAAAATTAATCTCAAGTCGCTGCGGTAACGGACAAGTAACCAAATATTTTTTTTTATAGTAGCTCGACATAATGGCTTTCCTACGCCTGATGGAAAGCGAAGCGAAGCGAGCTCCGGAAAACCTACTCACCGGCAGAAACACGACCCAGAGGTCATTTGGCTGCGGTATTCGGCTTAATTTGGGCGAAGATTCGCTATGCCCTACCTCTCTTAATCCCTCTTAGTTGCAAGTTGCCACCACCATACAGATCTGTAAAATAGCTCTGGCTATAAAATATACATACACAGACTGATACCGACACGCGATTGAAGACGCTTTACTGAATCTACCGCAGTCGGCAGTCAGGCTTAATCTGTGGTCAGGCGGATAAACTCCTATCCAGCGGATAGGTCCGCTGTATGAGAAGCTGAAATTTATAGAAGTTCCTGATTCCACTCGTACAACACCCACATAGATATATATACTTTATTGCACAAATGCACACCATACTGTTAACTTAAAACTAGATATAATCATTTGATTGAGGTGGTCGGATACGTAACGAACAATATGTAATATTGAACCGAACTTTTTTTACGAGGAGTTCTCTCTAACTTAGTGACATTTCCTGATAAAATTACCAATTTCACTATACGAATATAAAAACCCCTAAACGATTTATTTTAATTAGATTAAACAATTGAAAAATTAAAAACAATCGTAGACGTCACGCAATGAAAGCTTAAAAAAATCTCTAAAAGTACGTATTGGATTATTTCGTACGTGATTCATATCGGCCCATTAGCTCAGTTGGTTAGAGCGTCGTGCTAATAACGCGAAGGTCGCGGGTTCGATCCCCTCATGGGCCACAGAAACTTTTGAATTTTTTCTTTTTAAAATGCAATGTAATTTCCTATTTTAGTAAAAAAATGCGTCAAAAAAGTGAAATTGCTAAATTTCGTAGGTGGATAAAACATTCGTAGCAACTCGTAGCACGTGGTGGCTTCGTAGTCTCGTAGCAGATGTAAGTTGCTACGATTTGTCATTTGATTGGTCTATCTTTTTGTCTACGACTATTACTACGAATTTACAATTCAATATTATTATTTTTAATTATTTATTTACAATTCATGTTCCAATTCTTGATAACAAACTATCAACATTACGAGTAAGTAATATTTATTAATGGTCGTAACATCTATGACAATGTTTTTTCTTGTTTTTTTCCTAAGCTAGTAGTCATGACCGCCTAACCATCATCACCCGACTGGGAAAGAAAGGGATAGAGGGGTCCTCTATTTTGAATTAAATTAACAAACTACTTTCTGAAGTACATAATCTACGTCTAAGAGAGGTAGGGCATAGCGAATCTTCGCTCGAATTGAGCTGCCCGTCCGGGGAAGGACCTCCACCCTATAAAATACCGCAGCCAAATGACCTTCGGGTCGTGTTTCTGCTGGTGAGTAGGGTGTCCGGAGCTCGTGGGGGGTTAGGGTTGGGCCGGCATGGCAGTGACAACTGTCAGGTAACTGACCAGTTACTTGCCGGTTGTCACAGCGACTTGGGCCTCTCTTTCGCTTTCCATCAGGCGTAGGGAAGCCATTATGTCGAGCCAGTATAAAAAAAACTTAATAAAGAATTTAATTTACATTTGTTAATTTAAGTTAATGCTGTCTTAGTATTAAATAGTAAAAATAGTTGATGTCTTATTGTAGAGTTGGTTCCAGTCCAGTCGCAACAGCCAATCAAGAGCCTCCGGACATGTCATGTTATTATGCATTCCAAATATTTTTTTACCGAATAGAAAACATTTCCTCTCGTAAATCTTATCATCATCATCAGCCCACATCCGTCCACTGGTCCGTAAATCTTATATAACCAGGGTAAATCACCAAAGTGGATTAACATGCACCTGCGTTAGCGCACACATTAATTCACTATTATCATCGGCATACTTGGCTAGTTTCCGTGGCAAATGGCCACTTTCGTAGAAATTGGGTCAGTCAGAACAGTATTAGAATTGAACAATCCTATACAAATGCCTTTATAAACTTTATTTGTACCTACGTGTAAAAACTAGAGATGAAACGTATATTCGGTAAGTGCATATCCGATATCCGACATTATTGTCAGTATCCGGTTGCCTACCGGATAGCATTTCAGTATCAATCTCGTTTCATCTCTAGCAAAAATCAACGGATACTCTGATACGGATAGTCTGTCAACCGACTGGTACCGGTATAACTATCATCACTGAGGCTTACCTAATAAGGCTAATGACGGGCAGCAGCGTCACCGAAGCGAAGAGCAACGCACTGCGATTGCCCAGCATGCCCAGCGTGGCGATTATGGGTAAAGCCTTCAAATGTTTGACCAAACTTGCGAACAACTGGATAGGCCTATGTCCAGCACCGCACTGCAATAGGCTAATGATGATGATATCCTTGAAAAACAATGTTTTCTAAACAACTGCACTCTACCCAAATAGTGCGTTCAATCACACTACAACTAATCTAATCTACTTCAAATAGTCAAGGTGATACTATTTATATCTATTGCCATTACAAACAAATTTGTTTGCGCCGCGATTTTGATCCGTATAATTATCGCATATGATTTATTAGAGCTTGCAGGGCGCTGCGCGGGCGCACCGGCGCGATCCGGCGCGGTATCGCGGGTCGCGACCGCCGGCCCATGCGCCCAGTGCGGCGGATCGGTGCGCGGGAACTGGCGATTGACGGGACACACGCTTTAGCGAGAGCGATAGGTTAGTTAGTTTGTAAAAAAACGTTTGAAGACATTCAGACGTCAAGTTGTGATAAAAATACGCATTGGATCACATTGTTATTCATTGACATTTTTTTTCCGATAGTAACACTATTTAATATTTGTGTGACTCGTTGAGAATAAACGTGAAAAATTAGTAAAATGTGAAAAAAAAATCACAATTTTTAACGTCTCTTTTGCTTGAAACTCTTTTAAGCCTCATCTTCATCAGCCTGCAGACATTCCTCTACTGTTCATCCACCCCCCAATTACAATTTCCATATGCCTTAGTCACCACGTTTGGCACTGGGTTCAAATAAAAACTTGCCTGTTTCATGATATTCTCTCAGTCGTCATCCTCTTAATAAAAAAAAGACATTTGTTTTTTAATCTACAAGAAATCATTACATAGGTAACAGACTTAATAAAAGTTGCAAATGGCCCTGGTTGAAGGTTGAATTAAGATATGTTCCATTCACAATAGATCAGCTTGTGATCAGATCTTCCAGCGCATGTCATCTCTTCTTCCAACAATCATTGGTCTTTTAAACGAGACGTGAAGCTGTTTTATGTAGGCTTCCTAACACCTACCTATGTGGATCGTCGCAAAAATAGACAACAATTTTTAGGCCGCCCGGTACTCAAAGGGTGGAATCCAGCTTTCATAAGCATATCTCTGCCATGAAACCAGACGCAATAGTAAATTGTTTGACGGGCATTGGTCACCCCTACGCTGGCAGGCTAACGAGTTAAAAAACTCGCAGTGAAAAATCAAGATTCGAATTCTTTCCCGGTTTCATCCCCGCTACAGCACCTAAATCCGCTTCCACTTCTGTTTGGCCGTTCGAAACACCAGCAGTTAAGACCTGGGGGTGTAGATACCAGCCGGGGTCGCCACACTGCGACCCCTGGCACCGTGCTCCGATAACACCCAGTACCGATGCTTACTCAGTGATCGTCACGTGGGCAAGTTTACCAATAAATCATCCGTTATTAGGTACTTGCATTCAAATAGACAATTACATATCCTTTTCATTTGTTGTTAACTGGCTGATAAGTCTCTGATAGTTAAATGAGAGATAACGATGCAAAAATTTGTGCGTCCAGATAAACATAAATGGTGAAGCTGAACCTAAAGATTGTATAACCATTGACGTCACTTATCACGTAGAATAGCATTTTGTAACTTGTCTACGCTTGATAAAAAGCGAAAGAGAAGCCTAAGTCAGATAGATCTGATCTCTCTTCTTTTAATTATAAAAGTGCAAAAGAGATGAAACGACTAACACGATGACAAAAAGTCACCAGCCTAGCCTGAGAATAGTAGTCAAGTAAACAAACCAGACTCAATTGTCAGTTGCCATCGGTCTTAGCGTAAAAATCTTTGTTCCCTTTACAACATAATCCTAGGATGGAGGAAACACATGTCATTGTCATCAATGATGCGAAAAATGTAAGAATTGCCGAACTTTTGTTTGCAAAAAAATGTTTTTTACGGTGAACCAGTGACATGGAAGGCAAATACATGTGATTGTTTAACGGGAGAAGGAAGGTGGGATACGAGAAAATAATTAATACGAGTATATATCAGACACCATCACATAATCTTGCTTCGATCCCAAAGTAAGTAGCTAAAGCACTTGTGTTATCCTATCAGAACAACGAAGTTAATTAATATATACCATATTTAAATATAAATTTTAACACCCAGACTCGAAAAATTAAATTATTCCTTAGAAAACTTACTAATCACGATTGTATAGACCATAAAAAATTTAAAAAGACGCAATCCCTTCGCAATTAAAAATAAGTTCTAGACTCTGTAGAACGTTAATAAAATTTGCGTTTATTCCATATCTCATCATCACATAACTAATATAGCATTATTATCTTACGCGTAACATGTTTTGGTACAATAATTCCGATTCCTATAACTCAAGCGTAAAACTATGTATGTATGTATATACATAGGGGTCAATAAATGTGATGTTATTATTGAACGTAACGATACAGTTAAGACTCGCTCATTACTCGCAATGTAACTATGGTGAAACACTGTACAGGATTGTGTACGAACTAAACAGTGAGTTGAACTCACGCGCTCGAAGCGTGATAATATTGCTCTCATATAAAACAGCAATGATAATGTATTTTTGCATGGCAGAGCCCTGTTAGGCTGTTGCTTACCTACAGATACTTTAGTTGGTGACTTTGTTAAGTTATCTTTTTACCTATATGTAATTTAAACAATGCTGCGAAAACAAACAAATATGGCGCTATCTAGAACCGGATGGGGAAGCCGTAGGTGAAAGGTCATTGGAGCTCGTTGAGAAAACATTAGGTAGGCCTATAAATGTTTTTTTTTTCTTAATATTAGTACGTCACGATCACTGCGTCATGCCTGACGTTAATCAGACGACGAGTTTTAAAAAAAATAAGAGATCCGCATCACGCCTGGTTAGTGCAACGCGGTTCGATCCCACTATGACAGTCTGCCCCGTTTAAAAGACCCAAGACTATAAAGAAGAAGGGAATACGTGTGCTGCAAGAGAGTTCCACAGCCTATTGGTTCGGCAGATGTACTTAAGATTTACTGTACTTTATAATACTCGCACGAGTGCTGATTTACTGCACAGTAAAAGTGTGCTCCTGTTGTTGATTCCGTCCTGAATTATTGCTGAAATATGATTTATAAAATAGTATCTACGAGATTGGCAAACAAGCTCATTAATCATTATATTAAACAACATATCAGACAACATCACATACATTGCTCCGATCCCAAAGTAAGTAGCTTAAGCACTTGTGTTATGGGTATCAGAACAACGAAGGTACCACAAATATATACTTAAATACAAATTATAAACACCCAGACACGGAACAAACACTAGTATTCATCACACGAATGTTTGTCCCGGGTGGGAATCGAACCCACGACCCTTGGTTCAGAAGGCAGGGGTCACTACCAATTGAGCCACCGAGCCAGTCGACCGAGTCAAGCTGACCCGAAACACGTACGAAGTCACCTCAGGGATGTTTCACTTAGTGTAAAGTGATCGCCAGCCAGGGTATGACCGGACTGGATTCTTACGACACTCACGTAAAGAGATGAGGTGATGATTTGTATTCGTTTTCCGTCACAGTACGATTGTTATTAGATCTGTACATCATCATCATCATCAGCCTATATCAGGCCACTGCTGGACATAGGCCTCTCGTAATGTTCGCCACCAAGATCGCTCCTGGGCTTCTCGCATCGAGGAAATACCAGCCGTCCTGCGCAAATCGTCATTCCACCTGGCCTGAGGGCGTCCTACAAGACGCCAAACATAGCCCTTTTCATAGCTCGCTGAGCGACCTTTAGCTTGTGGACTAGCCGTACCGTTAGTGTCCACGTTTCGGCTCCGTATGTCATAACGGGTAGAACGCACTGATCGAAGACTTTCGTCTTTGAGCACTGTGGGATCGACGATGTGAAGACTCTGTACAGCGGCTCTTATTTTTAAAATCCTGTGTTACTACTTAGAATTTTCTTTTTCACATTTAAATAAAATCAAAACAAATACATTGATCGTCCTCTTACTCTTCAGACAACAATGACACTAAACGGGCACAAGGTCACAGTTATGCGATTAATTTATCAGATACTTCACCTAAATCTAATTCAGATCGCATGCAAGTAAACATGGTAATGATAAATAGATGTAAGAAGAAAGAACGTCGGGGTTTTCAGTTAGCCTTACTGATTGGAGCCCTTATAAAAAAAGACATGTACAATGCACGGTTTTAACGACTGGTGGCGGTATAACGATCACAATTGATGGCGTAGCTATTTAGCCTTCGGACAGCAGCGTCACCGGAGCGACAACCTACGCCCTGCGATCGCCAACCCGACTGCCCAGCGTGGCGATTATGGGTATATTCTCCAAGTGTTTGCCCTAAGTGGCGACCAGCTGGAGAGGCCTATGTCCAGCAGCGGACTGCAATAGGCTGATGATGATGATGATAGTGACAATGCACTGTTAGTTCCCAAGTTTAAAGTCACTCAGCGAGCTATGGAAACTGCTATGCTCGGGTTTTTTTCCACAAGATCGAATCCATAATAACGTGATCCGAAAGAGAAGTAAAGTCATCGAGATATCTTACAGGATTAGCCAGCTAAAGTGGCAGTGGTCTGGCCGTACCAGCTGCGGCACCGACAACCGTTGGGGTAAATGAGTTCTGGAGCGGTAGACGTAGTGCAGGACGCCCTCAAGCCAGGTAGAACCTCAAGACCCCGTTGGCTTCTATATCTTTCTTCAGATTCTAGCAGACTAGCAAGACCCTAGCATTATCATATTGCAGTCCTGCTGAACATAGGTCTCTCCAGTTGTTCGCCACTTAGTGGCAAACGTCTGGAGGATATACCAATAATCGCCACGCTGGGCAGGCGGGTTGGCGATCGCACGCAGGGCGTAGCTTTTCGCTCCGGTAACCCCATCGGTCTGTGGTATTTAGCGACGCCTTCAATTGTGATGGTTATACCGCCACCAGTCGGTTGCCAGCGCCTCGTTTGTTATTAGCAGAATGCACCACGGTCAGGTGAGGTTGGCTTGGAGCGAAATGATGATAGGCCTCTCCCTTACATCCCCAAGACCCTAGCATTCCAACATTTTCATATTAAACGTAACGTAATGCTACACTTACATAAGTAGATACCTAATCATATTATGTAGCAAAATCTTTTTAAGAGCCTGAAAGGCTGTATTGTTCTATACAAACTACTTACTTAAAACCAATTCTTAAAGTAGGTTAACAATATTCAAGCAAATATAATTTAACCTGTTTTCAATATTTACCCAACAAATGAGACTGAATTCTCTTCGATTGCGGTATGTAAAGTACGCTATTTATTGAAGGTTACATCGGAGACATAAACTCGGTACTTTATTCTGCAGATGCGGTTTCTTCAGTTCAGTAGAATAACCATCAATTCTGACATAATGTTTTGCGGTAATGTAGGACATGATTGTCTATTAGGTACTGTTTGCTTACTGTTTTTGATGCTTTTATATGCAGTGAAGACTGACAGACGTGTATGATCCAGCCGTCGTAAGCTTTATATATATTTTTTATAGTAGCTCGACATAATGGCTTCTCTACGCCCGATGAAAGGCGAATGAGAAGCCCAAATCGCTATGACAACGGGCAAGTAACTGGGCAGTTACCTGATCTATCAGTTGCCACCGCCATGCCGGCCCAACCCTAACCCCCCACGACCTTTCACCGGCAGAAACATGACAAGGAAGTCATTTGGTTGCGGAATTCTTTAGGGCGGAGTGGAGGTCCTTCCCCGGACGGGCAGCTCAATTCGAGCGAAGATTCGCTATGCCCTACCTCTCTTAAAGATTTGAATAAGTCTGATAAGAAAGAAAATAAGTATAGGTAATCATAGTGATGACAACTGACAAGTTATTGATTTTGGTTACTTGTGCCTTACCACAGAGACTTTGTTTCTCTTTCGCTTTTCATTAAACGACACAGAAAGCTAAAAAGATTTGACCTTTTACATAACACTGTGGCACATAAAAACATTATAATGAGTTACAGTTCTTAAGATTTTACACAGTTTTAAAGGTGGACGACTTTTTGAGAATACTTTATAAAACACATAACAAAAACCAGTACCAATTTACACGTTCATTCAACATCAGGCATGCGAGACTGCCAACAACCTTTTTACAAAGGGACTTATTAAGAACCATTGTCCTATGCGCGCTAAAAATACACGTGTGTGGCCTTTGTGCCAAAATCCCGGCCTGTTTTGGTATTGTCGTCATCTCCGAATTTGGCCCAGTCCATAATTAGCTTAGTCAACATTTCCCTACCGAGGGCGTCGAATTAGGGCGGAGGGTTTTGACCCTCGGCCTATAAACGAGCCGGACCGTCTGGTACAGTTGAATGGAGATGGATGTGTGTTGGAGAGATGAAAGAGCTGTCTATATCATAGTCTATTGGGATAATATTAGAATTTGTAGTTTGGACAAGTATTAAGTATAGATGGCCATCCATAAATTACCACACACGTAAAAAGGAGGGCAGAGGGTAAAATTCTAACTATCAAAGTCTTGATCACCGTCGTAAGTTTGCTGGGCTTTCGGTCTTCTGTCGGCTGCATTTTGGAGAGTGTGCTACGGAATTACTCGATTTAATCGAAGATTTATGGTGCAGGTTCTAAAAACTTGCCTTTTCATTTATAGTGCGAACGGCTAAACTGTGGAACTCTTTTCCCGAGTCCGTGTTCGCCGAGGAATATAATCTTCAGATTTTCAAGGAGAGAGTGAATCGGTTTTTGTTGGGTAAGCGCGCTTCATCTTAGGCTTCAACATCGCTTAACATCAGGCTAGTTGGAGCCAAGCGCTACCGATTCATTAATTTTAAAAAAATCAAAAAATCACCAACAAAGACCTACTTACCTGCCTGATACGTCATTAGTCTACCAAAGAGCTGATTAAATGATGTTATTAGTCTACCAACAAGGTGATCACACCAGTATCAAAAACAATATTGTTAATGAGATCGTTAAAAATATTAACGTTGATAGGTGGGTGGGTTTAGACTGATAGTGATATGGACGCCCCCAACCGTTATCACTCATAACACAAGGGCAACCCTGGTCGGGAACCAGGTCACGTGAGCATTGTTCTACGGATTTCATCATCATCATCGTCACTCGACTGGCTTAATGGCTCATTCTGTAGTGACGGTAGTGACTTCTGAGCCAAGAGTCGAGGGTTCGATCCCCGTACTGTACAAATATTTGTGTTCATAAACATGTCTGTATTGGTCTGGATGTTTTCTATGTATTTGTTTACAAAAAAAGTATCTAAGTAAGTTTATCAAGTGTCTAGGACCCTTAGTACAAGCTTCGACTTAGTTTGGGGCTAGATGGCGATGTGTGGCCCAGCGTGGCATGTCTTGGATTATTTATTATTATTATCTACTACCTTTTTAAATTCCCCAGGCCAGGTGGAGTGACAATTTGCGCAGGACGGCTGGCAATACTGGAAGCGAGAAGCGCGGGATCGATCAAGGTGGCGAACATTAGGAGAGGCCTGTGTCCAGCTGTGGACTGATACAGGCTGGTGATGATGATGATTTTAGATTTGGTTAATAGTAATTACATTACATATATTAGCAGGCAATAAAAAATGGGTATAGCTTACCCTAAGTGTTGCGGAGGTCTGATGGCAGTCGCTCTGTGTAAAAGCTTAGCCATCGCCAAATCTCTCAGTTTGGGAAGCAGACCCTGAGACAATCGGGAAAAAGGCTAGGATGATGATGATATTAGCAGGCAACTTAGTTAGTTTTAGTCGTAGAGATTGCATAAATACTTGCATAGCAAAATGCAAATTAAAAAAAAATGTCAGGCACATTCATGCTTCGATTCATAAGTGCTTATTTTAAGTCTATGTGAATAAAGGTATTTTGACTTTGACTTTGACTTTGACTCGCTTGACGCATACTTCCTTATAGACGCCTGACTATTTAAATGCCGTCTAACACCTACTGTTATCACATTACTTTCAATAGCTACGATGATATCTATCTGATAACCACAATAACTTTCCATTACACAAAATGAGGAGGCAGTAATGTAACAACAAAGTGTTATGAGCCAGCCGAAATTATCGTCGAAAACAATATAACATCTCGACACCTGATAACGACCCCTGGCTCGTTGATATAAACTCATAATAACTAGTTACAACACACAAAATACTTTGGTGCAGCTTAATATGGACAGGTACGCACTGAGGTTTATGCAAAGATTTTTTTTTTATAGTAGCACGGCATAATGGCCACTCTACGCCTGATGGAAAGCGAGAGAGAAGCCCAAGTCGATGCGATAACGGGCTATTCTGAGATAGACAGATAACACAAAATCTGAAAAAAAAAACATAACATACGTGTATGTTTTTTTGACAGACATCTTGTGGCACAAGTTAGGCGATCTTTTTTATTGCTAAGTAGTACCTAAGCATTCTCTTTAATACCCTTAAGTAGAAAAAGTGTAATTTTCTGAATATTACTAAGATTACTATTTTAAGGGGCAGGCTGAAGAAGAGATGGCCTGGACAATTTTTCTCAGGAACGGACTGGGAATCGGGATCAACGGAAAATGCTGGGGCAGGCCTTTTCATTGCAGTGCAACTAAGTTACACTAATCTAGTTACGATAAGGCCGAGTACACTGTATAACTCAAACTCGAGAAATACAAAAGAAAGTGTGCAGATTTGCATCATCGGAGCGAGAAACTACGCCCTGCCATCGCCAGACACGGGTGAACAGCGTGGCGATTATGAGTAAAGCCTCCAGATGTTTGAACAAAATGGCGAACAACTGCAGAGGCTTATGTCTAGCAGTGGACTGCGATAGGCTGACGATGATGACCTATTTATGATGTTTCCATGTCAATATAATGTAATATCGAAATAAACAAATTTTATTTCCCCAGTACGCACCTGCAATTGTATCTAATCGCGGCATCAAGTGAAGAGTACTGTCGAAATGTTGATTACGGGCGGGCACGGGTCGCTCGCGTGACGGAAAAGTTTGAGGCGTGCGCGCACCCAGCAGCGTGCGTGACAAAGTGATAATGAGACGAGGAGGCAGCTTGGACATGACGGGGAAATAGAACAACAGAGAGGTAGGGCATAGCGAATCTACACTCGAAATAAGCCGCCCAACCTATAGAATATCGCAGGTAAATGTGAAAATGTCTGTTGCACAAGCTAAAGGTTACGGAAAAGGGCACAATTGAAAGGCTAGCTAAATACGACAGACCGATGACGGTCAGCAGCGTCACCCGGTGCGAGAAGCTACGCCCTGCGATCCCCAACCCGCCTGCCCAGCGTGGCGATTATGGGTATATCGTCCAGATGTTTGCCCTAAGTGGCGAGCTACTGGATAGGCCTATGTCCAGCAGTGGACTGCAATGGGCTGCTTATGATGATGCGCACCCAGCAGCGTGCATGACGAAGTGATAATGAGACGAGGAGGCGGCTTGGACATGACGGGGAAATAGAACAAAAGAGAGGTAGGGCATAGCGAATCCACGCTCGAAATGAGCCGCCCCTATAGAATATCGCAGCTAAATGTGAAAAAGCCTGGGCCACAAGCTAAAAGTTGCTCAGCGAGCTATGGAAAGGCTATGCTCGGCGTCTCTCTCCGGAAACGGGGAAAGAGAGAGAATAGTCATTGAATATGGTCCATTAGCAACACCCCTAAAGTCGAAAATTGACTGTTTCCACATGTTAATGTCTTTGCATGGAGCTACTCATTGCGCGTCTTCTAACCATTGGTCACATCATCAAAATCACAATTGGTCACATGATCATATAAATTTCAACCAATCCGATACCGTAATTCGACACACGGACAGTAGACCAGTAGTGTAGATGTTAGTTATATGTTATAGCTTCGTAATGATCCTAAATTACGTCGGAATTTCAGATTCGAACCTTGAGCTTCTCTTCAAGCTTCTTGAGGTCTCAAAGCGCTGAGAACGCCAGAAAACACATAATAAAAAGTTAATTTAGTTTAGCACCATTAGTTTAAAAGTGTTGATATGACCACGAAACTTCGGCAAATTTCGAAGTTTCCGAAAACATCAAAGCAAGTGCAAGCATTTATATATTAAGTAAAAAAAATAACAACATGCCTACGTGATATTCTAATATCCAGTAATCTCACATCACACGTTATTCGGCTTGTCAACACCGTGGGAGCGCCGCTATCTCACTGATAACATAACTGATAGTTACCTCTTCATACCACCATTACGTCAGCGTTGTAACTCAAATTTCACCTTAGGTGGACTCAGATAAATCGTGAAGTCGTTTTCCCATCAATCATGTTTTATCGTTCGAATTAAAACGATTTTACGAAAAGGCATTCCCAACTAATTATATTTGTCGATCGTACGTTATATTATTTCTGCTTGTCTGGAAGTTCTAAAGACACTTTTATTAGATGCATATTTTGATTTTACAACTTAGAATGTCCTTCGAATGATGGACAGCTGAAGTACATGGCGCTGTGGCAACGGGTAAGCAACCCCTTTAACTACTTTCTTATCAGTATCACTTTCTTACCCCTTTAACCGCATATCTACTTCTTCTTCTTTTCGTGTCAACATTAGACCCATAACCAAAATGTAATCGCATATGTCCCGACCTAAACATACCAATTGTTAGACCACTGTTAGTTTTGTAGGCACTGATATTTGGGCATACGAAGCCACACAAAAGCTAGTAAACCATATTTTTTCTATTATATCCTACAAAAGGGCATAGTGTTTCCCCAACAAACCTACGAATTCTAGTCTACGTGACCAGACGATCGTGCGCCGCGGTGGCTACCGGCGCGTGCGCATCTACAGCGATAAAAACAACCGCCAAAGACCTTGTTTACTACGAGTACTGCCTGTCCGAGTAAACGGGGCCGTTGTAGCGCAATGAGCCATTGTCACGATCGCGTGGAAAAATATTTAATTGACAGCAGTAATCCGCTTTATTGAAACAAAATACTACAACGTTTATAGTATATCTATAGTACATAAACGTTGTAGTACTACGAGTATAAACTGGCTCGATGGCTCATTTGGTAGTGACCTCTGCCTTCTGAGCCAAGGGTCGAGGGTTCCATTCCCGCAGAGTACAAACATTTGTGTTCATATACATGTCTGTTTGTATTGGTCTGGGTGTTTAATATGTATAATTTTATTTATTTACAAAAAAAAAGTATCTAAGAAAGTTTATCAGTTGTCTAGTACCCATAGTACAGCTTCGGTTTAGTTTGAGGCTAGATGGCTACGAGTATGTGTGGCCCAGCGTGGCATGTCTTGGGTTATTTATTTATTTACTATGTCTGAGGCTGACCGAGTCTAAGGCTGATATTAAATTAGATTATCATATAAATTATGATCATCATAGATATAAAAATGATATTTTTATGATGAAATTACGACGACGTAATAACAATATTATCATTCTTGCCGTCTCGATCGATCATAGGGGATCCTGATTCTGATCATTGATAGGTACTTATTTTGTTTATTCTCAAAAATAGCGTCAAATTTTGTAGGTACAATGATTAATTCTGATAGTAAGTTACAAGTTTCTTCAGTTGCCAAATATCTCAGGGTTACTAATAAAAGGTATTTTGTGGATGCCTTACTCCGACCACTTTGCTAACCATTTTTTAACGTCGCGAATGCCTTTGCGTTTACATTTGGACCTTGGGTACGGGACCCTGGGTTATGTGTGTCTCATTCCTATTTGGTGGCGAATATCTACTAAATACCTCGGGGTGCTTCGCTACAAGATGCGTAGCAGTTCCTGTGCATGGAAACACGTGTCTTCGTCTTCCTCGAGGCCGCTAACCGAAGCGCAAGCTAGAGAAGAAATTTAACAAATAAGAGTAGTTTAATGAGTGGTCGCATGTACATAGTACAATAGGAAGCTTAATTTAAGACAGCATGGCCGACGTGCATAGTCTGCCAAAAAAATAAAAAACAATTATGCAGATAACATAATGATGATATCCTACAAACAGTGGGTTGGTTTATTTAGAAGCTTCCATTTACTTAGTATATCTAAAGTAAGCCTATATAAAAGATAAGATAATTTTGACGAAGCAAATAATATAATTTGAGCATTTGCTTCATTCATTATTGCACTTACAATGCCAATTTAGTTCTTATACAGCGTGGTTTATTTATAGATTTATTAATAAGTCCTACACTGCGTTTGCTAACAAGCGGCATCATTTTTTTATAAAAAGAGCGTTCAGTATGATCTCGCTTCACCTGATGATAAGCGGTCGTAAGGTCGAAATGTCAGGTCGACAGGGATAATAGGACAAACCAACCGCGCCTGTCGCTCTCACCCTGAGGGCCAACTGAGATGCCGTTTCACGCTCCGCCTAAAGAACCCAGCATCGCATCTAATCTAGAACTCGTTTACCTCAGCAGTTGTAGGTTCTGCAGCTAATATAATGTGGCCACCGGCCAGCCCACTGCCTTCAATGACCTATTACGCGGACTTTAATTCTCTGTCTAATTCTTCTTCTCTCTGAGGACTTGATTCTCTGTCGGATCACATCGTAGTGAAACGCCGAGCATCATCATCAGCCTATTGCAGTCCACTGCTGGACATAGGCCTCTCCAGTTATTCGCAACTTAGGACAAACGTAGCTTGTCGCTCCGGTTATACCGCCACCCGTCGGTTGCCAGAGCCTCGTTTGTTATGCACCACGGGCAGGCGAGGTTGGCTTGGTGATAAGTAAGATGATAGGCCACTCTTACATTCCACTGCCACTCCAGCGTGACTTTAGTCGCGGACTTTAGTTCTCTGTCGGATCACCTCATTTCGGATTCGGTCTCGTAGAGAAACGCCGAGCATAGCCCTTTCCACCTCTGCGACTTAACTCATACATCCACCTATCAATAGATGTTGCAAACACTTACTCATACGCAAAAATTTCCCCGACACAGTGTGCATCACAACCGGCCAACAATAAGTGTTGGCACGAGCCGAGGTCGTGATACTCGCGTGACTTGCATCCACGCGGTTGTTACGTTAACGCGTTCGCACTCCTCTCGACGATTCTATGACGAGGTGTTTAACTGTTTAATATACAGACAAAGAGAGGTAGGGCATAGCGAATCTTCGCTCGAATTGAGCCGCCCGTCCGGGAAAGGACCTCCACCCTATAGAATACCGCTGCCAAATGACGTCCGGGTCGTGTTTCTGTCGGTGAGTAGGACCTCCGGAGCCAGTGGGGCGAGTGCTGCATCGGCAGCCGGGGGTAAGTTTGGTCCGGCATGGCGGTGGCAACCTGACAGGTAGCTGAAAAGTTACTTTCCAGTTGTCGCAGCGACCTGGGCTTCTCTTTCGGTTTCCATCAGGCGTAGTTGAGCCATTATGTCGTGCTAGTATAAAAAGAAAAAAAATACCGCTATCATTCATTGTTTTATACTTGTCCGTTGCCAGCGCGACTTAGGCCTCTCTTTCCAATCACGCAAAGGAGAGGCCTGAGTCGCCTAATTGAGATCCTCGTTTTTTGAAGTCCGTTAATAAAATAGGGTCGTGGTTATGAAGATTATGTCATAAGCAACTTAACGTTGACAACGTTCCAACCGCAACCCACTGAAACTATAATCATTTCCGATGAAATTGTCCACGAACACTCAAAAACGATATCCATCAGAGTCTAATCACGCAAATTGGACAATTCATTCTTCGGAATGATGAAATAGCTTTCGAACCGGCGCTCACCGGTATCGTCTTATCGTCACGTTCAGGTGACGTCCGGTGACGCGGCGCGGGCGCCCCTTGCGTCACCTGACGTTGTACGATGACGGTGACGAGAATGACGCGCGGCGACGCAAAACGTGTAATACGAAATGTGACGATCGTTGTTTGTTTATTCGCTAGCGACGCACGCTGGTTTGCTTGTGTTATCTGATGTAACCTACTTATTCTTTATTTTTCGGAACATGAAATCTGATTTTGGTTTTGGTTTGGGCTGTTTTTTTTTATAAGAAGAGCTTTCAGGATGACCTCACTCCACCTGATGGTAAGCGCTAGTGAGGTCCAAAAGTTAGATCGACAGGTACAATAGAACAAAACCCATTGCGCCTGTCGCCCTCACCCTGAGGCCCACTGAGATGCCGTTTCACGCCCCGCCTAAAGAACCCAGGATTATGCTATGCTTATGTTTTTTTTCGTCCATGTCATTTCTGGATTTAAAATAGAACCACCCCATCTCATCCCCTGAGTATCGCTGAAGACGGCTAAGGGAATACCAGTAAACGGCAGCAGCGTTTACTTAGGTACAAATAAAACATACAGCGGTCACCAACCCGCCTGCCCAGCGTGGCGATTAATGGTACAGCCTCTAGGTGTTTGCCCAAAGTGGCGAACGCCTGGAGAGGCCTATGTCCAGCTGTGGACTGCGATAGGCTGATGATGATGAATTTTAATCTTTAAAGTTTTTGATTATCATTGCTAATCTCTGTAAAGACTGGATGATGAAATTTGGCCTGTAACTTACTGACTGAATTTCATCATTGCATGTCGCATTGAAAGGTTTTTGTGCCTCAAGTTTCTACTATGTACCTACTGTCGGCGGCGTTTCTTCATCTACTCGTATATTTGAAAGAGGAAAGATTTGATTGTTTGTTTGTTTGAATTGAATAGGCTTCGAAACTACTGGATCGATTTGAATAATTCTTTCGCTGTCGTAAAACTACACTGCGTGACGAAGAAGTACACCTCTCTTAGAACAATAAAGTTACGAAATCTTAACTTCTTAACTTATATTATAAAGCTGAAGAGTTTGTTTGAACGCGCTAATCTCAGGAACTACTAGTCCGAATTGAAAAATTCTTTTTGTGTTGAATAGTCCATTTATCGAGGAAGGCTTTATGCTTTATAACATCACGCTGCAACTATTAGTAGCGAAGAAATAATGGAAAATGTAAAAAAAAAACGGGGAAAAAATAACTATTCCACGCGGACGAAGTCGCGAGCACAGCTAGTTGTAATATGGATTCATTGAATTATTTTATCGCACAGCCATACAAAATTTATTAACGAATTTTTGAATATTTTTCCTATTATACGAGTCCTAATTATGTTAAAAGATGATGTGGCCTAGAATGGACTCATGCTCACTTAGATAAAGCTGATATCAATATTCACGGGAGCAAAACCGCGGGCTGCAACAAGTGTAGTTTGTTCCTAAACGGGAATTCTCAGTTCAGTAGGGAGGGTCATTACCGAACCCATCAAAGTCCAGTCAAAATAACGACAACTATATTCAATGTTTCGTAAAAGGCAATGCCAAACAAACTACGAAGCCTTGGCTTTGGTTCCCACGGGCAGGTGCATCCGAGTCCAAGTGCAGGGCGGATCGATGCAAGTTCAAGGCTGCGCGCCCCCGCCCCCGCCCACGGGGCGCGTGACGTCAGCGCGCCATTCATGCCCGCCCTCCCCGGTCGATAGCGAGCGCCCTCACTGAGAGGTCCAAGTTTATAAGAATGTACCTACGGATAAATTTTTTATTCGAAACTAACTGAGCCAGCGGCGTCCCACGCGTGGATATCGGGTTTCAAAAATAACGGACTTCCAAAAAATGCCTAAATTTCAAGTTAGACCTATAGAAATACATTGGTAAAAACCGCATCCAATTCCATGCAGTAGTTTTTGCGTGATGCGCGTTCAAACACACAGATAAAAATTTCTCCCGTTTTCCCAACACTTTCCTTCACTGCTCTGCTCCTATTGATTGTAGCGTAATAAAAAGTATCCTATAACCTGCCCAGGAGTATGAAGAATAATTGCACCAAGTTTCGTTAAAATCCGTAGAGTAGTTTTTGTTTCTATAACGAACAGACAGACAGACAGACAGACAATTTTACTAATTGCATTTTTGGCATCAGTATCGATCACTTATCACTTCCTGATAGTTATTTTGAAAATATATTTCATGTACAGAATTGACCTCTCTCTTCTCTACAGATTTATTATAAGTATAGATATAGAAGATGGGTTTGCGATGGAACAAAATTCGGTTCACTATCTCGCCTTGAACATCGGAAGATAATAACTTGGAGAAAAAGGAGCCCGGAAAAGAGTTTCCACTGTTTGGCCGTTGGCACCTTGAAAATGAGACGAAATGCGCTATGACGAAACTCGCACCATATAATGGAGCCTATTCGCCGTATCCTTGCCTGTCCTAAACCAAAAAGAGGAGGGATAATTCCGTCGTACAATCTATATGTCAAAATGTAGTAAATAATGAATACCGAAAGACTAGCGACTCGCCGAGTGTTCAAGACTTTGCAGCCTCGTCTTGTAAAGTAAGTCAGCCTAGCACGCTAACGCATATACGCAAACACATACCGAAATATGGATCAAGACCGCTGTGGAATATCATGAAAGAGGCATACGCTCAGCAGCGGATGCAGTTATGCTGAGAAAAAGAAAATGTAAGGTGTGTAGACGGGTTCTGGTCTATTTATAAGACTTTGAATGGCTCTCGCATCCAGTTACTGCCAGCCATCTCGGTCAAACCGTCACTCCACCGAACCGAATGTAGGACATTATAAAAAAAATACAATATTGATTTTAACGAAAAAGGTTGAAATTACGATGCTCGTTATACCTAAATGCCAAGAGTAAACCGCTAAAACCGTGTAACTTGTCACCCGCACTCATCGTGGGAAAATTGCGACGCAGCTTTTTAAAGCCATTTCTATCAAAGCGAAACAGAGATGAGATATTTTCAAAAACGAATAGAATAAAGAATATTTTATTTTATATGGGTGTCAAATAAAACGGTTGGCCTTGATGGATAACATACTTATTTAATATGGAAAAGGGCCTTAAGATCATATCGTGTAGCTACGTACAGGATCACATTCTCGAATTTCTCGGGAATGTCGAGAATCTCGGCAAATATCAAACTCACGCTGGATCGCTCTCGGAATGGCGGACTGCGGCTCTAGCAAGAACACCACTAAACTCACCAGTTTATCGGAACCCATTATCGTCCATTTGAACGTAAACCTCCACCAGATAACACTTACTATCCCTATCCTGGATAAACTGTTTCCATCGACGGCCAGCCATCTTTCTCAAGTGATCATCCCATCGCGTTCGAGGGCGGCCGGCCCACACTTCGCTTACCGAAACAAGGTCAACAAGGTGTCCTTTTCGAAGCGCCTGGAGACATGACCTGCCCATTTCCACTACAATCAACAAATTCGGTGAACAATGTCGTCGTTACGAATAATCCGAGAGGATTCTCATTCTCCTTGTAAAATATAAATAAAGGAAATTCCAAAATATCGTTCTGGTATACGAGGACATATACACTTAACTAGCTTTTGCCCGCGACTTCGTCCGCGTGTTTAGATTTTTACATTCAAAAGTTTTTTCCCAATAACTCCCGGTCCCGTTGGAATTTTGCAATATCGCGTTGCAAGTAATCTTTACGTTCATTAAGGTACCTTGCATGCCAAATTTCAATCATCTATCTTAACGCGATTTAGATTTTTCATACAAAAGGTTTTCCCGCTAACTTCTGATCCCGTGGGATGTTTGAAATATCCTGTTGCAACTGAAAATCACTAAGGTACTTGCATGCCTAATTTCAAGATTTTCCCGCTAATAGGGAATATGGATGACTTTTTTTATGAATTTAAAAGATCAAAGATCTTATCTTTTCGTAGATCGTAGAATTTTTAAACTATCTTTTCTATTAAGCGTGTTATAAAGCGTAAAAATTATTGCTTAGACAGAGAGATCCGACGTGGCGAATGACGTCACGTACCGTGCGCGCCATACAATTTCCATAGAAAAATCTGTTTTCGTGAGAGAGTCGGATATATTAATTTTCAACGACTCTATCTCGCCAATTTTTCAGCCAATTTTGATTTTGTTTTCACTGTTCATAGTATATTTTTATCTATTTTACGATAAATACATGTAACTATTTCTCATGCATTTCCCTATTCTCGTTCCCGTGGGAATTTCGGGAATTCCTTTCTTAGTGCACCTCCACGGTACCTAAGCTGCGTCCCTTCTAAATTTCAAGTGCCTAAGTTTAGCCGTTTAGGCTGTGCGTTGATATGTCAGTCAGTGAGTTTCTTTTCTCCTTTTTAGGGTTCCGTAGCCAAAATGGCAAAAACGGGACCCTTATAGATTAGTCATGTCTGTCTGTCTGTCTGTCCGTCCGTATGTCACAGCCAGTTTATTCCGAAACTATAAGAGCTACATTATTGAAATTTGGTACGTAGATGTATTCTATAAACCGCATTAAGATTTTAAACTAAAATCAGAAAAAAATCCAAAATTTTTGGGGTTCCCCATACATAGAACTGAAACTGAAATTTTTTTTTTCATCGTACCTATACGTGTGGTATTTATCGATAGGTATTTGAAAATGATGTTGAGGTTACTAACATCATTTTTTTCTAAACTGAATAGTTTGCGCGAGAGACTGTTCCAAAGTCGTAAAATGAGTGTCCCCCCCCCGTAACTTCTAAAATATGGGCATGATAAAACTGAAAAAAATATATCATGTGTATCATTATGCAAACTACTAACGAAATTTGGTTTGAATCAAATCTAGCCAGTAGTTTTTTTTTAAACGTCATAAATCAAATTACCTAATTTTTTCATTTAATTAACGCCAATATAATAAAACGTAAAGAAAAACATTTACTTAGCTGTATAGTGGTACGGAACCCTACGTGCGAGAGTCCGACTCGCACTTGGCCGGTTTTATATATTTAGATTTAATTTGACCGGTAACGCAATGGCGTAAATCAATATGGTCAATAAATGTATTGAGAGGAATTAGTAGTTTTGGGCTATTTTATTTCTCGGCCTTTCTTTTCCTATTTTATCACAAAAAGGGTCGATTTAAAATTTTGAAATTTTATCCCTTTCGGAGTGGAATTTATCAAAACCCTTTCTTGGCAATATCTACCACGTCATGGTATAGCTTTGTGAATGCAAAGTCTCAGCCCGTTCGGGTTTAAAATTGACAAAGTTTCATATAAACTTTCATCCTCTATTTTATTCCCTTGGGGCTCGAAATGATCAAAATTCTTTTAAGCGGATGCTTAAACGTCATAGCACGTCGTAGCTTTATACATGCAAATTCTTCGCCCAATCGGCTTAAAATTGACAAAGTTTTATAGAAAATTTCATCCCCTATTTTATCCCCTTGGGGGTAAAATGATCAAACCCCTTTTTTAGCGGATACCTACGTCATAATAGCTTTACACATGCAAAGTCTTAGCCCAATCGGCTTAAAATTGACAAAGTTTTATACTAACTTTCATCCCCTATTTTATCCCCTTGGGGGTGGAATTGATCAAAATCCTTTCTTAGCGGACGCCTACGTCATTACATCTACTTGTATGCCAAATTTCAGCCCAATCGGTCTAGTAGTTTGGGCTGTGCGTTGATAGATCACTATGTCAGTCAGTCAGTCAGTCAGTCAGTCAGTCAGTCAGTCAGTCAGTCACCTTTGAGTTTTATATATTTAGAAAACTTTCATCCTCTATTTTATTCCCTTGGGGCTCGAAATGATCAAAATTCTTTTAAGCGGATGCTTAAACGTCATAGCACGTCGTAGCTTTATACATGCAAATTCTTCGCCCAATCGGCTTAAAATTGACAAAGTTTTATAGAAAATTTCATCCCCTATTTTATCCCCTTGGGGGTAAAATGATCAAACCCCTTTTTTAGCGGATACCTACGTCATAATAGCTTTACACATGCAAAGTCTTAGCCCAATCGGCTTAAAATTGACAAAGTTTTATACTAACTTTCATCCCCTATTTTATCCCCTTGGGGGTGGAATTGATCAAAATCCTTTCTTAGCGGACGCCTACGTCATTACATCTACTTGTATGCCAAATTTCAGCCCAATCGGTCTAGTAGTTTGGGCTGTGCGTTGATAGATCACTATGTCAGTCAGTCAGTCAGTCAGTCAGTCAGTCAGTCAGTCACCTTTGAGTTTTATATATTTAGATATAAAATCAGAACACATCAGTTGCTTAATTAGTTGACTACAATTTTCATTTTCAATTTCATTAAAACCGGTTAATATTCCGTCATTTCACTACCAAAATTCTTGGCATCACTTTTTCATTCAAAATATCTTGAAACAATCATGTTCTGGCAGCTACGTAAAAGTACATTATATCAAATTAACTTGGCAATTCGCATACCTAATATAAATAAATATCAAACAACATCACATACATAGCTCTAATCCCAAAATAAGTAGCTTAAGCACTTGTGTGATGGGTATCAGAACAACGAAGGTACCACAAATATATACTTAAATACAAATATAAACACCCAGACACGGAACAAACACAAATGTTCATCACACGAATGTTTGTTCCGAGTGGGAATCGAACCCACGACTCTTGGTTCAGAAGGCAGGGGTCGCTACCAATTGAGCCACTGAGCCAGTCATTATGTATATGGGGATTCATCTATAACTCGTACTTAGACACCATCCACCATTCTAGATCTAAGCGGAGCCTGAAATAAGTCCGGCGTTGGGGTATGAATCGGATCGATAGCAAAATTCCGCAGTGAGCCAAACAGCCCCTACCGCGGGGGGAGCCGGCTAGATATTACAGCGCACACTTGGTAAACACCCCTATCTAGATGAGTCCTACTTTTGACAAAACGTTTAGGCTTACTTGTTTTAGTCCTTAAGTCCTTTATCTTAAATCATACACTATACAGTAGGTACGCTAGCCGGGCGGATATTTAGGCAGGAATGTCGGTAATTATAAACGATAATATCTTTATAAATTATAGCATTATGCACGTGCAATTACAATATTTTTATTTAAATCCTTCTGAATTTTTTTTCACACGGTAACTACTCAACGGATTTGAAAGAAACACATTACAGTAATATAGCCCATACATCAAATTGACAGAAATAATAATGCTATGCATTATATGGTTCAACCCTTAGCTCAGAAGGCAGAGGTCACTACCAAATGAGCCACCGAGCCTGTCAAAACTAACAAAAAAAATCTTTAAAACATTATACCTACTAAGCATAATGCTTTAAAGATTTTTTTCACGCTTACTGTACCTACATACGGGGGTGTGGTTATCATACTATTATGTTAAGTGCGGCTGATCCACAGGCCAATGACCCACAAAAATATTAAGCAAAAAGCAATAGCGCCTGACCATCGGTCAAAGACCCACTAAAACAAAAGAAACTAATAAATAAGGCATTAGTAGAAACAAAAGTAAAATATACGCCAGTAATCTTAGTGATTGTGGCACGTGACGAAAACATGGCCATATTTGAACACCCTCAGGCCAGTATGTGGTCTCGTGGGAGGGTGTATTAATAGGCCACTATGACGCACCGTGTGGGTTAACTCCGGTTGTGAACCAGCTATATCGGGCCACCCACCACGATCACGTGGGGGGAATAGCGAGATCATTCTTAAGGACCCCGTGGGTGCCAAGGAAGCGAGACAACTACATAAAAAGATACACCTAGTACTTTATCCTCTTTTTTTGACAGGGGTGGTAAACAGACGTCTTTATTCATTTATTTAATCTTTATTGCACAAAAGAAATGGTGTACAAAAGGCGGACTTAACGCCGCATAGGCATTCTTTACCAGTCAACCATTGGGCTAAGCAGAAACAGATGTAGGTAGCGTGCTGCAAAGTTGGATAAAATTAAACAGTGATAAAAATACTTAAATAGATATATAGATATTATAAAGTACATATAATAAAAATAGATCACATAATATATACATATATTATAAAGGATGACGACAGAGTTGTCTTTCGAGTATGGGTCCCGCCCGACTGTAAGGATTTTTCTTTTCCGAATTCGAATTTCACAGAAACACAGTCGGGTTACTTACCGTCTTAATTATCTTTGATTTATACTTTGATATACCCAGTATTACTTTAGTAGTACACACGTAGCTAACGCCACCCTTTAAACTAAGCTTAGCTAAAATCCATCGAAACGTTTAGGCTGCAGAGTTTGCCAAACAAATGCTCTCAAAAACCATAACCCTCCTTCTAGCGCGTGCGAGTAGAAAAACACGCCCACGCTTCGTTTCCTGGCGAAACTTATTTTCTCAGCAGGATGTCTCAAATTGATGAAACAAGGGAACATATACCGCTTTATTATATCAAAATAGCCTCCTAAAACAGTTCCCCAAAAACACTGTGGGAGGTTACATTATTAGCCGGACAATGGCGGTTTCGCGGCGTGCCTTCAGTACCGGCGTCCATTGATGTAAACACCGCCGGCCTCGGGCGATCGATACAGCCTCGCGAATGTCAAGTTGAAGCAGGGGGGCACTGACGTCAGACGCCCACGCCACCCCCTGAAGAGAGGGGCGCGAGTGCCGGCGAGTGGACGAGCGGGGATTGCGGTGAATACTTAGACGTTTTATGGTGTGAAAAAGATGCTTCAAAAGACATTTTGTTTCGCCTCCACTTTCATAGTGAGAACTAAGTATTTCATCATCATCAGCCTTTCGCAGTCCACTGCTGGACATAGGCCTCTCCAAGTGTTCACCACTTTGATCGATCTTGGGCTTCCCGCATTTAGCAATTGCCAGATATCCTGTGCAAATCGTCACTCCACCTGGCCTGAGGGCGTCCTGCACTACGTTTGGCAAGAAGCGGTATCCACTCCTCCTATGTTTAACTCCTCTTTGCATTGGGTATTGGGTAAATTATTCCCGAGAATATTTCGGTAAAGAAATCTCGACAGAATATCTCGGTGTTCAAGAAAGTGAAACTGTTTTTGTTAGGCAAACGAGATTGATAGAAGTAAGAGCATATAGATATTTTTATACCACAAAATACAAACATTCAGACCTCTTGTGGTACAATTTAGGCGGTAATCTCGCTAGTAAGCGATCTCTTTCAGATAACCTTCAGGTAGAGGAAATGTGATTATTGGTATATCTATTCTTAAAAATATATCTAGATAAAGAAATAGAAATATTTAATTACTCTTGGACATCACAACACAATAACAGCAATTAGAATTAGACACATCACATATCTACATACATTTCAATTTCGACACAAAAATTAAATATGTAATCTATTCTTGCGATCTCAATTTTACTGTTACTTACAAATGACCATGAAAAACATAATTTTCCCATTGCGTTTCTGGTAGTAGGACCACACCCCAAACCAGAGGAGGGGTATAATAGCGGAGACAGAAATACAGTACTATTTCTTAGCTTTTAGGATGAGATTTTTAAATTGACTGACCTACTTGCGGTGAGTTTTTTACTTTCCACAGAATTGAATTGTCATTTCACATCGGCCATTTGAGAAAAAATATTTTTTGTCCCATGATTTTATAATGGCACGGCATTTTTTTTCTAGTAGCGCGACATAATCCCTACTTTCCCTACTTCTGATGGAAAACTAAACAGGAGCCCAAGTCGCTGTGACAACGGGCTAGTAACCCTCCCAGACTCGTCACAGAGTTGGTCCACTACTATCCATTCCCTTATAAAAATGGCAATTTTTAATTATATATACATAATTTTTTTAAGTTCTGATCGCCATGAACACGGAGGAAGTGATGTGAAAGCTCAAAACATTAGTTTTTTTGTCACCAACTCGTTAACAACTCAAAATGATGACCCCGGTAGCGCTGGTTTTCAGCTTTCCCCTGCCCTCTGAGGTGTTAGTGGAGGGCTGAGTGTGTATGGCTGAGTTCACGTATTATATCTGATGCTGACTATACTTTCTGTAACAGACGCCCACGTCGCGCCATCCGAGAGACAATTGGACGCCCACATGCTTTCTGCACAGACATTAGACTATGCAGGTTGCTTTAAGAATTCTAAAGTTAATCCAAAAGTGCTGATTCAACCTACAATTCTTAAAGCAATATCACTACATAGTACTCGTATAAAACAAGTCTCTTTTCGTATCCATCTCTTAATAAACACATGTCGCAGCCAACTGGTTAAAATACCCGTTCAACCGTTTGTTTAGCTAGCCCTTTTTTTCTTTTTTTATATTAGCACGTCAAAATGACTGCGTCCTGCCTGATGTTAAGCAAACGAAGAAGTCCAAAAAGTGTAAGCGATCCTCATCATCACACATTGTTAGTGCAACGCGGATCGATCACACTATGACGGCCTGCATAAGTGCCGCTTCACGCCCCGTTTAAAAGACCCAAGACTATAAGAGGAAGGGAACACGTGTGCTGGAAGAGAGTTCCACAGCCTAATTGTACGACAAAAATAAGATTTACTGTGCTTTATAGTACGAGAGCCCTTTGACTGAACAACGACATCCAATCACACGGCTATACGACCCAACGACACTGTTAAAGCCGACTTGTTGACTGCAACGTTCAACACTACAGCTAGACTACGCTTAGCCAACTGGTTAAATGGCAAATTAGCTAAGCACCATTAGTTTAATATGTAATTTGAGACATATAAGAGAGGTAGGGCATAGCGAATCTTCGCTCGAATTGAGCCGCCCGTCCGGGGAAGGACCTCCACCCTATAGAATACCGTAGCCAAATGACCTCCGGGTCGTGTTTCTGCCGGTGAGTAGGGTTTCCGGAGCTCGTGGGGGGTTAGGGTTGGGCCGGCATGGCGGTGGCAACTGACAGGTAACTGACCAGTTACTTGCCCGTTGTCACAGCAACTTGGGCTTCTCTTTCGCTTTCCATCAGGCGTAGGGAAGCCATTATGTCGAGCCACTATAAAAAAAAATGTTTTGGACGAGACAAATCGAAATAACTACATGGCAATAACACAGCTTCCCGAAGCGATATATCTTGTTCACACAGGTTTCCCTGGCACTGCGCCACGCTAGGCCGAACATTCCCTTGTCCCCCGCTGATCACATCTGTTAGTAAGATGTTTACAGGCGTTAATCTATTGGCGACGATGTGTAAAAATATTAAACCGGTTTCTCGAGTAGCGTATTCTGTGCGGTGACGGAAAAGAATACCGCTTCATTTCACACTATTGGTCGTCAGTTTCTTGAGATTTCAGCTTCTCTGCCGGTGGTTGGGCTTACCCGCCTGGCTAGCAATGACCGTACACTTGGCGAAACAACGGTGAAGTGAAATGAAATGAAATGAAAAATGTTTATTTCGGATCACATAATCCATATGTTAGTATACATCTTATCAAACTATGTTAGTAGACTGTTAATATTAGTAATCACACAAAAAAAAAAATTAAAAATAGGTCCTTAAAGTACTAAGAGTGACCATCACAGCAAAGGGTAATTCCCCGTGATGATCACCCTCCGCACAAAGCACCTCCAAAGCGGAGAGGTGAATCGGTCCGCCAATGTCTTCAGGACGCTATTGGGACTGCTCCTAATCCTGCTGATCAGGGAGTTTGTTTTTTAACGAATGATGGCTTCGAAGCCATCCGTTTGGTACTCAGCAAACATCCCTGATGCACTGCAAAAACGTGGCAGCCCCAACATCATCCTAAAGACATTGTTGTACTGGATTCGAAGGGAAGTGACTTCGGTCGCGTTTAGAAATCTTTGCCAAATAGGTAAGCAGTTTGACCGTTGAGTTATCGCAAGAACTATTGTTCATGGGGAAAAAAATTAACGCGGCGAGATGTAAGAGGCAAGCCACACAGTGCAGTGCGACGCGCCGCAGCGGTTCGACTTATTAAAATATTACATTGAAAGAAGAAAGAAATTTTTTTTATTAGGTACCCAAAAATACACAGTAGCAGAATAACATTTTACATGAAAATGTTTTTGGGGGGATGTGGATGTTTAAAAAAATGCCAAAAAACGCCTCACGTGGTTCACGTGGCTTGTCTGGTTCATCATTGCAAGTCCACATCTCTCCAGTGCTAAGTACAGCTTCTTTCAACTGCTTTTGGTGTTAATTGATTCCAATAATTTGTTATGTTAAATTTTCCTGTGGAAATGTCGCACTCATACGATTTATTGGCTTAAGTGTTTATCGTAGTGTTAAAACGTATTTGGATATTTCTAGATTAACTCGTTGTAAAGATCGTGTTAATAAAGGTTAGGTTTATGTACGCACGATCTTACGTTTAAATGTGTAGTCTTTTTTATCCTTCGTAACCCGATGGTGCGACCAGACGCTACAGAACCGAAAATATATCAAAATGCCATTTTATTATAAAGCATGGTTAGAACAAGGTTCTGGAAGCAACACCAGCATTAGGTACTTTCCGAAAGAACATGACTTAGAGAACCTTAAGAAATTATCCGTTTTCTCAATGGTTGACAAATATTTTATTCGATTCCCCTGGGTTCTCAGAATATTTATACAAGTGCTTACGCTACTTAGTTTGGGATTGGAGCAATGTGTGTGATATTGTTTATTATTAAAAAAAACTGACGATTTGAAATCTCCAATCCGTTTTCGCATACCCAAACCCAACGTTTGTTTACAAGGAAAATTCACTGGAAACCCGATAGCCATGTAGTCGGGCGAGGTCGGGCGCGCTCGGCGGAAGGTCACGGCGCGCTGACGTCACGGGCGCCCTCCCGGGAAGGTCGCGGTCGGGGGCACTCCCGTACGGAGGCGGGGGCGCGTGGGCGGGGGCGGCCCCCACTCGCTGTGCGGCATCATCACTAATGAATGGAGCTTTTGTACCAGTTTCGCTTTGAATTGATATTGGTGCGATGCAAGTTTGATTACTTTTTGAAATCGGGATGTTGAGATTGTATAGCTGCTTTGACCTTTTTGAAAAAGGCCCACCTTTAACAATGCGAAGGCTTCCTCGGTTAAAGAACGTGGCAAAGATGAAATTATCAATAAAACATTGCTATGTAATGTACATAAGTAGATAGATCAACAAAAAATCTCAATCTATGTTTTCCCTTGCACTATGAGTATCAGATCATGAATAAGGGCGTCTTCCAGAACACCCAGAACCGAGACTATTTATATAAGTAGGCCCAGCGTGGCATGTCTTGGGTTATTTTAACATAAAGCGGGCCGTAGGCTTGTTTGCCACACTTGCAACAGTTTAGCAGTTTAGGAGTTCCTACTACATCTTGAGATCAGCTTCATGGTATATCACCATATTATTGCATTGTCATCGAGGGTAAGTAAGTATACCAAATTTCAACCTTTTTAAAAACCTAATCTGTCGACAGGAAGTGGTCCTAAGATTGGAAGATTTACCGCACACAAACTACTACAAGGCAAGCTTTTAAAAAAATCTGATTGCACCGTAAACCAGACTGTATTGTACTTGTACGTGTACCTACCTACCTGTGTGTTGGCAATAAAATTCTATTTTTTTTTTTTATAGTTGCTCGACATAATGGCTTCTCTACGCCTGGTGGAAAGCGAAAGAGAAGCCCAAGTCGCTGTGACAACTGGCAAGTAACTGGTCAGCTACCTGTCAGTTGCCACCGCCATGCCGGCCCAACCCTAACCCCCCATGAGCTCCGGAAACCCTACTCACCGGCAGAAACACGACCCAGAGGTCATTTGACTGCGGTATTCTATGATAATAATCCCCCAATAAGTAGTCAAAATAGTGAGTACGTCTTAACAGATAATTCTATAGTACTAATTAGGTTCATGATCGACAATCGTACTCACCTGACGTCCCCAGTCACGTGGCCGGCCTCAGCTGCAGCGCCGTTCGCGTGACCCGGATGACGTCGGTGCCGCGACGCCCACGCGCCGCCAGCTGTTGCGAACAGACGGACGATGAAGATGATTTGGTCTTATTGTATGTACAGAGTAGATGTCGTGGGCATATCATCATCAGCCTATCGCAGTTGGACGTAGGCCTCTCCAGTTTTGGTCACTTTTTTTTCTAGAGGGGAATGCATTAGGCACCGTCATACCTCCGGGGGGAGGTGATTTGGTGTGTGGGACTCACACCTCCCGAAATGGGAGGGTATACCCACTAAAACTAAACTCACCTGTGTCACCAGTGGGCAGCAAGTTGCAGGGACACGGGTAACGCCGAAGCATACGGCCGCATCCCTGCATGCCCTGGCTAGCTGCTGATGACAAGCGGCCGGCACTCCTGGTCTGGGGAGGGCAAATACCCCTGCCCGGCTTCCGGGGAGCAATAGGGTGATCTCCGGGTTGACCTCGTTGTTGGTCACATTGGGCCAACATCTAATGGCGCGTTTACACGCTCGCGTTCAATACGACATTCAACGGGCACAAACACGAGCACAAGCATGTGAACGGGCTGTTCGTCTGTTTGAATGTGCACGTGCGTGCGCAGTGTGTAGGGCAGGGCTGCTCGCCGAGCTGCTTGCCAGGCTGCTTGCCGAGCTGCGTGGCACGCGTGTAAACCTAGCATAAAGGTTTTATCCATAATCGCCATGCTGAGCAGGCAGGTCCCAGGTCGTAACTGCTCGCTCCGGTGACGCTGCGGCCCGTCATCGACCTGTGGTATTTAGGCACGGCCAGTAGGTTTTATTTGTACCCAGGTGCTGCACGTTTCCTAATATTTCTTTAGTCGTCTTCTATAACACCCACGGTATGACTACGGCATCGTCCGAGTCTAAAACCACATGTACTTTTTTTTTAAAATTATTAGTGGTTCAGATGGGAAGAGATTGGTTGTTTCGACATAAATTTAGGAGTGCTAAAAGTGGTTTTGTTCCTGCTATAGGATACAGGAACATAATATTTAGGCATACTAAAATATCTCTGTGCCGAGGTATAATACGAATATTCACGCGGGCAGAGCCGCGGGCAGCAGCTAGTACCAGATAATTAGGAAAACATAAATATAATGCATTTTTACTTACAAGTGTGTGTTTATTATACTACGCTACGTTTTAAGTTAAATGAAGACAAGAAACGGTACTTAATTATTTCTTGAGGTCAGTGTTTTCTTAAGTCATTAAGTACACATAATCGTTCCTTCCTTTATACCAACTCCGGTTATATAAAAGAACAGTAATAATATTGTCAATTAATGCAAAATTCGTGCACTACTTACATTATTAATTGAACGAGAATAACAACATTCTTATGCGTTCTAGAAAACATTGAAGGATAACCACACCCACATACAAATTCACTACGTATACGTAAGCAGAAATATATACGTACTTTCGGCTCCGTAGACATCGGCCCATTAGCTCAGTTGGTTAGAGCGTCGTGCTAATAACGCGAAGGTCGCGGGTTCGATCCCCTCATGGGCCACAAAATACTTTTTGCTTTTTTTTTGAGAATTTTTGTCATTTGTTGCACATCAACCAACTAAAAATATAGCCTATGTGTTAATTCAATGTATAAGCTATATTACTGTGAAGTTTAATTAAAATCCGTTCAGTAATTTTTTCGTGAAATAGTAACAAACATCCATCCAAACAATAACATTTATAATATTACTAGCTGTGCCCGCGGCTTCGCCCGCGTTCATGTAGGTGTGTCACAGAAGTGTTTATTATGCGTGTTCCTATTCCATCCTGCTCCGTGACTCGATCTCTTCGATTTTATATAGGTACAAAAGTTTGGCTTCGAAGTTCCCGTTCCGTATCCGTTCCGTTCCGTTCGAATTTCGGGAATTCCGTTTGTAGAAAAATTGCACATCCTAAAAGACCTACGGACCAAGTTTCATGGTTTTATCCCCAAAAATAACTAACTTTCATACAAACTTTCAACCTTTATTTCACCCCCTTACTGGTCGAAATTTCAAAAACGCTAGAAAATGTTTGATTATTTCTTATCAAATGCTTAAATTTATAGTATCATGGTTTTATCCCAAAAATGACGAACTCCCATACAAACTTTTAACCCTTATTTCACACCCTCACTGGTCGAAATTTCAAAATGCTAGAACAAATGTTTAATTATTTATTATTATTATGACACACTAATTGATAATCTGAAAGTATTTATTTATACAATCCAATTACAAACACTCATTCAACCAGAGAGAGAAAAAGTAATATTCGGCGGGAACTCGATGACAGCTGTCATTGTCACCGTTACGTCAAACTTCAACTGTCAACGTTAGTGCGGTGACTCTTGAGCGTGGCGAATAGTGCTGTGCCGCAATATTTTTTTATTATTCTCCTCTAACATTATCAAGTGCTAAAATATAAAGTTTTATCTTTTAAAATTAAGAAATCCCATACAAACTTACAACCCCTATTTCAACCCCTTCATCCCTTTTTTCGCAATAAAATGGAGCCTAAGTCCTTCCTCAGTAGACTCGATCGAAAACTTATACGAATAACAAAACATAAAAAAATATTGATTTTGAGTCGACAACATATTATAAGTCACAGTTCTTGGTGATGAATACTTTTTTGGCGCGACACGCACGCAATGTATTGAATGAAACGGAACGTGCTTCACATCAAAGATGGCGACAGCAGTTTGTTTGATTGTTGTTTGTCAGTGCCATCGGAATTTAACAAAATTCTCTTCAATCCGAATTTTGCGGACATATGTTGTCGACTCAAAATCAATATTTTTTTATGTTTTATTATTCGTATAAGGTTTCGATCGATATTATTAATATAGATGGTTTTATCTTTTAAAATTAAAAAACCCCATACAAACTTTTAACCCCTATTTCTACCCCTTCATCCCCGTTTTCGCAAAAAAAGGTATGCCTATGTCCTTCCTCATGGTCTAAAGATTGTCTGTGCCAAATTTCATCAAAATCGGTTGAGAGGTTTAAGCGTGAAAGCGTAACAGACAGACAGACAGACATGCAGACAGACAGACAGACAGACAGACAGACAGACAGACAGACAGACAGACAGAGTTACTTTCGCATTTATAATATTAGTATGGACTAGGATACTAGGACTAGGATTTATAATATTACTAGGATAATATTCCTAGGATTACAAAATAAAGACTCTGAAATTCTAATTTCTAAGTTGTCTGGAAGAGATCGCTTACTAGCGATAAGACCGCCTAAATTGTACCACTTGTTGTCTGTAATACCTTGTCTAGAAATGTTTGTATTTTGTGTAATAAAGAATATCTGAATCTGAACGTGAAGATTCAACCATGGTCGTCTCCCCTATTGCCATCGCATCCTAAACGATCCAAAAAGCAGTCAAAGTCAGTCACACCTCTCGGCGGTTAAGCTAGTTAGCGTTGCTAACTTAATGCTAACTTAGCGATCGCCCTAACGACTCGCTCACGAGTTCACGCGCCGAACCGGTAACAAGCGGTTGCACAACGACCTTTGACGATTTTACCGCACAGCGCTAACAATGTCAGTGAGAAACCTCCACCCATATAATTATCTACGCACTAACTATCTACTGATGTTATAAATGCAAAAGAACATACATACCTACCTACTCATCACTATCATCAGCCTATCGCAGTTAACTGTATGTCCTCATCGGCCTGTGGTATTCAGCTACCCCTTCAATCATGATGGTTAAACAGGCACTAGTCGGTTGTCAGAGCCTCGCCTGTTATAAAGCGGGCATGCGAGGGCGAATTGGAGCGAAAAGATGATGGGCCTGACATATCTACGTGATCATTATACCTACCTAGTAACTTATGTAAAGAACTAATCTTCTTGAAATTTCGCATACCTACACAAAAGTAGGAGGAGTTTTCATATCGGAAAAAGTATTCTGTTTCCAAGGGTTAGAAGTTAAGTCATAGCAGCATTTTCAGTTCAAAACCACTAACCTGTTTGATCAACTTGACCGGCACCGCAATCTCCGCATCCTCTGGTATATTTTGTGGACACCTGGTTCACACTCACAATACTAAACGTCGAATCACTAGTCACAGCAATCGTTTTCAGTCTAACATAACGTTATACAAACGATAATCGATATTATTTTCATAATAAACCGCCGGATCCGCGAACGTATTAGGGGCTGCGCAGACGACAGACTTTTTGTGCGATAGAGTCTGCGACTGAGACATTTAAAAAGAGCATCTAGGTCTCTACAGCTCTGCCGACAGAATGATCGAAGATGTGCGTTGAGTCTGTGAAATATCCGCGACAGATTTCTGCGCGTCGTGTGCGTTACTGCATATAATTGCATCACAGACTATAAAGCGTCACGGATAGTCTGTCATGTGCGCTGCCCCTTATACTGTCACCACACCAGCATGAAGGGCGTTCAAACTACATGTGATTGGTTGACGCTCCCACAGATACAGCAAAAAGGCCAAAGGCTATAATCAAAACTTTTAAATTGGAAAGCAAAAGAAATTAGTGTATGCGGTATATCTTTTCGACCTCGAACAAAATGCCTAAGGGAAATTCTCTAAACTTTATCATGTACAAGGTAAAGCTTCAGATCAAGTGATTTACCTAAGTATACCAACATCCGACGAAAAAACTGCAAATAAAATTAATGAAGCGACTCTTTATTTGGTTAAGGAGTCACCTCTGTTATTTTATTTTACAAGCCCAAGGCGTGTTAGTTTTATAATGAGTTTAACAGTAGGTACTGGAAGTTAGTCAAAGGCGGCGTTATAGTTCCGTCTGATTTCAAGGTCCAAAACATCCTTCTATGTAGGTCGGTCCTCTGTAGTTATTACAAAAACAAAAAGTGGGTGTGCTGGGAGGAGGCGTGTCACAGCCCGTTGTTTCACGATGAGTCTCTCGGACTGTGACACACCGTGCACCGTAGCACGCTGCGACCGCATGATCAACAAATGCTCACCCACCTTGCCAATATCAAAATATACCTTCCACATTTGTACATAGAGACTGATTTCTTTTAACCTAATTTACGTGTATTTTTCCACTCTCCTCCATTGTAAAACCAGTCCCTACAATGAGCATTTAGAGTACAAATTGGTGTGTAACGTGATCGTAGGTGTGAATAAGCACTCTATTAGTGGTAGCACAATTACCGTCAAATTTTACGAGACCTCGAAAAAGTACCTAGCAGGTGAAACGGGAGGTCAAGTTATAATGGTTAGGTGTAAGCGTCCTTGTTACTTTGTAAACAAAAATTGCGAATCCAGTTATAACCGGATTCGTACATCTTACGGCTTAGATCACGCATATTGGACACGATTACCTTGACTTTGTGTCTATTTTCAATCCGTGGAAGTAATTTTAAAAACAAATATTCCAACCGCGTGGTCTATTGTTTATATGCCTGCTGGGCTTGTATTGAACGAGGAAAACTCGTGGATTAGAATTATTCCTCGTACCTATCTCCTATAAAAAGGAGGAGCTCGGTGGCGCCGCGGTCTTGTACGCTTAACAATGATCGCAACGTTGTGCGAACATTGGCGCGGTCAATCCGATGATGGGTGACCAAAATTTGACACCGATTTCCTCCGTGCTTCGGAAGGCACGTTAAGCTGTTGGTCCCGGGTGCTATCTTTACCAACTCAGATAGCAGTCGTCGCATCATATCAGAGATGATGATAACTCCTAACTGGGAATGGGTATAGCTTACCCTAAGTGTTGCGGAGGTCTGATGGCAGTCGCTCTGTGTAAAAAGCTTAGCCCTCGCCAAATCTCTCAGTTTGGGAAGCAGACCCTGAGGCAATCGGGAAAAAGGCTAGGATGATGATGATGACCTATCTTCTATAAAAAAAATCGATGGGTTGATTCTCACAAGAACTTTAGGTACCTCAATCGCGAATGTGGCTAATTATGTTAGGCATTGGACCAAAAATTACCCTTCAATTTAAGTTAAACATAATGAAAAACATATTGATGATGATGATACATTTTTATTTACTAATAATTACAATTAACATTATGATACAACAGTAACAAATATATCACATATACCTACACAATATTTATTCACTAAACGAGAAGTGAATACATATTTAAGTCAATAATAAAGACGGAAGAATGTCTGTTACATACATTGTATTGCTTCAATGTATGTACGTACAGTTAGAATCAATAAATAATAATGTAACTTTAGAACTTATCAATTCTTCCCGTTTCATTTCATACATAATAATGTAAGAAGGTTAAATGTTAAGAGTGAATATTTCTTATTGCTTTTGACTGTACAATATACATGTGGACTAAACATAGTAGGTAGGTAATAACAAGTCTTTGTAAAGTACATTACGAACCGCCATCCTTAAACTAATTAGAGCACTGTGGAAACAATTGAATTAGGCATATATGCATTGTCTTTTTCTAACTAAAACAAATGTTTCTATGGCGTTCTAAATAGGGAGGTGTCTGGTCTCGATATTCCTGGTCTCGAATATTTTCGCTTTTACTATGATTACCAAAAGATGTTCATAACTAGTGTCGCTTCCTAGAACAAGGCAATCTAGAAAAAATCTTTTCTCTAAATTGACTCGATTGACTATCGATCACGGAACCTTCAGATCTTCCGCGCTTAAGGTATGTCCTTTTAAGGTTGTTTAATAAAATGTTTTTAAAACACATGCAAACAAATTAAACATACATGATTTATACATTTTTTTACAAGAAATATCGTATTCGTACAATACACAACAATACAACACAAAACAAGTAAATGCAAAACATACTGTCAAAGATTTTACATACTGTCAAAGATTTTAAGACAGTTGACAGAAGTACAATCAGCATTAAGATGCATTCGATTCTAAAGCCAATGCAGTTGGGTTTATTTTTCAACTGACCATCTTATTGTACAAATACCTTATACCTTATTAGTATGTTATAAATATATATATTCTACCAAATACCTTTTTAGTATGTTATAAATATATATATTTTTATTCGTCTATCGTAAAAATTATAGATGAATTGAGCAAGCCAACTGACTATTCACAAAATAAGACAAAAACAGTAAGCTACTTTGTGAATTTGTGAATGTTACATATATTGACAATTTCAGACTAGTCTTTTAAATAGGCACTCAGATTCGACTTTTAAGTTGATTATAAATTAAACAGTGAATACATAAGCAAAATAGCTATTATACAATACAATTACTTACATAGTATATAACAATAAGTTTGTACAGTAAGCGCACATCAAGATTAACACTAAACTTTAACATAATTTGAGAAAATTGTTTTCCCCACTCTATTCCGTTGGAATAAGGTCTAAATCAAGTCGGCAACTCTCCACAAGGAATTAGTATTATGTTAATCTTGATGTGACGCCAACTGTGCAGTATAGTAATCTAGTAGGAAAGTAGATCATTGTGGCTTGAAAAAATATCATTCACACTACCTAATTGAGATTTCTTAACACATACCTACTAACGTACTGCCATACCTATCCTTATCTGCCAAAGAACTTCAAACTTCTTAATTTTTTTTAGGGAAAAAGGCTGTCTGTTCTCCCTACCGGAGCGAAAAGGGGAGATAAGAACCCATCGAAAAGCGCGAGTAGGAGAAGAACTTCTTCACTTAATATTATCTGCCTACTTGGCTAGTGAAATTGGACATTAGCTGCGGTGACCGGATTAGTCATAAGACTAGTATTTTGGCAGATTTGGGTAATTTAAAGTGTAGCAGTGTGTACAAACCAACATGACATACCTATCGACTATATAATTCTTCTTGTGACGCTGGACTGTACTGTAAACCCGTATTCACAAACGTTACTATGAGACGCGCGTACGCACAGATACCCAAAAATGTATTCATAAACAACACTTGAGTGCCGGTCGCCTTTGAAATGCCTTCCTTCGCATAGTGTTGTAAGTTTTCATAGATGAGTATTGTTTGTGAATACGAGTGTTAGTCTTGACTAAAATACATCGACTCATCGAAATCTCATTTTAATAATGTCATTTACATTCTAAATTACCCCTTAAATATTAGTAAACCCAAATACATTACTGAAATATGCGTTTATTAAACGTTTCATGGACGATGTGCCTATGTTAAATGAACCTTATTCGATCGAAATAGAATTGAAAATATACTTTGTTACGCCCATTGGAGGAACATGTAAAATTTTAAAATACACCTGGTGAAATTAACTAAATTAATAATTCTTATTTATAATATCATTAGTCCAAATATACTGTCTAGAGAATTGTGAAACAACAATGAAACTGGTGCTCTATGATATAGAACGATCGATGGATGACTCGCGAGATTTTGTGTCATAAAAATCGAACAACGATCTCTTGCGGATCCGTCAATGTCGATCTTTATAAATTTACTTCATACGAGTATATACGAACGCGGGACAAATGGGAAAGATTTATGACCCAAAAACATTCGATCCGTCCATAGAATAGAAAACGACTTTGTTATTGCAACCCTAAAACCACTATGTGGGTAGATCTATAGCAGTTGGTAGCTACCTAGTGCATATGGGACCTTATAACTGTCAGTCTGACTTGGAATCCGCATCTAAATTACATATTACACAATAATGCCGGTGTGGATTGTGAATCGCGGCCCCGCTGTCTCCGCTCTGCGGAACCGCAGCCTAAGAGGCTGCGCAGACGACAGACTTTTTGTGCGATAGAGTCTGCGTCTGAGACATTTAAAAAGAGGCATCTAGGTCCCTACAGCTCTGCCGACAGAATGATCGAAGATGTGCGTTGAGTCTGTAAAATATCCGCGACAGATTTTTGCACGTCGTGTGCGTTACTGCATATAATTGCATCACAGACTAAAAAGTGCGTCACGGATAGTCTGTCGTCTGCGCTGCCCCTAAAAATACATCAATCCCGAAAATCCCGGGACTCTTTAAATTTAATCCCGAAAAGGAGAATGACCATTGTAGTATGGGCTTTGGTTTCAGATTTTATCACGTTGTACCTCCATGAAATCTATCTCATTGGATAGAGTATTAAACATAGAATACATTATAAAAAACAATAAGCATCTAATTCGCCGGAGTTGCGAGCAACAGGTTCATGAAGTTCATTATTTTAGGTTATTTTTCACAACGTTAAATACCTTTCCGAACGGCAGCTGGGCGTCCTGCGTCAATCATAACGAACAGTTGCTAAAACGGCGATTATCTAATTTCAATTTCTACAGTTACGGAGAAAAAATGCGCTCAATTCAACGTAAAGATAAATCAAAACGAATAAATCGTCAGTGCTAAAACAAAACAATAACATTTCTCTAATGTCAATGTCATGTCACTTTCATTATTTTTTTTCATCACTCTTGGTGTTGCCCGTCGCAATTTAAATGCGAATCGATATTCATTGGATCAATCGATATTCATTCACTTAAGGTTTGTTGTCATTAATTGGAAGGTAAAGTAACTGAATATTCTCAAAGATATTCTTTTCTATGAGAAAAAGATTTTGTTTTGTAAATATCCTTAATATTTTCTTTTTAACCCTCCTTCATCCTTCCGAGTTGTGTATCAGGAATCGATTATTGTGAATTAATATTTTAAATATTGGCAACCCTACAACCCCAAAAAGTACAGTTCTTTGGTAGAGGAAGTACTTTGTTACAAAAATTACTTTTAAATTAGCACTTTTTTCCCCGGCGAAGTTTTGACTTGTTTTTGTAGAAGGTCTTGTGAAAATGAAATACAATTTTTTTCAGGTTAATTTCGTTCATGTACAAAACGAAACCATATTTGGGCATTCTCCTTTCGGGACTAAAATATGACCGGGATCCCGGGATCGAATCCTCTATGGCGGCCCAACTGTCTCCGCTCTGCGGAACCGCAGCCTGAGTCGTTGCTCTGAGCTCTAGCTGCTGTCGTACATAATAAATGAAGTCCCTAAAAGCTAACTTGTTAAAGCAGTATTACATAAATGATGCGCGGCCACCATCACGTGTCGACGATAGGGGTGAGAGCCTTCCGCTCCCCCAACAGTCCGGTGATGATGAAAAGGCCGACCTGGCCATCATCGTAGTCATTTGGAAAATTATATCACGTGTCGACGACGAGCCAGCGGTGGGTTGCGTGCGCGACCTGCTGCTGCAGCAGCGGCGTGCGCACGCGCAGCTTCACCTCCAGCGAGCCGCCCGCCGGCCGCCGCCCGTCCATCAGCTGGAATGCGCCGGTGGACCATGTTAGAATTTAATCTTATGCTGTTCTAAATAGTGATGTAAAATGAAAAAAAAAACCGGCCAAGTGCGAGTCGGACTCGCGCACGTAGGGTTCCGTACCACTGATTGAATGAAAAAATTTGGCAATTGAGTTTCAGTTTTATGTATGGTCTAACCCCAAAAATTTTGATTTTTTTTCCAATTTAATGTATACAGAATACATCTACGTACCAAATTTCAATAATGAAGCTATTATAGTTCCGGAATAAACTGGCTGTGAAATACTGACGGACAGACAGACAGACATGACGAATCTATAAGGGTCCCGTTTTTGCCATTTTGGCTACGGAACCCTAAAAACGGCATGGTTGTTTTTTTTCTATTTTTTTTTTCTAATCGACGTTTTAGTTCAATTATGACCGACCGGTGGCGGTAAAACCATCACGATAGAAGGCGAAGCTAAATACCACAGGCCGATGACGAGCAGCAGCGTCACCGGAACAAGAAGCCACGCCCTGCGATCACCAACCCGCCTGCCCAGCGTGGCGATTATGGGTATATAGTCGGTTTTCACCATTTTAACTATCACGATTGAAGGCGAAGTTAAATACCACAGGCCGATGGCGGGCAGCAGCGTCACCGGAGCTACGCCCTGCGATCACCAACCCGCCTAACTAGCGTGGCGATTATGGGTAAAGCGTCCAGGTGTTTTCCCAAAGCGGCGAAAAACTGGAGATGCCTGTCTGTTCCCAGCAGTGGACAGCGATAGCCTGATGATGATGATCGCTTACCAACAGATAACCTTCCAGTATAAGCCCAGCAGCGCGTCCCGGCTGAACCAGCCGCTGCAACACAACAGCAAGTAACTCACCGGGAAGGCCTCGTGCAGCGTGACCTGCGCCTGCAGCGGCTCCAGCTTGACGCTGGCGGCGCCCAGCAGCGCGTCCCGGCTGAACCAGCCGCTGCAACACAACAGCAAGTAACTCACCGGGAAGGCCTCGTGCAGCGTGACCTGCGCCTGCAGCGGCTCCAGCTTGACGCTGGCGGCGCCCAGCAGCGCGTCCCGGCTGAACCAGCCGCTGCAACACAACAGCAAGTAACTCACCGGGAAGGCCTCGTGCAGCGTGACCTGCGCCTGCAGCGGCTCCAGCTTGACGCTGGCGGCGCCCAGCAGCGCGTCCCGGCTGAACCAGCCGCTGCAACACAACAGCAAGTAACTCACCGGGAAGGCCTCGTGCAGCGTGACCTGCGCCTGCAGCGGCTCCAGCTTGACGCTGGCGGCGCCCAGCAGCGCGTCCCGGCTGAACCAGCCGCTGCAACACAACAGCAAGTAACTCACCGGGAAGGCCTCGTGCAGCGTGACCTGCGCCTGCAGCGGCTCCAGCTTGACGCTGGCGGCGCCCAGCAGCGCGTCCCGGCTGAACCAGCCGCTGCAACACAACAGCAAGTAACTCACCGGGAAGGCCTCGTGCAGCGTGACCTGCGCCTGCAGCGGCTCCAGCTTGACGCTGGCGGCGCCCAGCAGCGCGTCCCGGCTGAACCAGCCGCTGCAACACAACAGCAAGTAACTCACCGGGAAGGCCTCGTGCAGCGTGACCTGCGCCTGCAGCGGCTCCAGCTTGACGCTGGCGGCGCCCAGCAGCGCGTCCCGGCTGAACCAGCCGCTGCAACACAACAGCAAGTAACTCACCGGGAAGGCCTCGTGCAGCGTGACCTGCGCCTGCAGCGGCTCCAGCTTGACGCTGGCGGCGCCCAGCAGCGCGTCCCGGCTGAACCAGCCGCTGCAACACAACAGCAAGTAACTCACCGGGAAGGCCTCGTGCAGCGTGACCTGCGCCTGCAGCGGCTCCAGCTTGACGCTGGCGGCGCCCAGCAGCGCGTCCCGGCTGAACCAGCCGCTGCAACACAACAGCGCGTCAGCCGCGCACGCCACGCCGCAGCAGCTGCGCGCAGACGCGCAACAGACACGCAACACGCTCTTAGCTACGCTACACGCTACACCACATGCGGTGAGATGGAACTAGGGTTGCCAGATTCATGCATGAGACAATTTTGGGGAGAATAGGGCATGGCTTGTTATGTACTTATTTATTTACAAAAAAAAAGGATCTAAGTAAATTTATCCGTCTTCTAGGACCAATGATACAAGCTTCGGCCTAGTTTGGGACTAGATGGCGCTGTGTGGCCCAGCGTGGCATGTTTTGGGATATTTATTGAAATCTTTTAAATTTATTTATTATTTTTTTTATTTTTATTTACAAGTTGTAAAGCTTTAATTTATTGTTTTAGACAAAGAAATCCACGGCTATTCACAAATGCGTTCGGAAAGATCTCCTTCGGAAACGTAAGATCCGAGTAGAAACAGTCGCGATCATTCATTCAAAATTGACGGTTCTCATCGAAACCTTTGACAACGAGATCGAATATTTGAATGAACGAGAGCAGAGAATGTTTTCAAGGAATCTTTTCGAACGGATTTTCGAATAGCCTTGCCGCTCATGCCCCCTGTCGTATTTAGTAAAGAACAAAATCAAACGATTTGGTACTACGAGGTGTGATTCTGAGCACAAAATAGGACGCGTAAGTCCTGAACGTCCCATTCATCTGGCAACCCTAGGTGAGACCAGCCCAATGATTGATTCTACAATAGGATAGCCGATTTTTTTATTAATTAATTATTGGTTTGAGCTTGAACGCTCTTCATCTGATTTTAAGCGATGTTGTGTTCCTTTTTGATATTTCGTAATAATAACGTCCGTATAACACTTTACGAACACTATGACGCCGGGTTATGGACAGGTAGTTATAGTTCATTCGCGTTAAGAAAATAGTGACTCATCACCGACTGCCGGCCACTAGCCAATTAAAACGCTAGAAATTATAATTTATAATTTGCTTAATCTTTAGTAAATCTTTTTTATATTCGGGTTTGAACTTGACTACGATGTTTATTTTGTATACTGGCAGTTTTTAATGTATTCATCTAAGGTGTCAAATACCCTTAACTTTGCTCTCTAGTCCTCTGACAGAATTTGTAATAATCTAATGTGGCAGTATAACCATGATATAATCTAATTCACTCTAATTAAATACGTCATCATCATCATCATCATCAGCCTGTTGCAGTCCACTGCTGGACATAGGCCTCTCCAGTTGTTCGCCACCTAGGGCAAACTTCTGGAGGATATACCCATAATCGCCACGCTGGGCAGGCGGGTTGGCGATCGCAGGGCGTAGCTTCTTGCTCCGGTGACGCTGCTGCCCGTCATCGGCCTGTGGTATTTAGCTACGCCTTCTATCGTGATGGTTTTACCGCCACCAGTCGGTTTGCCAGAGCCTCGTTTGTTGTTCGGCAGGATGCACCACGGGCAGGTGAGGATGGCTTGGAGCGAAAAGATGACAGGTCGCTCCCTTACATCCCTTCCCAATTAAATACGTAAAGATATTTATAGAGAAATATAACTAAGAATTAAAAAAAGGATGATAATAATTCATGGACATGATATGAAATGAAAATAAGGCATTCCCGCTATCATTTACCCATGCACAGTAAAATTAATAGGAGTGACACAGCTATTCACAAATTCGTTCCAAAACATAGAGATTTGAGGCTGACGAAAAAAGAAGTTTCGAATCAAAACTCGTTAATTTGAAAATTCGATGGAATATTTGAATTAACGATTTTTTGAATCGAGTGTTTGTAGCCTCACGGGCGGTTGTCACTAAAAACCCTTCCTTTAATTTTTACCAAAATCCATGAAATGTTTTTCAGAAAACGCATCCAACAAAAACCATAGCAAAGCAGTACTTTTACAGTTTTTAAAGCAATATTTACATAGTTGGGGATATGGGGATCGACTCTCGGTAGGGTCAATTTAAAACGAACGTATGGTCGACATGGTCTCGACATGTGGTACCCTGCAGGCGTGTTGAATTAAAGGCTGGCGTGAAGATGAAAATTTATTTATTTTTCCACATAGTTTTTGACAAGCATGTGGCAACAACATTATATCAGAGGCCAGACCAGAAGAGAAGTCGTTATCCTTTTTTTCAATTAGTTGTTTTTTTATGATATCACAGTCTCCGATGGAGCACGCCTACCCAGAAAAACCGTTTAATGTCTTAAACATACTCGTCACCCGTACTATTGGAAACCTTTTTTTTTTCATAAGAGCTTTCAGGGTGACCTCACTCCACCTATGCTGTGATGGTAAGCGGTCAGGAGGTCCAAAAGTTAGGTAGACAAGCATAATAGAACAAACCATTGCGCCTGTCGCCCTTACCCTGAAGGCCCACTGAGATGCCGTTTCACGTCCCGCCTCTTTACCCAGGATTGTAAGAGGAAGAAACACAAGAGCTGGAAGGGCATTCCTAACTTCAGTGCACGGGGTAAGGACGATGAACTAAACCTTTAAGTGCGCGCCACCATCGTCTGTATGGTATGCGGATGACAACGCTGTCCAGCACGTGTTGTTCGGGAGTGGAAAGGAGAGGATGGAACGAGTTGGAATAACTCTTCGGAGCATTCCCCATTGTAAAGACGATAGAGAACACTAGGATGTATCTACGTAGCTGAAGAGGTTCTAGGTTAGTCACCTCTTGATCCCCAACAATACGGCACAAGCTGCCACGTTCCAATAGGCTGTTATGGCTAAAAATTGTAATTAGTCCGCCTTTTAGCTTATTCAAAAATAAAAGACACGTATTATTTATTTGTAACTTAGATAAAAAATTTAAAATTATAGCCCGTTGAAATTACGCGTGACGTCACTCGGTGAGGCATTTTTACGGGAGCGAGTGACGTCAAAGACTCCCACTCCTAACTTTTGATGGCTTTTATCTTTGCTATTGTTTATTTGAATGAAAAAAAGAAAATTACGTGTCTTTTATTTTTGAATAAGCTAAAAGACGGACTAATTACGGTTTAAGAACTTTATTATCCCATAAGAATTTACATATATTCACTTACATGGGTATTTAACTTCATAACACATAATTATGAGCAACTTAGTACAGGTTTTACTTAAATTAAGATTTCACCAAATAACGACTCACAGGCACACACACTCGGATCGATAGTAAAAGAATTAAAATTTTTAGCCTTAATAGCCTATTGCCTTTTAAATGTACAGACCCAAACTCACCCTCGCGAGTAGACCTCGAACTTGATGGCGTGCCGCTTGAACACGCGCAGACAGGGCCGCGCCGCCCGCGCGATCGCCAGCGGGAACACCGCGTTGTATTCCGGACTGTTCGTGTCCTTTATAAGGGACGTGCGGTCCGACACGGGCGCGTCCTGGATAATGTACGAGTATGTATTATAACAAAGGGGAAAACTATTCTACGCGGACGAAGTCGCGGGCACTGCTAGTGTATTATAAGACGCATCGCAAGACAAACACTTGGCTTAGAGAGCAAAGCAAAATCGCGGATGCCGTAAAACGTGTCGCAAGTTTGAAGTGGCATGGCTCTTGGAGCAAGGCGGTCCTGGAATGGAGACCTTGGGAGGCAAAACGTCCTAGGGGCAGACCACAATTGCGGTGGAAGGACGACATTCAGAAAATAGCAGGGAAGAACTGGATGGAAGTAGCGCAAGACCGTGACAGATGGCGCACTCTGAAGGAGGCCTACACCACATTGGTTGAGGATGGCTAAGAAGAAGAAGAAGATGTATTATAAATAACCTAAGACATGCCACGCTGGGCCACTCAGCGCCATCTAGCCCCAAACTAAGCCGAAGCTTGTACTATGGGTACTAGACAACTGATAAACTTACTTAGATATTTTTTTTTTTTGTAAATAAATACATATTATACATAGAAAACTTCCAGACCAATACAAACAGACATGTTCATGCACACAAATGTTTGTACTGTGTGGGGATCGAACCCACGACCCTTGGCTCAGAAGGCAGAGGTCACTACCAATTGAGCCACCGAGCCAGTCACTTTTGCAGTCCACTGCTAAACATAGGCCCTATTTTCTCCGCAATCTCTCGGTACCTAGGTATTTAAAGGTTGGTCAGCCATAAATCACATCTCTAAGAGAGAAAGAACCTCTACCCTATAGAATACCGCAGCCTCTGCATTTTTTTTTAAATAATTCGACATAATGGCTTCCCTACGCCTGATGGAAAGCCAAAGAGAAGCCCAAGTCGCTGTGACAACTGGCAAGTAACTGGTTAGTTACCTGTCAGTTGCCACTGCCATGCCGGCCCAACCCTAACCCCCTCGTGGGCCGGCATGGCGGCGGCAACTGACCAGTTACCTGCCCGTTGTCACAACGAATTGGGTTTCTCTTTCGCTTTCCATCAGGCGTAGGGAAGGCAAATGCCAACTTACCTGAGGGTACGGGAACTCGAACTTGACGTATGTATCGATATCCTTAGGGTTGGGCACGTTGTACGCGATGCCGCGTACGATAGTCAGCTCTAAGTCGTTCTCGTTAAGGTCCGTATTGCACTGCACCACGGAGAACTGGCGGGACTCGTAGTGGAACTTGGGTGGGTCTCGGTTTAGACTGGAAGAAGATAAATAACTCTTACTAAGGCTAAGGTTCCACTGAGGCGGAGCGGAGTCGAGATTCACCAATCCCATGGCTTTATATCTGTCACCGGGAAATAGCAAGAATCGTAAGTTGATCAATTTCCTAGGTAGTTGATTAACTTTCGGAATATAACAAACGGTAGTTGAAATGTATTATTTGACGCAATGGATTTCAGTTAAATGATCAACTTACGGTAGGCTGGCAGTAATTAAATAATTCGAATTCGACACAAGTATAAAAAAAAAATTAAACCGACTTAAAAAAAAAACACAAACGACCAAAACTAAAAAGCGATAAATAACGTAAGTAATTCTATCCTTAATACATAATTATTTAAATATTACAATTATCACTTATTTTTGAAGTCGGTGCCAGCCTCTCGGTAGGTACCTAATATAACGTAGACTGTTGTTTGACGCGCGCGGCCGGCAAATCCACACGACAATATACATTTATTTGTTTGGCTGGCACCGACTTCAAAAATAAGTGATAATTGTAATATTTAAATAATTATGTATTAAGGATAGAATTACTTACGTTATTTATCGCTTTTTAGTTTTGGTCGTTTGTGTTTTTTTTTTTAAGTCGGTTTAATTTTTTTTTTTAAATAATTTTATTTCTCTATTTTTAGTTGCGTTAATGTGCTGTGACCTTGAATAAAGGCTAATTAATGTTCTTAAGAGTTTTACTTAGGAATGAAAAGTTTTGCTTTAAGTCAAGTGAAGACTTTGCGATCTAGAATCAAGCATATCACTTACCAAATCACCTGCCCTATTAGCCCTGCATAATTACATACTACTACCTATTTCTATCTATTTCTGCTTAGCCCAATGGTTGACTGGTAGAGAATGCCTATGCGGCATTAAGTCCGTCTTTTGTACACTATATTTCATTTGTGCAATAAAGATTGAATAAATAAATAAATACCTAGTTTAATATCGACCAATGTCAGTACCGTCCCCTAACTCCTAACCGTTGAGGAGTTCTGTGGCTTCATCATCAGCACCAGATGTTGACGCCCGGAAGCATATACCTGAGTAAAATATGATTACGTAACAAAAACACCATATGCGCATACAATTTTCGGTTGTTGCCCTCAATTTCTCCAGGATCCCATCATCAGATCCTGACTTGGTGATAATGGGACCACCTCGGAAGTGTCCTCTGCCGAACTGTCGAAAAATTTTTGAAATCCATCCATAATTGACGGAAATATCGGTGAACAAACATAAAAAAAAAAAATTTATACATATGGACGAATTGAGAACCTCCTCCTTTTTTCGAAGTCGGTTAAAAATCGTCCTCAAATGGGCCAATCGTTGCTCAATGTACTATTTAACGACGCACTACCCGTAACTTAATACTCTGATCTGATTGGTTGCCGGGATAACACCACGTTAGCCATTGAACCAATCAACGTTCACCTTCGTCGGATGATTTGACGGCAAGACCCCGTAAAATGATCAATTTACTAAAAACTGACTTGAATTATGTATTATTTAACGTATGTAACGTTAAATAATACATAATTCAACTGCCGTTTATTATTTTCCGGAAGTTAATTAACTACCTAGGAAATTGATCAACTTACGATTCTTGCTATTTTCCGGTGACATATCCACAAACAAATATGTGGTCTTCAACTTCTTACGTTTCTATGCACTCCTAGTACTTTTCACTGAGTCCACTGCTTATGTAACGAGAAAATTGCACATTTTGCAACTTGGACATTCTGCTACTAAACGTTTAAAACGATATAGAAGCTCAAATTGCTGAGGCAACTTCCTTGCCATGTCTTGACGTCAGCTGGTTGTGCAGACTCGTGAACACGCTAGCCTTAGTCACCACGCTTGGCAGGCGGGTCGGTGACCGCAGTAGGTTTTATTTGTATCTAGGTAACCGCTGCTACTCGATTCCTAATATACCCTTAGTCATTCTCTACGACGCCCACAAGACATTTAGGAGCATAAGGTCAAAAGAGCAAAACAACAAACTATCGCATATTGTCAAAAAAGACGAATGTCAAAAGCGCAGAATGTCAAAAACGCAGAATGTCAAAAATGTACATAGTCAAAAACGCAGAATGTCAAAGACGTACAATGTCAAAAATCCTGCTGAAACTGGATAGTCGCTTGGTTTACACATTCATTAGATTAGATAAGATGGGGGAGGCCCTGTTTTAAATTGCAGGGTCGGCAACGCGCGTGCAAACTTCCATAGGCGGCGGTAACAGGCGAGCCGTGGGCTTGTTTGCCACCTTAGTGGTATAAAAAAATACAGATGTACCTCTTAGCCACAGACACGATGAACAAGTCCTGCTGGACAGCGCCATCTAGTCTCAAACTAAGCCGAAGCTTGTACTATGGGTGCTAGACCACTCTTTTACTGACCTCTTAGCCACAGACACGATGTCCAAGTCCTGCTGCACCGCCACGGCCAGATGCTCGAACCTGTTCGCCTCGGCCACGTGGCCCATGGCCCTGTTGTGGTCGCGGTTCTCGAGGCACAGCTTGAGCTGTGACGTCAGCTGGTTGTGCAGGCTCGTGAACACGCTAGCCTTAGTCACCACGCTATGGAGGCGGGTTGTTGATCGCAGTAGCTTTTATTTGTACCCAGGTAACCGCTGCTACCCGTTTCCTGATATTCCCTTAGCTGTAGTCTTCTACGACGCCCAAAGCGCAAAATGACAAAGTATCGAAAATTCTCAGTAGTCCAGAATGTCAAAAGCGTAGATTATCTAAAGTGCAGAATGTCAAAAACGCACATAGTCAAAAACGCAGAATGTTATAAAACACGCACAATGTCAAACTCCTACATAAATTGGGTAATCGTTTGGCTTACACGTTCATTACATGAGATGGAGTGGCCCTGTTCAAAATCTGTAAGTCACCATCAGCCTATCGCACTAACTGCTGGACAGGAAAGTGACGTGTGACGTGGTTATACTAACCTCTTAGCCACAGACTCGATATCCAAATCTTGCTGGACAGCGCCATCTAGTCTCAAACTAAGCCGAAGCTTGTACTATGGGTGCTAGACCACTCTTTTACTGACCTCTTAGCCACCGACACGATGTCCAAGTCCTGCTGCACCGCCACGGCCAGATGCTCGAACCTGTTCGCCTCGGCCACGTGGCCCATGGCCCTGTTGTGGTCGCGGTTCTCGAGGCACAGCTTGAGCTGTGACGTCAGCTGGTTGTGCAGGCTCGTGAACACGTCGCGATCGTCTGAGTGGATGGTCGCAGGACCGTCTGAGGAGGGGCCGCAATCTTCCGCTGATACTATGTCGAAGCTGGAATAAGTAAAGAAATGCACTACAATTTAAATAGGTTTGGGGGGCGTTCAAGTATTACGTAACGCAATTTTTTTTTTTTATTGTAGCTCAACATAATGGCTTCCCTACGCCTGATGGAAAGCGAAAGAGAAGCCCAAGTCGCTGTGACAACGGGCAAGTAACTGGTCAGTTACTTCTCAGTTGCCACTGCCATGCCGGCCCAACCCTAACCGACCAAGAGCTCCGGAAACCCTACTCACCGGCAGAAACACGACCCAGAGGTCATTTGACTGCGGCATTCTATAGGGTGGAGGTCCTTCCCCGGACGGGCGGCTCAATTCGAGCGAAGATTCGCTATGCCCTACCTCTCTTAGATGTTTGCCCTACCTAAGTGGCGAACAACTGGCGAGGCCTATGTCCAGCAGTGGACTGCAATAGGCTGTTGATGATGATGAAGAAGTGGGTACGGCAGGTGTTTCGTAAAGTATGTGCTCACGTGTTCTCCAGCTGCGTCTTGGCCTTGGGCGGCAGCGGCAGCGACTTGAGGTCCACCACCAGCCCGCCGCGGGCCGCCTCGATCACTGAGTCGAAGCCTTTCATCGCACGAAGGTATTCCTTTGCTTGCTCTATGTCTCCTGCGAAAAATATTAAATTTATATTTTACTAGCTTTTTCCCGCGGCTGCGCTCGCGTTAAATTCAGGGAGAATGAACAAAACAAACTTCCACCCCCCATTTTAGGGAAGTGAGGGGTTAGAAAGGGGCAAAAAGTAATGTTACTCTCCATCCCTTCAACTATCTCCACTTAAAAAATCACGTCAATTCGTCGCTCCATTTTGCCGTGAAAGAAAGACAAACAGACAGACACACTTTCCCATTTATAATCTTAGTATGGATAAGTTATGGTTCTAAGATATGATTTTAATCTAGTTTCTACATATTTTCTTGTAGTGAAGTTTAGTGCTTATAGTGCAGTCAATGAAGCGAAAAATACGGGCTAACCTCCGAATTTTTTTACTGTGATCCGATTTGCATGAAATTTTGGAATTAGGCTCATCTTACCATTAACTTCAAAAGTGAAAATGATTTGAACTCCGCCATCACCATGGGGGTGGTTGCCACCCCTTCTCGGGGGTCAATGGTTGTTTTTTCAAAATAACCTCGGATATCGATTGAAGATCTAATTTTAAGCAAAAAAGTTTCTATAAAGTTTCTCGAAAAATCTAATACTTTTCAAGTTATTGGCAATTGAAAATTAGCAAATTTTTCACGATTTTCATCAGTTTTTTTCAAATATCTCCAAAAATATACGTTTTTATCGAAAATTTTATAAGGAACGAAACTGTAGCAGGTAAAAAAATGAACAATTTGGTTTTTTACAAAGTATTCTAAGTGCAATATTAAGCTAGATATTAAAGATCAAAGCCGTTTTTTATTTTATCTGAAATTTCATCGATGTAGTCAATGCCATCTAGCAGCGAGCACAAATGCATTTTATGCTTTCTAATCGAAAAGGGTTTTGTAGTGCTTGAAATAAGCTTTAAAATGAGCTTTATCAAAAGTCTTTTGCACGTAAAATAAGTGAGCTATATTGCAAATAAGCGGAGCATCGAATGTTTTTTCTTTTCAATCAATGGGTTTAAATAAGTGCCATTTCCACCAAAACTAAAATTAATCATATTCCGCCTAGAATTAACTTTATTATGAAGAGTTTTATAGATTGTATTAGTTTGGCTGCTTTAGGACACATAGTTTTCAAAAAAGTCACGATTAAGGGAGTCTGTGATTGCGCTGCCACGCGCTCTTTAAACAATCATATCTCCGTCAATTTTTATTTGATAGAAAAAACAAAAAAACCAAATTGTTTGTCAGAAAAATACCTAAATTTTTTATCCCTACACTTTTATACGTATCTGTCGTCATTTTTGAGATATTATGAAAAAGGGGTGGGATTTTTAAAAATTTGAAATTCTCGATTTTTTTTCAATCGTGACTTTTTGAAAACTATGTGTCCTAAAGCAGCCAAACTAATACAATCTATAAAACTCTTCATAATAAAGTTAATTCTAGGTGGAATATGATTAATTTTAGTTTTGGTGGAAATGGCACTTATTTAAACCCCTTGATTGAAAAGAAAAAACATTCGATGCTCCGCTTATTTGCAATATAGCTCACTTATTTTACGTGCAAAAGACTTTTGATAAAGCTCATTTTAAAGCTTATTTCAAGCACTACAAAACCCTTTTCGATTAGAAAGCATAAAATGCATTTGCTCGCTGCTAGATGGCATTGACTACATCGATGAAATTTCAGATAAAATAAAAAACGGCTTTGATCTTTAATATCTAGCTTAATATTGCACTTAGAATACTTTGTAAAAAACCAAATTATTCATTTTTTTACCTGCTACAGTTTCGTTCCTTATAAAATTTTCGATAAAACGTATATTTTTGGAGATATTTGAAAAAAACTGATGAAAATCGTGAAAAATTTGCGAATTTTCAATTGCCAATAACTTGAAAAGTATTAGATTTTTCGAGAAACTTTATAGAAACTTTTTTGCTTAAAATTAGATCTTCAATCGATATCCGAGGTTATTTTGAAAAAACAACCATTGACCCCCGAGAAGGGGTGGCAACCACCCATGGTGGTGGCGGAGTTCAAATCATTTTCACTTTTGAAGTTAATGGTAAGATGAACCTAATCCCAAAATTGTATGCAATTCGGTTCACAGTAAAAAAATTCGGACCTATAATGCTTCATTGACTGCACTATTAGTTTTGTTGCGTTTACTACCATTAAGTTTCATAATTTTATTTGACCTTTTTTTTACCGGTGAAAATGCAGTTATGCATCTCTGTCACTTGGAAGAATAATATACCTATATTTTTTTTATGCAAGAGGCGGCAGACGAGCAAGTGTGATGCCTGAATTTTGAAATATGCTCATTGTTTGAGGTATCTTTAGCGCCACATGTTGTTACAGGTAAGTTAATTAAAGCTAGCACGTTCAACACATTGGCACTATTGGATAAAATTGAGTAAAAGAAACAGTGTTTTTTTTATAGTGGCTCGACATAATGGCTTCCCTACGCCTGATGGAAAGCGAAAGAGAGGCTCAAGTCTCTGTGACCACTGGCAAGTAACTGGTCAGTTACCTGTCAGTTGCCACCGCCATGCCGGCCCAACCCTAACCCCCCACGAGCTCCGGACACCCCACTCACCAGCAGAAACACGACGATAATTTGGCTGCGGTATTTTATAGGGTTGAGGTCCTTCCCCGGACGGGCAGCTCAATTCGAGCGAAGATTCGCTATGCCCTACCTCTCTTACTATGCCCTACCTCTCTTGCTATGCCCTACCTCTCTTAGTGTTATCTCACCTGCCATCTTGGCCTTCAGCGCTGCCTCCTTGAACTGCTTCTGCCGCTGCAGCAGCAAGGCCAGCTGCCGGTCGTGGCGCGACGCGGCAGCAGGTGGGGCAGGAGCAGGGCGCGGCTGGGCGGGCGCAGGGCGGGGCGTGGCCGGCGCACTCTACAATACACACATACAGTATTTATTTTTAACCGACCTTAAATAAAAGGAGAAGTTCTCATTTCTTTGACTGGCTCGATGGCTCATTTGGTAGTGACGTCTGCCTTCTGAGCCAAGGGTCGTGGGTTCGATTCCCGCACAGTACAAACATTTGTGTTCATGAACGAACATGTCTGTTTGTATTTAGTCTGGGTGTTCACTATGTATTTATTTACAAAAAAAAAGTATTTAAGTATGTTTATCAGTTGTCTATAGTTCATTCGCGTTAAGAAAATAGTGACTGACAGGTCACTGACAGGCCACTAGCCAATTAAAACGCTAGAAATTATAATTTCTGAACGCTAGAAATTTTAACTTGGCCTGTCAGTGACCTGTCAGTCACTATTTTCTTAACGCGAATGAACTATAGTACCCATAGTACAAGCTTCGGCTTAGTTTGGGGCTAGACGGCGCTGTGTGGCCCAGAGTGGCATGTCTTGGGTTATTTATTTATTTAATTCGACTGAATTGTTTTTTGTTGTAAACATACACATATCTCCGGGAAATATGAACCGATTTAAAAAAATATTTTTTGTTTGAAAGAGTGTACTTCTAATTTAATGACTATTTGCACAACAGGACAACAAAGTGGCAAACAACAGGAGATGAATATGTCCAGCATTGGACTGCCATATGATAGGCGAATGATGATGACAAATACATTGGGTATTATTTGGGTCAAAGGGTATAGCGAGGTAAGGAAGACGAAATGACCCCCACGGCCCATGACGGAATTATCATTTGTACTGGTATTGGCACTCGAAAGAATTTGACTGGCTCCGTGGCTCAATTGGTAGTGACCCCTGCCTTCTGAACCAAGGGTCGTGGGTTCGATTCCTACCCGGGACAAACATTCGTGTGATGAACACTTGTGTTTGTTTCGTGTCTGGGTGTTTATATTTGTATTTAAGTATATAATTGTGGTACCTTCGTTGTTCTGATACCCATAACACAAGTGTTTAAGCTACTTACTTTGGGATCGGAGCAATGTATGTGATGTTGTCTGATATTTATTTATAAAAAAAAAAGAAAGAATACAGAATGTAAGGTCGTTGACCTGTCTTTGAGATATTCGAGAAAGTTCATACGCGCGCCGATTTTTTTCCGTATACCCTTTAATACATCTGTGACTTACCCCTCCCGTAGGCAGAGGGGCGTACCCTGCCGGCGTGGGCAGCTCGTCAGCCGCTATGGGCTTCCCGGCAGCGTTGGAGCGAATGGCGTCTTGATACTGCTTCACCACTCGGCCCAGACGACGGGCTTTGGCAGAGTTGCCCTCCTCTTTCGCTTTTGCTTCTTGTTGCTACAAGGTGAAACAAAAATAAACTGATAACGCACACCAATCAGCTTATCTCAAACTAGCTGTGCTCGCGACTTCGTCCGCGTGGAATAGTTATTTTTTCCCCCGTTTTTTTTACATTTTCCATTATTTCTTCGCTCCTAATAGTTACAGCGTGATGTTATATAGCCTATAGCCTTCCTCGATAAATGGTCTATTCAACACAAAAAGAATTTTTCAATTCGGACCAGTAGTTCCTGAGATTAGCGCGTTCAAACAAACAAACAAACAAACAAACTCTTCAGCTTTATAATATAAGTTAAGATTAAACAGATTTTCAAAAATCCTAGGACAAATTGCAAAAGGCCAGATAACTAAAAATAAATTTCTTAATCGTCGGAGCCGTGTTCAGAATCTTTGCAAAAATCAGAGTTTGTTTCGGATGATTAGAAATTTGAACGCTGATTGGCTACTGATGAGTCGATTATGATATTCGTAACTGTATGTAATAAAGTTCTTTTAGTCCAAAAGTAACCTTTAATAGGGATGTTTTGGGGGTCAAAATAATACTTTTACATTACATTATATTTAGTCCGTATTCTAGATGATAAAAATGTATGGGACACGTATTTTTCCTTTTTTACTTCAAATAAAAAATAGCAAAGAAACAAGGCATCAAAAGATAGGAGTGGGAATCTTTGACGTCACTCCGTCCCGTAAAATGCCACACCGCGTGACGTCACGCGTAATTTCAACTGGCTATAACTTAGTAATTTTTAGTCTAATTTACAAATTAAAAACTACGTGTCTTTTATTTTTTTATAATCAAAAAGATGGCTTTATTACATTTTTAAGGCAGTAAGCCTATTATTTAATTGCGGCTCTATAGAAAAAGTGCAAAGTTTAATGTGTTCAGTAATAAATAGTAGAAAGCTTACCTGGAAAGCAGCTAACCGCTGCCTCAGCGCCTCATCTACCGTAGACGCCGTTATGAGGCCGCCGGCTTCTGCCGCCGGGGCAGGGGGCGTGGGTTCTGAGAACAAACAGGAAAGTATAATACATACATAATATATTATCACAATCAAATCGACAAATGGAGCAGACGAGTCACTCTATGGTACCCCAGAGAAAACTGTAGAAGGAGGGGGCGACCAAGAGTGAGATGGAGGGATGAAATCCGCCTAACTCTGGGACCATACTGGATCAGGGTGGCGGAGGACAGAGCCCAATGGAGAGAGCTGGAGGAGGCCTATGCCAAAAGGCACGCCGAGATAAGGGACATTCTCTAGTCTCGGATTAAAATGGCTATCATCATCATCATCATATTATCACAATATCAAGTAGCTTGAGCACTTATGTGTTAAAGGTATAAGCGTTTATACACCTACTCTGTACGAGCGTCGTACATGGTGCAGCCTTCAGCAGCGACCTGACCGGTGGACCGAGCGCGTGCACCGTCGGCACTCTACACCGACGGCATTACAAAAACAAACACCCAGTCCGCGGTACAAACACAAATCAACCTTAATAATCAAGTTCCGACTTTATTTGACTGGCTCGGTGGCTCATTTGGTAGTGCCCTCTACCTTCTGAGCCAAGGGTTGCGGGTTCGATCCCCGCACAGTACAAACATTTGTGTGCATGAACATGTCTGTTTGTATTGGTCTGGGTGTTTTCTATGTATAATATGTATTTATTTACAAAAAAAAATGTATCTAAGTAAGTTTATCAGTTGTCTAGTACCCATAGTACAAGCTTCGGCTTAGTTTGGGGCTAGGTGGCACTGTGTGGCCCAGCGTGGCATGTCTTGGGTTATTTTAATAGACCCAAGGGTCAACTTCCACCAGCACTAACCTGCTGTGTTCTGACTCTCCGCCTCCTCCTTCTGACTCCTGATAGCTGCCTCGATGCTCTGCGTTGTGGGCAGCTCACTCAGATCCATCTCCTGCCCAGCCTTGTAAGCTTGGACCACCATGTCGAATTGCTTCACCACCTTCAGAAACTCCAACGCCATAGTTTTGTCTCCCGCTCGTTTATAGGATAGGGCAGCCGCTTTGAATTCGGCTTGGCGTCCTGAATTGAAAGGAAATATTCAGCACTTATTAATGCTAACAATACGCTTATTCGAAAATAAAAGACACGTATTTTTCCTTTTTTCATTCAAATAAACAATAGCAAAGATACAAGGCATCAAAAGTTAGGAGTGGGAGTCTTTGACGTCACTCGCTCCCTAAAAAATGCATCACCGAGTGACGACACGCGTAATTTCAACGGGCTATAACTTTGTAATTTTTAGTCTAATTTACAAATAAAAAATACGTGTCTTTTATTTTTAAATAAGCTAAAAGGCGGACTAATTACAATTTTTAGCCATAATAGCCTATTAATACAAAAATTAATTTGTTTTTCAAAAAGCTCACTTAGACTCACACACCCGTATTTATAAACGTTACTATGCGTCACGCGGACGCACAGATACCCAAAAACCTATTCATAGACAACACCTGAGTACCGGTCGCCTATGAATTGCCTTACTTCGCATAGTGTTGTTAATTTTCATAGATAATTTTCACAAACAAGTGAATACGGGTGTCAGTCATTGGACTTTCATCGGTAACGTAACGGACATAAGCCATATTGTCTAAAGTTGTAACGAAAGAACAAAATCTCAATTCCCAACTCACTCAGTATAATCTGTAGCCCTTGCTGCTTCTCAGGGTCAATCCCCGCAGCCTCGCTCTGTGGCGGTGGCGGCGGAGGCGTGGTGGGTTCAGGTAGGCTGGGCGGCTCCTCAGGCTCCGATGCTGGTGCAGACTCCTCGGTCTCCGCGGGCTCTGGTGGTGCTGGAGCCGGTTCCGGAGGCGGCGCGCTGGGTGCTTTACCGAGACTGACTGGAGGCGGTATATCCTCGTCTTTGACCGGTTTGCCGGCTTTCGCTTGCTTGAGTAAATCGTTCAATGTTTTCAAGCCGCGTCCGAACCTGGGTAACATTATGCATAATTTTAGACTACACTTGGCACGAGGGCAGGTAAATAGCACAATGGGGTCAGAAGACGCGGACATCCGCCCTCCAGATGGTTGGCGGGGAAAACTTGGGTCAGAGTAGCACAAGACAGCGAATGGCAATGCAAACAGGAGAGAAGGCTTATTCCCTGCATAATGATAATAGACTACTGGTTATAGCGGCTCGCGGCTTTGCTTGTGCTAATATCGGTATGTGAAATGATAATATCCTTATTTATTTATAGCCTTTGTGTTGACACAGCCGATAGCTATATTCTGTAAAGTTTCATTCAAATCCGTACAGTGTAAAGGAATAACAAACACCCATCCATTTTTTATGCAAGAGGCGGCAGACGAGCAAATGTGATGCCAGTGGACACCCATAACTCAAATCGAGTTTTGGGGTCGCTGCCGGCCTTTAAAATATGAATACACTCGTTTTTGAAGGTCCCCAAGTCGTAGCTGTTCGGAAAGACTGTCGCAGGAAGTTGGTTCCACAAAACCGAGGCGCTAGGCAAGAAGTTCCTCATAAAGCGTACAGTGGAGTATCGCCAACCATCTACATGATGAGGATGGTATTGTAATAGGTTACCATCCAAACAAACTACCACATTTATAATATGCATTAGTATAGTAATAGGATATACACATACTGTACTTACAAAACGGAAACACAATACAAAGTTTGATGTTATAAATACATACTGGGAAGTTATCACACCTACAACTGTCTATCAACTGAATGTTCTAAGTAGAATTGAAATGGTACCCTAAGTTGAGACCACAATGAGTCCTTAAAATGACAATAGATATCTAGATAAAGCCTATTCTTAAACAGTCTAAATGCAGCAGACAATTGACAACAGCATGGGGTCAAGGAACAATGATTTGATTTGACATTTCATTTTATTTACCTAGAATCGCAAACAATGCTGACTTTTGCCTAGTTCTTTTCATGCTTACTAATTACAGGCATACCTACATAGCATTTCCTGTTTAGCAAATGCTATTGTTTCATCTAATTGTCTTCATTATTGTATGTGATATTTATCTTGCAAAATGTGTATAATCTTAACTAATATTCTAAAGCTGAAGAGTTTGTTTGTTTGTTTGTTTGAATTGAACGCGCTAATCTCAGGAACTACTACTGGTCCGAATTGAAAAATTCTTTTTGTGTTGAATAGACCATTTATCGAGGAAGGTTTTGGGCTATATAACATCACGCTGTAACTATTAGGAGCGAAGAAATAAAGGAAAATGTAAAAAAAAACGGGGAAAATATAACTATTCCACGCGGACGAAGTCGCGAGCACAGCTAGTGCATTTATATACGGGATTTTGGGTCTTGGACCTCAAGACTTATTGTACCACTACTGTATTCTATACATCATCAGCCTATTGCAGTCCACTGGACCCTCCAGTTGTTCGCCACTTTGGATTAACACCTAAAGGATTTACCCATAATCGTCACACTGAGCAGGCGGGTTGGCGATCGCATTCTATACATATTGTTATGTATTGTCTTATATTCATTAAAACAAATCAGCAAGTAATGTAAAAGTCAGTGTAAGCTATCAGGGTGATTTGCCGTAGTCATCGTACACTTGGCAGAGGCGGGTTGGTGAGTACCGTTGGTTTTATTTGTACCCAGGTACAAAATAACATTACAATAATAATCTAACACCCATATTCACAAACATTACTATGAGGTCTCACATTCTTTCATTGTTATTTTTTATAGTGGCTGGACATAATGGCTTCCCTACGCCTGATGGAAAGCGAAAGAGAAGCCGAAGTCGCTGTGACAACGGGCAAGTAACTGGTCAGTTACCTGTCAGTTGCCACCGCCATGCCGGCCCGACCCTAACCCCCCACGAGCTCCGGAAACCCTACCCACCGGCAGAAACATGACCCAGAGGGGTGGAGGTCCTTCCCCGGACGGGTGGCTCGATTCGAGCGAAGATTCGCTATGCCCTATCTCTCTTAAATTGTTTAGCAGTTGTCTAATATGTATGTCATCATCATCATCATCATCAGCCTATTGCAGTCCACTGCTGGACATAGGCCTCTCCAGTTGTTCGCCACCTAAAGAAAACTTCTGGAGGACATACCCATAATCGCCACGCTGGGCAGGCGGGTTGGCTATGTATGTATGAATATATAATATGTTATCAGCAAGTTTTGAATTACGTACCTTCTCGCTCTGCCGCTCTCCCCGCTCTCCTTAGCAGTCTTCTCCGCCAAGGCGTAATTGGAGATCCTGTCCTGCAGCAGACTGATGGTGCTGCTCTGTCCGCTGGCGGCGCCGGGCGGCGGCGGCGCGGGTCGCGACGAGCGCGGCGGCGGAGGCGGCGCCTCATCGTCGTCGATGGCTAGCTCTTTGAGCTCGTCCAAGAGGTCTGGGTCATCGTCGCCGTCTGAATAAGATGGTGTTATCTTTTAAAGGTAAATTAATTACACCGGAATCTCTATAGACCGACATTTATGACTCGTTACAGAAGAGGCACGGCACAGGTTCTCGTCGGCGGGGCCGTGACGGACTTGTGTGAGATGTCGCGAGCTGTTCAGCGGCGGCCAGCGTGGCGAGGGTGATGGAGTCGTCAGCGCTCTGGAGGAATTAACATTAAGAGGACAGGCGTCTCTGTTCGTCGGCAAAAACGCTGCTCCCTAAACTTAAATTCCATATTTTGATGTTTGTTTGCCACCTTAAACATGGCTTTGATGGTCTGAGTGTTTGCATCATCAAAGAGATAAAATCATCATATTAGGAGTCAATGCACACCACATTGCATAAATGTAGCCTGTAGACTTCTACACACTTACTTAAGAATCAGTCAGTAATAATGCCATTTAATGTGCATATGTATTGGTATGATGGTAATGCTGTGATTGTGTGAATGTCTTAAGAATTCTTAGACTCTTATCTGGGTGATTCTTTATAATACTTACTTTTGCATTACTAATATACTAACCTGAAACATCTTCATCTGAAGGTATATCCTTTAAGCTCTCTGCTATCATAGCATCCAGATTGGCCGATGGTACAGGGGCTGGCTTCCGAGGCCTATGCCTCTTGGGCCCTCCTCCGCTGATGGCGGCCAACTCTGCCTCCAAGTCTATGTCATCATCATCTAGATCCATAGGTTCGTCGTCATCATCTAAATCTACATCCAAGAGTCCAAACTGTAATAAAGGAAGTGACATTTTTAGTGATAACAATCATCATCTAATGATAATAATTCGTTAGCCAATTGCAGTTGACTGCTGGACATAGGCCTCTAATGTTGTTAGCTACTTAGGGCAAACATTGGGAGGGTATACCCATAATCGCCACCCTGGACAGGCGGGTTGGCGATGGCGACAGGAGGAGAATGTAGCTTCTCGCTCTAATAACGCTGCTGCCCATCATCGGTCTGTGGTATTTAGCTATACAATATTGGTGTTTTGTATAATTTATGAATTTTATTTATCCCTATTACTGTACCGTATATTAAGTTACAAGCTCGCCCAAAGACTTGTAGAGAATTAATATTTAAAGAACTCATGTATACTATTGCAAGGAGTTTAGTAGTCTGGGTATCCTAATATGCAATGAACAAAGGAAATACAGGAATAATATTAGAGAAGTAAATATTCATTTAGTGTTCAAAAAAACACCAATAGTAGTAAGTGTGATTCGTTTCATAAAACATTAATTTCAATTTGTGTTCTTATTATGAACTCTCCACAAATAGTTCTTAGTTACAGAAACAATGAGCCTCCTTATTAGAAAGTTACAGTCAATCAAGATAAGTGTACAAACAAAGGGGTACTTGAACTCTTACTTGTGAGTAAAAACTTTCAACTTCAAAAAAATGTTCGCTTTTATCAATGAGCCTTTGTTTACCAAGTGTTCTAAACAGCTGATAAGTGCGACTTTACACTGATCTGCCTAACGGGGAAATAATTCAACAGTTATCTTATGAGCCAATTGTCTAATGAAGTCATTTAACTATAAATAAACCGCAGTATTCACTAAACTCGCTGCAGGATCAGAAGGACAAACAAATCTTTCCATTCCATGAGTGACTCACCTGAGACAAATTGCCTTTCTTACCGGAGCTAGGTTTTTTAAACATTTTCTACGCTTTTTCAATTACAATTAGAGCCCGATAGTTCTGGACACATGTACAGTACTTAGAAGAAAGTGTTAACTTTAGTGTTAACACTTTCTTCTTATTTCTATTTTTATCGAAAACAACAAGAACCCTTCGAACTTTTTCCAATTGTCAGACAAAAACGAGACGAACTGTCAGCTATCCTGTCAGTGTCATTATTGTATGTAGGGACATGTCATAAAAATTATTGCTGATTAAAATAAACAATGTGCAAACAATCTGTATTTTATATATATTTTACAGTAATATCTAAATTTCATGTATATTTTACAACTTATTTTATTTACACGTCTTCGTTTGAGCATGAATAAATTTATTTGTCTTTGTTAATTAATGTGCTTTGAAATTTAAAAAATAATAATGTTGCCATGTGGTAAAATCCTACTAATATTATAAACGCGAAAGTTTGTTTGGATAGATGGATGGATGTTTGTTCCACTTTCACGCAAAAACTACTGAACGGATTTTAATGAAACTTTACAGGAATATAGTTTGTACATCAGATTAACATATAGGCTATGTTTTATACGAACATTCACGCGGGCAAAGTCGCGAGCAGCAGCTAGTATAATATATTTAGAAGCTTTGGGACTTTTATGTCAAAGTGTTGGAAGTTTTCTCAAATGGTGAAATAAATGTGTACATTCCATTTGTTTAAGTAGTATATTCTAGACACAAGTGAAGCGCATGTAACTTCACCATTACTATAAATAAAAAGATGTGGGGAAAAGGGAAATCAGCTTAAATAAAATAAAACTATTAATCTAATCTAAAGAAAAGCCTTATGGCCTTAAAGAAAACGCATAGTTCGCGGATAGGTCGCGAACCCGGTCGCGGATCCGCGGCGTATTCATCAGATGTGAACGCACCCCAACATTATTTCAAGTATAATGATCTACTTCAGTAAGTGCACAACATGGAAGTCATAAGTACTACGTACGTCCCAAAGTTAATAATTTTTGTCCACTTAATTGTTTTAACAATCATGGGTACATTACAAATCAAAAAGTATGTCGTCGAAAAAATGTCACAGGTACTTGATGTTGATTGATTTTTTACATTTTGGTTTCACGCTAAAGCTACGTGCCAAAACATCTTGTCAGTCTGTGTATCGTGTTTTTCTATGAACCATCTGTGAATGGTATAGATAACGACATTTTAGACGCAATATTGAAATAATTGATCTAATAGATTTCTGAACGAATAACTTCGTCACAAACAGTAGTTTTCTTTATCTTTACATAGCAACACCGAAATCATCGCGAGAGAGTGACGTATGAACGGCCGAAGAAACGAAAACGAAAGAAAAGCCTTTCTGTGCCGTTGTTATCTTCTTACAATTCTAAAGAATGGAGACAAACGGCCAGGCTAATGGGCTTAAATCTAAAAAGAAAGATAAAGAGGACGCGAAGGACAATTTTTGGTAACAATTCACAGTTAATTTTACTACTAACATGCAGCCCCCATATAGGGGGATCCAATGTGTCACACCTACGTGATGTCAAGCCTCATACCTGAGAAATATGTGACCTAGCTGCGACGTCTCGCTTTTGTATGTAAAGTAACAGAGAAATCTCATTATTGTGATGGGGACGTTTCTCCGCGGAGTGACGCATCATAGTCGAGCTGTCATCAATTTCGTTCACATTCACTCACGATATAAACTACTTTTCAGGTCTTCGGTCTTAGAAGAAGTCCAGAATCAAGGGAACACAAAACTACCTTCAAACAAAAATGTGTTAGTTTTGGGTGATAATGAAACTGGCAAAACCACTCTGGTAGCGAAATTACAAGGAGTAGAGGACCCTAAGAAGGGGTCGGCGCTGGAATATGCATATATAGATGTTAGAGATGAATACCGGGATGGTGAGCATGATCTATTTACCTAAACCTAGTCACTAGTGCATTTTCAGCATGTACTTTCACAGATCTTCTGTGTAAACAAAGACATCTGATGTGATTGTATCTGTAAACAAATGAGAATAATTGAATTGGAATTATGTTGTATCTTATTGGAATATATTTGGAAAATTAATTAAATGGAATTTTGAATTACATGCAATGTTATGAATATTGTTATAAACTTACACAAATTATAAAAGCAGTAATGTTCAGTGTCCTGTTAAAATCTGTAACACATTGTTTAATTGTGTCTGAAAGTTAGGGTCCTATCACTATATTGTAATGTGATCTGACATTGGCAGTTGGAGTAGACTGTATATGTAAAGGTATGGCTCTTTGGCACTCATTGGAAGAGGTTTATGTACAGCTGATAACTGGAATAAGCTGATTTGATTGATGGAATAATAACAGCTGTATTCAATAACATTACTATGCGTCTTGTGAATGCACAGGTATAAACTTATAGGATTTTGGGCATGGTGCATCTGTGTGTCACATAGTAAAGTTTATGAATATGACTGTAAGAATGTTTATTTCATTCAAGGCCTCCCTCGGAGAACCCAATCATCCCGATCCTGGGCAATCTGCATCCACTTGGCCAGCCCTGTGTCTCAAGTCATCATCAGCCTATTGCAGTTCACTGCTGGACATAGGCCTCTCCAGTTGTTCGCCACCAAGGACAAACTTCCGGAGAATATACCCATAATCGCCACACTGGGCAGGCGGGTTGGCGATCGCAGGGTGTAGCTTCTTGCTCCAGTGATTTAGCTAAGCCTTCTATCGTGATGGTTTTACCGCCATCAGTCGGTTTGCCAGAGCCTCGTTTGTTGTTCGGCAGGATGCACCACAGGCAGGTGAGGATGGCTTGGAGCGAAAAGGTGATAGGTCGCTCCCTTACATCACCTGTCTCAAGTCAATGAAACAAAGTATTTATAAAGTAATTATCAAAGTATAATGTAATCAATAACTCCGTAGACCACACTCGCCTCAGCGTATGGGTGCTGGACGGTGATCCAGGCCACACGAACCTGCTCAAATTCGCCCTCAATGAGGATACATTCCCGCACACACTGGCGCTGCTCACGGTGGCCATGACGACACCATGGGGCGTACTAGACCAGTTGCAGAGCTGGGCCTCCGTGCTCGGTGACCACATAGACAAATTGGATCTCACACCAGGTAAATATTGGCAGGAGTTTAAAATTTCTAATGGATGTTGGCCTGGGAACGGTCATAGTTTCACCCAATATAAATAACCCAAGACATGCCACGCTGGGCCACACAGCGCCACCTAGCCCCAAACTAAGCCGAAGCTTGTACTATGGGTACTAGACAACTGATAAACTTACTTAGATACATTTTTTTTTTGTAAATAAATACATATTATACATAGAAAACACCCAGACCAATACAAACAGACATGTTCATGAACACAAATGTTTGTACTGGGCGGGAATCGAACCCACGACCCTTGGCTCAGAGGGCAGAGGTCACTACCAAATGAGCCACCGAGCCTGTCAAATGAATTATAGATTTTTTAAGTTTACTACCTTTACGGTGCCCCATGGGGTTTGATGGAGGGGCCTGTGTTTTTAGTGGGTTCTCCCATTTACTAGATGGATAACTTTCAAATATCATCTTTTCTGGCTATACATAAATGGACTGCATATTTTGCCCTACTTTTTGTTCTGTGGGAAAATGCTTTTAATTACTTCATTTCAAAGTCTTTATTTGAGAATACAAATTTATCCACAGCTTAGCAAAACTTTACAAATTGGTAGGTTTATTTTCAAATTATAATCACTTAGCCATATATTTTAGAAGTTTAATTGTAAAATTACTTTTAATTGAGACTCTTGAACTCGAAAATTCAGGCAGTAGGATTTGTTGGTGTTTCATATTTTGGCAGTGTAGCAAAATATTTTTTAAGGTAGGTACAAAAACATTATTTGTCATAAAGTAACCCCAATGGGTAAAACAATTTTTAGTTAACACATTAATAAGTAATAGATAGTTAATCTATGTGTAATTGTTTTGAATGTTCTACATAGTTTATAAGGTTTTTAACTTGTCACTCACAAACATTCATTGTCTTATCTCAGGGTAACAGTGAAATATTTCTAACAGTTTAACTATTCTTTGGATGTGTTAGCTTTACTAAACATTTGTACCAGTTATTTTTTTTTGTAGAAATGAAATAACATCTTCCTATGTGCCAATATGTGCAATTCAACACAGTGCTGTTAACTAGACCTGTTCATCATCATCAGCCTATTACAGTCCACTGCTGGACATAGACCTCTCCAGTTGTTCGCCACTTAGAGCAAACATCTGGAGGATATACCCATAATCGCCACGCTGGGCAGGCGGGTCTGGTCCTGGGGGGAGCCAGTTGGGGCCTGTCATGACCAGGCCACGTCGGTGATGTCTTGGTGTACATACTAATAGGACCCTCGACACCACCTTTAAGGCGCATGACGAAGGGGCCGGGGTTTTTAGTGGGTATTTCCTGCCTCACTTCCATCTTCGAGGCGGGATGAGTCCCACATACCCCGCTGCTCCCCCAAGCAGCGGGAATGCATAAATGCATTTTCCCCGGCAAAAAAAAAAAAAAAAAAAAAGGCGGGTTGGCGATCGCAGGGCGTAGCTTCTTGCTCCGGTGACGCTAGACCTGTTAACAGGTCTCAAACTAAAGATTTCCATTTTATTATCAGTACCAGATGAAGCCTCAGTCTTCAAAATTGAGAATTAGAAAAGTTAAATTCCTATATTGACCGAGAATAGAACCTCCGTATATGCCAGACTTTAAGCTTAACACTAACCATTGCGCCACATGAGCGGTAGAAATTGATAACTATGTAGTGCATTAACTGTATTAACTGTTAAAAAATATGTTATCTATTTTGGTGTCTTGATAAAACGAATACAAGTTTATATTGAGAAATAAAAATAGTGTAGATATGGTGTGACTTAATTACTATGCTTTAATTAGACTTCTATCATAAGAAAAAGAAACAATGGAAAATCACTTCTCTTCTATGCACAACACATGTTTATAATACTTCCATAAAAGTTGCATCATTGTTCATATAAAGGAAGTCGTTACTTATTATTCTGATGCAGTTTACTTGTCCTTTGTCAATCTTTTATTTTTTGCTTATTTACCTAGCACGTCTTGCCTTTGATACAGTGCTTTGGGGCCATGAAAATAGCGATTTGTTTTAATAGTGTACTGTCATCTGCACAAGTGGTAGATGCATTTGATTTTTATGTATTAATGTTAAGTCAAACATATTATTATAAATACAGCATTTGTTTTCTTTAGCAATTGTCCTCTATCTGAAGGTTGTCTGGAAGTGATCGCTCCCAGCGATAAGACCGCCTATACGCGCGTTTTGTGCAATAAAGAATATCTATCTATCCACAGCTGATCACCTGGTTTCTTTCACGAGTATAGACATATTTTTAAGGTTGAACAAGAGATTACTGATCACCAACATCACAGTTTTTGAGTAGTCTAGGTAGTAGTTTTGGAATATAGACTGGTTCTATGACTCATTTGATAGTGACCCTTGCCTTCTGAACCAAGAGTCACGGGTTCCCCAAACAGTACACAAATGTCTGTTCTAGTACCCATAATACAAACTTTGACTAAGTTTGGGGCTAGATGGCGCTATGTGACGCAACGTGGCATGTCATGGGTTATTTATTTAGTCGTTTGACTCGGGTGCTCCAATCCCGACCGCCGTACCGACCCGCAACCGGTCGCTCCTCCTCAAAACATTGTCCGTAGGGCCCCATCAAAGCCCTAAGCCGAGGTCCGAGCCCCACTAGGAGGCGCCCTTAGCTATATAGCTTAGTTTTCCTCGGGGTGAGAGCCTTACGCTCTCCCTACAGTCTGGTGTTGATGACAATAGATTCAATAGTGTGATTCGCAGCCAGTGACAAAGCGCCTCCCACACGGGTGAGAGTATATAGCATGAAGTTAACTGTTCCGCTAACTCTGTGGCCACAACTGTAAATGACTCGACCTGCACTGATGCATCCTTATTAGATTCTAACTAGTTGCATGTGTCAGCATTGAAATATATCGCCGTTTGAACTAATTATCCTCTTCTGACACAATTTGATCTTAGTTTGTATGACAGTAAGGTCTTTATTAGACAATTTTATAATTTAATTCAGACCAGTTTGTCTTCAAATGTTGTTCATTTGTGCTATATTTATATGACGGAGTTCTAAGTTTAAGAGAGGTAGGGCAAAGCGACTCTTCGCTCGAATTGAGCCGCCCGTCCGGGGAAGGACCTCCACCCTATAGAATACCGCAGTCAAATGACCTCTGGGTCGTGTTTCTGCCGGTGAGTAGGGTTTTCTCAGCTCGTTAGGGGGGTTAGGGTTGGGCCGGCATGGCGGTGGCAACTGACCAGTTACTTGCCCGTTGTCACAGCGACTTGGGCTTCTCTTTCGCTTTCCATCAGGCGTAGGGAAGCCATTATGTCGAGCTACTATAAAAAAAAAATAAGTATATCACTTTAATGATTTAAAAATTACCTGTACTCATAATAATGTAAATGATAAAAATTTCTCACATAACATTGAAGACAATGTCTAATTTAAATAACTAGATACAGTTATGCTGTTTTGCTTGCACAGTTGTTACTTTCACGTGTTTAGGGCTCGTATCAGATAGGTATGAAGAAATTTAAATGCACCTTGCTTGTAAAACTAGCAATGACGTGTAATTCTTTGAATTAATTAAGCAGAATTTAAAGAAAACAGTTCAAATCCGTGCCATTTGCTGAGGATTGTTTTTGACCAACAACGTCGCAAAAAGAAGGGTGTTATAAGTTTGTGTCTGTGAACTCATAACTCGCAGAACGTATGAATCGATTTTGCATTTGTGTTTTTAGTTTGAAAGGTTTTATAATCGAGCGTATTCTTAGCTATGTTTGATCGAAATCGCTTCAGCTGCAGCCATTTATAAGATATAGGGAGGTCGGATTGAGGTTTATTAAATTAAGTTTATAGGTCAGCGAAGCTATTCACAACGCCTATTTTCGCTCGAAATCTGAATCTTTTTGGCACGTTCATTTAAATTTGACATTAGTCTAGTACAAATGTGAAATTTGAACGGCGTTAATTACAAAAATACAAAAAAAATACAAAAATATTTATTTTATATCACGTCGGTGTTACACAGTAGGTATGGATCCCATCCTTTTAAGTTAGAAACCTGTATTAGGATGAGATCGCTCTTCCTAATTACAATAATATGTCATCATGAGTATGACTTGTGTAAGTTCCAGACTACAAAAATGTTAATTCAAAGTTAATCCGAGCGGAAATAGGCATTGTGAATAGCCCTGCTTAACTAGTTAAGAAAATTTCGTTACTCAAATTGAGCCTACTAACTATATAACATAACGGAGTTCATCCTGCTTCCACCTAACTAGCCCAATGCATCGCCGTTGTCGGTAATTAATAAATGTAGCCATAATGTATCAACCGGCGGAAGTAACTGCAGTAGCGGATTAAACACTACACAGTAGGCAGCGTCGACCCTATTACTTTGAAATAGAATCCTTTTTCAAAAGTATCGTAAAAGTTATTAGTTAATTGTAACTAATAACTTTTACGATTGCTAAAAACGGAATTAATATAGCACTCCAATAAATAGAAATGACTACAAACTATAAAAAGTGTCACGACGTAACTTATATAAAATATTTATGTACCTCGCTTTACCGGTTTCCGAGTCTGGGTCCCCCGTGTTTATATTCGCAGCTGAGTCAGCCGTTACGTCATACGACGGTCGCGTAATACTAATCAATGCCATATGATCGCCGCAAGTGGTGTATCGGCATTTCGATGTCGAATCGTAATCTTAGAGTTTTTGGTTGCATCTTTTTACTTATTTATGTCGAGAAACTACATAACGTACTGAGACATTTTTTTGTCTTTAAACTCCGATTGTAATTAATACTAGTTGCAGACCGTGGCTCTGCCCGCCTGAATATTCTTTTAAATCGTTACCTGTTTGTTAATCCAATGTATAAGCTCGTTAAAGTCGGTTAAAAATCCGTTCTGTAGTTACATAATGCGTAAAAAAAGTAACATAACTTTCCATTTATTTATTATTATTTATTCCAGGTCTAAAATCTGTATGATTTAGTGTAATCCTATCTTCATAAAATAAATTAGGTATTTAGATATTTTAGGATGTATGATAAGTGTCATCCAAAAATTGTACAAAAGTTTTGAGCAAAATTGAAAATATTTCCTTTAGTATTCTGGTCTCGGCTTTGGTCCCATTTACATTCTACTCGCTATTATTCATGAAAGTGTAAATTGCGTTGCGTTTTAGCGTGAAATATTGGTCTTTACCGTTTAGACATATAATTGGACTAAATTCTTTGTGCTCATGTAAAGTGAGATTCACAAATGGAGACAGACTTAATGATAAAACAATAAAACTGCCGTGTAAATGTACGGTCTACACCAAAAGTTGATAGTAAGCTACCTGCATATAAAAATAGACTCTACAACATTGAGTTAAGATTCGATTCGAGCATCATCAACTTTTGTCGCTGACTGTACTGCAGGATTAAAAAAATATTTATGCTAATGAATGAAAATGTTGCTTAAATATCAATTATATTAATAAAATGTATTATCGTTTATGAAGCGTAATCTTTAGTAAATAACATTTTATTGCTGAATAATGTTACACGTATATATTTTAAAACAGCTACGCATATACATTATTTCAAAATAGTTACACATATACATATTTAGTTTTATTCGTAATTGTCAAGATATGAATAGAAAATATACCTATTTAAAACCTACCAGAGAATAATAAGAGATCGACAGATCATATTTTCATTTAAAAAAACCTCCTCATGCAACTGATCTTTTGAATGAAATTCCGGCTTGAAAAAAATATTACATTACAAAAAGCTATACTTTTAATTTTTAACACACACTCAACATCCTTAGTCGGATGTTTGAGATGAGACGATTGATTCATGAGATGAGGAGCTCGGTGGCGCCGCGGTCTTGTTCGCTTAACAATGATCGCAACGTTGTGCAACCATTGGCGCGGTCAATCCGATGATGGGTGACCAAAATTTGACACCGATTTCCTCCGTGCTTCGGAAGGCACGTTAAGCTGTTGGTCCCGGGTGCTTACCAACTCAGATAGCAGTCGTTACATCATATCAAAGATGATGATAACTCTGACGCCTAAACTGGGAATGGGTATAGCTTACCCTAAGTGTTGCGGAGGTCTGATGGCAGTCGCTCTGTGTAAAAAGCTTAGCCCTCGCCAAATCTCTCAGTTTGGGAAGCCGACCCTGAGACAATCGGGAAAAAGGCTAGGATGATGATGACTCAACATCCTTAGTTAGTTAGAACAGGCCGCGGAACAGGCCGATTTCCGCAACTCGATTCGAGATCTCAAAGTCCTATCAAATTTCCATTTGCAGAACAAAGACTAAATAGTAAAAAGCAGCAAGTGCAGAAATGGCTGAGGTACACGGAGCCCGGCGACGAGCTGGAGCCGACCGCCTCCTCGCCCATGAAGCGTTCCTCCAGGAACCTGTCGGACGACCTGGAGAACGGGGACGAGGACGACAGCCCGCTGCCGGAGGCCGTGCTCACAACCAATCTGGGGTTGGATATCGTGGTCGTCGTTACTAAGGTAAGAAGGAAATTATCCTCATTTGGCTTTTGTACTTCCAGATCATATTGCCCGTGTGGTTCCGTTTTTTTTTTTATAGTGGCTCGACATAATGGCTTCCCTACGCCTGATGGGAAGCGAAAGAGAAGCCCAAGCCGCTGTGACAACTGGCAAGTAACTGGTCAGTTACCTGTCAGTTGCCACCGCCATGCCGGCCCAACCCTAACCCCCCAAGAGCTCCGGAAACCCTACTCACCAGCAGAAACACGACCCGGAGGTCATTTGGCTGCGGTATTCTATAGGGTGGAGGTCCTTCCCCAGACGGGCGGCTCAATTCGAGCGAAGATTCGCTATGCCCTACCTCTCTTAAACTGTACTTACAGATCATAATGTCCAAGTGGTTCCGTATTTATGGGGTGGGCTTATTGCCCACCATATCTCATGCATTTTGTTGCACTTAAATAAGTGCGATTTTAATGGTCCTTACTGGTAGCCAACAAATATGATTGAAAATCAAATGTGTAGAGAGGTAGGGCATAGCGAATCATTGCTCGAATTGAGCTGCCCGTCCCGGGTAGGACCTCCACCCTATAGAATACCGCAGTCAAATGACCTCCGTAACGTGTTTCTGCCGGTTAATATGGTTTCCGGAGCTCGTGGGGGGTTGGGTTGGGCCGGCATGGCGGTCGCAACAGACAGGTAACTGACCAGTTAATTGCCCGTTGTCACAGCGACATGGGCTTCTCTTTCGCTTTCCATCAGGTATAGGGAAGCCATTATGTCGAGCTACTATAAAAAAAAGTGCGATTTTAATGGTTCTCTCTGGTAGCCAACAAAAAAGATGGAAAATCAAAGGTCTGACCTATTGTGATTTGGAGGGATTTTCCTTAATCATCACGCTTGGCACGTTCATGGCATTAGTATACCAAAAAATGTTCTAAATAATGTACCTTTAAAGAATGCTATAAACTATCTTTCATAAATTTTTCAAATTGACTTTCCTTATGAACTTTGGGGGTCTATCACGCTCTCAAAATTTTGCGTCCTACATTACGTTACACATTCATTCAAAATTTAAGAGGCTCGCTCTTGTCTGTGGAGCAATTACATTACACGTTCATCTAGGCGTGTCACAGAAGTGTTTCTTCATTCCTTTTTTCGCAATAAAAGGTAGCCAATTTTTCCGAGTGGATATGATTTTGGGACCTTCAAAAAGCGAGCCTATAGATTTCTCAAAGGCCGGCAACGCACCTGTGACTCCCCTGGTGTTGCGGTGTCTATGGGCTGAAGTGATCACTTACCATCAGGTGACTTTAAGGACCGTTTGCCCCCTATTCCAAAAAAAAAAAATGTCCTTTCTGAGGTTCTAAAGATTGTATTTGCCAAATTTCATCAAAATCGGTTGAGAGGTTTAAGCGGGAAAGCGTAACAGACAAACAGACAAGAGTTACTTTCGCATTTATAATATTAGTAGGGAATAGTAGGGATTACACGCACATAAAAATTCTGCTTTCCTTTTTGACGTGACATTGCAACACCCCCATTCCAGACGGACTACATGAGCACCCTGGAGAAGGAGCACGATTACCGCGACGAACACTTCGACTTCATGCAGCAGTGGGTGCGCCGGTTCTGTCTGCAGTACGGCGCGGCGCTGTTCTACAGCAGCGCCAAGGAGGACAAGAACTGCGACTTGCTGTACAAGTACCTCACGCACAGGATATACGGGCTGCCGTTCAGGACGCCCGCGCTCATCGTGGAGAAGGACGCAGTGCTTATGTGAGTATTTGTACATAATAAACATAAGTAAAGTAGGGACGCCGGTGCCACTTCTGTTCTACGACAGCGCCAAGGAGGACAAGAACTGCGACTTGCTGTACAAGTACCTCACGCACAGGATATACGGGCTGCCGTTCAGGACGCCTGCGCTCATCGTGGAGAAGGATGCGGTGCTTATGTGAGTATTTGTACATAATAAACATAAGTAAAGTAGGGACGCCGGTGCCACTTCTGTTCTACGACAGCGCCAAGGAGGACAAGAACTGCGACTTGCTGTACAAGTACCTCACGCACAGGATATACGGGCTGCCGTTCAGGACGCCTGCGCTCATCGTGGAGAAGGATGCGGTGCTTATGTGAGTATTTGTACATAATAAACATAAGTAAAGTAGGGACGCCGGTGCCACTTCTGTTCTACGGCAGCGCCAAGGAGGACAAGAACTGCGACTTGCTGTACAAGTACCTCACGCACAGGATATACGGGCTGCCGTTCAGGACGCCCGCGCTCATCGTGGAGAAGGATGCGGTGCTTATGTGAGTATTTGTACATAATAAACATAAGTAAAGTAGGGACGCCGGTGCCACTTCTGTTCTACGACAGCGCCAAGGAGGACAAGAACTGCGACTTGCTGTACAAGTACCTCACGCACAGGATATACGGGCTGCCGTTCAGGACGCCTGCGCTCATCGTGGAGAAGGATGCGGTGCTTATGTGAGTATTTGTACATAATAAACATAAGTAAAGTAGGGACGCCGGTGCCACTTCTGTTCTACGACAGCGCCAAGGAGGACAAGAACTGCGACTTGCTGTACAAGTACCTCACGCACAGGATATACGGGCTGCCGTTCAGGACGCCTGCGCTCATCGTGGAGAAGGATGCGGTGCTTATGTGAGTATTTGTACATAATAAACATAAGTAAAGTAGGGACGCCGGTGCCACTTCTGTTCTACGGCAGCGCCAAGGAGGACAAGAACTGCGACTTGCTGTACAAGTACCTCACGCACAGGATATACGGGCTGCCGTTCAGGACGCCCGCGCTCATCGTGGAGAAGGATGCGGTGCTTATGTAAGTGGATTTTTGTGTACATCGTACGTACGTCGTTCACATCATCATTTGACGTCCACTGTTGAACACTAGTCATCATTAGCCTATTACAATCCACTGCTGGACATAGGCCTCTCCATTTGCTCAAGACACCCGCGCTCATCGTGGATAAGGATGCAGTGCTTAAGTGAGTGAGTGTACATAATAAACATAACACGAGGTAGGCCATAGTGAATCTTTGCTCTAATTGAGCCGGATTCTGGTGCCACTGCTATTCTACGGCAGCGCCAAGGAGGACAAGAACACGAGACCTACTGTACAAGTACCTAACGCACACGATATACGGGCTTTGTCGTTCAGGACGCGGTGGTCAAAAAAATAATGTGTTGTAATGGTGGGTGAATGTCATACCTGAAATCACATTGCCCTATCTTAAAGGATAAATTTTATAATTTATTAAAATCAGTCATTGAACAAATTCATTGAAATCAATAACTGAACCATGGCTGTATGTCATGGAAAACCTATGGGAATTATTCTTTTAGACTGTTCACAATAAGTAATTCAATTGACTGGCCGGTCATAATAACCTTATTCTTGTAACGATCAAAGCTGATTGCATATAAATGATTATTATACATTGAAGGCGAGTGTTCCCTTAGTGTAAGCTTGTTGCCGTAAAAAATGTAATTAGTCCGTCTTCTAGATTATTCAAAAATAAAAGATACGTATTTTTTCATTAGTAAATTAGATCAAAAATTACAAAGATAAAATAGCCACTTAAAGTAACGCGTGACGTCACGCACGTTTTGTCGCACGGACGGAGTGATGTCAAAGACTCCTAAATTTTGATGCCTTTTAATCTTTGTTAAATGAAAAAAGGAAAAATACGTCTAATATATTTTATAATCTATAAAATACGCACTAAGTAAAATAATTATCTTGTATTTTTTTTAGTGATAATTTTATTAGTAATTATTTTGACCCTGGAAACTCCCTATTCTTGGTATTGGCTTCGGTAGCCCGCCAGAGTTCTTCCAAAGTCTACAAAATGCGAGAATCCCCCAACACGGAAGCCCAATACATTAAATAGTATCGCTTTAATCTCTTTCAGACCGGCTGGCTGGGATAGTATGAAGAAAATTAGCATATTGTATGAAAACATGCAGTCGTGTAAACCGGACGATTACTACAGAGATGTCATCGTGCAGCCCGCTATACGGAAAGTGAGTTGAAACAATTTAATTAAATTTAACCAATTAAACATTGCGTCCGCAACACATGCCACCTTTTTAAGTAAAAGTGAAGTTGGAATGTTATCAAAAAAATTTAATTGACTCTAAAAAATTTATGGCAACCGTTTCTCAAACTGTTCGAACTAACCCCCAAATATTATATATTTTTTTTTTTCAAATTCTCTAGCTTTGTAAATCAAGGAATAGTTCCTTTGACTGCGAAAACACTCGATTTGCCTGTGGGCGGTGGCGTAACTACAGGTTGGTAAGTCGGCAAATTTCCATTGGCCCCCAGCGGTATGTGGCCTATGGTCAGAAGAGACCTGGATTTTTACTTTTTTTTAGTAAAAATCCACTGAATTTGCCACGGGCCTCGAATGGTATAGTTACAAAAAGACCACTGTGCACTGCCTGTGTGTACGCAACCGCCCATTAGGAGGTGGTTGAGCTTCTGATGAGGACCTATGGTTCAACGGTGTCTGGGAGCATGTCCATTGATCATTTGGCGTGTTTTTTTTAATAGCTAGCAAGTGATTTTTTCTTCAAGGTTATGTCCATTGTTTCATTACTTGCCGTAATTGTTTACTATTTTCTACGTAACTTGTACGTGGTGTCCTCGATGCCATAACAGCACAGAGCTGACCTGATACACACATACTGACTCACAAGCATTTTATTTATTTATTTTACTGTTTTCTATTGTTTAGTTTAACTGTTGATGTGAACGTGTAACTGTTTTATACGCGCCTATCTGTTTATTGTCTTTGTACGTGTCTATGTGCTGCCAATAAATCTTTTTCTATTCTATTCTACGTGTGATTGATAGAGCGGCGCGAGTCGCGAGGCCGAGGTGCAGGCGGAGGACGAGCAGGCGTTCCTGCAGCGACAGCTCGCCGCGCTGCAGGCCGGCGCGCCCGCGCCCGCCCGCGCCGACTCGCCGCTGCGCGCCACGCACCGCGCCGCCGCGCAGGTACCGCCCTTCCTACCGCCTCTATACCTACCGCCTCTATACCTACCGCCCCTGCACCTACCGCCCCCTATACCTATAACTACCGCCTCTGCACCTACCGCCCCCTGCACCTACCGCCCCCTATACCTACACCTACCGCCCCCTGTACTTACCGCCCCTGTACTTACCGCCCCTGCACCTACCGCGCTGTACCTACTGACCTATCGGTCCCAACCGCCCTCTGCACCTACTGTACCTGCCGCTCCCTGTACCTCCCACCCCCTATATTGTTTATCAGTTGTCTAGTACCCATAGTACAAGCTCCGGCTTAGTTTGGGGCTAGATGGCGCTGTGTGGCCCAGCGTGGCATGTCTTGGGTTTTTTTTTTATTATTGTCTTTAGGATTGATTGAAGAACTTAATGTTTTCAATAGACGTATATCAGTTAACGTATATTTATTAATTCCCCAGCTGGACGGCACCAAGATCGGCATGGGCCCCGGCACGCCGGGCAACGAGGGCGTGCTGGCCAACTTCTTCAACTCGCTGCTGTACAAGAAGACTGGCTCGCCCGGCGGCCGCGCGGCCGAGCCGCCCAGCGGAGCCGCCGCCGCGCGGTCCGACGCAGCCGCCGAGCTCGACCGCCTCACGCGGGCCAAGCCGCGCCCGCCGCCGCCGCTCGACCTCAACTCCTCCTCCGAGTGCTAGCCGCGTGAGTGTCTAACGTATGTACAGCCGAGCTCGACCGCCTCACGCGGGCCAAGCCGCGCCCGCCGCCGCCGCTCGACCTCAACTCCTCCTCCGAGTGCTAGCCGCGTGAGTGTCTAACGTATGTACAGCCGAGCTCGACCGCCTCACGCGGGCCAAGCCGCGTCCGCCGCCGCCGCTCGACCTCAACTCCTCCTCCGAGTGCTAGCCGCGTGAGTGTCTAACGTATGTACAGCCGAGCTCGACCGCCTCACGCGGGCCAAGCCGCGCCCGCCGCCGCCGCTCGACCTCAACTCCTCCTCCGAGTGCTAGCCGCGTGAGTGTCTAACGTATGTACAGCCGAGCTCGACCGCCTCACGCGGGCCAAGCCGCGTCCGCCGCCGCCGCTCGACCTCAACTCCTCCTCCGAGTGCTAGCCGCGTGAGTGTCTAACGTATGTACAGCCGAGCTCGACCGCCTCACGCGGGCCAAGCCGCGCCCGCCGCCGCCGCTCGACCTCAACTCCTCCTCCGAGTGCTAGCCGCGTGAGTGTCTAACGTATGTACAGCCGAGCTCGACCGCCTCACGCGGGCCAAGCCGCGTCCGCCGCCGCCGCTCGACCTCAACTCCTCCTCCGAGTGCTAGCCGCGTGAGTGTCTAACGTATGTACAGCCGAGCTCGACCGCCTCACGCGGGCCAAGCCGCGTCCGCCGCCGCCGCTCGACCTCAACTCCTCCTCCGAGTGCTAGCCGCGTGAGTGTCTAACGTATGTACAGCCGAGCTCGACCGCCTCACGCGGGCCAAGCCGCGTCCGCCGCCGCCGCTCGACCTCAACTCCTCCTCCGAGTGCTAGCCGCGTGAGTGTCTAACGTATGTACAGCCGAACTCTACCGCCTCCCGCCGCCGCCGCTCGACCTCAACTCGTCACAGAACAGTCAACTAGATAACAGGCAAATATTTAGTCTCAAACTAAACTGTGTACTATGGGTACTAGACAACTAACAAACATGCTTTGGTACTTCTGTTTTGGTGTAAATGAACACATAATTATTACGTAATGTGCTCTCTCTCTCTTGCGCCTCTTCCCCATTCGCTAATCTAAAGCGAGATTTAAAAAAAATGGTTTGGTACAACATAGTGACTAATATTATACCCTTACAAAGACACCTTTGGTTTTGCCTTAGTATCTGTTTTGAATATTTTTATTGTACACAAGTCATTTATACGACTTTTTACCTTTCCAGGTACATAAGTCGTGCAGCGTACCGCCCGCACGCGGCGCCCGGGGTCTGCGCGGCCTCTCAGTACTCAGCTGGCTTGTACTATACCCGCCCCCGCAGCGTCGGTAAGCGTATTATTTATTTAAGCTCCAACGGACTCTCCGCTTCGTGTCGCTTCGGCGCGCTTCGGAGCGCTTCGGTGTGCTTCGGCGCGCTTCGGATGGCGGACGGCCGCCTGCGATCGTCACGAGCCTTGTAGATGCGTACGATATTGTCTATGCCTTTGACATTGTTGATAGAGGAATGTGCTGACTCCAGTGCTTATGGATTAATTTGAAAACGTAATAGAATCTAAATCGCGCTGGATTGTTTTGCGATTTTAAACTGGTATTAAATTTGGTTGTGCGTCTAAAAATCTAACACATACATGAAAACAAGTCCCTAATGTAAAACAAATTTGGTTCTGGGGTCAGCACGAAAATGTTTGAGAAACAGTGGCAAGATGGATTGTTAGTCAAAGATGTTAATGAAATTACACGTTTGTCATGATCATAAATGTACACGCTTCACTTATTGAGATACGGCTGCGTTCGCGCGACGTGGTACGCACTTTGTAATTTGAACCTTAAATCTTGAGGATTAGGACTCAAAGCCAATGAAGATGTAATGTAATTGGCTTAAAAATTTAGATACAATTTTCTACGTACGCTTGTAACCAGAACTGCCACGTCCCGCTATACCGCTGTACATACGACTTGACGGATATTACGGGTCAACGGGCGTACCGCAGGGAGGAATCTTCGGTCATATATTGTAAAATTGTTTTTAAGGAACACACTTAATATGAAATCTTCCCCGTTTCCTCCTTAAATATGTTAACATTAGCCAAGTCTTTCGTCAAGTTACATCCAGTTTCTGTAGGCCTGGAATAAAGCGCTATTCAATACTTTACACAAGAAACCTTTGAGATGCAGCTTCATAACTATCCTTCTAAGCATAGATGTTTAAACCTTTATACTCATTACGCGAAATATTAAGCTAAATAAATGTATTTATTAAGTGACTAAGGCATTATTCTAACTAATAACATAAAAAACTGCTCTCTGCTTTATTATTAATAAATTTTAAATAAATAACAGAATAACGTACTTAATTTGTTGATTATTGTTTATTACACTTTAATATTATTGGCGAGATATAACTAGTTCAACTTATTTTAAATTGCTCAAACTTCTTATTTTACAGATAAATTATGTGAGACATTCGTTCTCGACAATACTTCAGCTAGAATCAGCGACTTTAAATAAATCTGGTTACGATAAAAGTTAAGAGTCAAATACCTTGACAAAATCCCAACAGAAAATTACGTTTGTTTTGACGTGGCATGTCAAAATGACAGTTGTCATAACAATGTGTATATTTGGCAGCTCAATTACCAAGATGAGTAAGTATTTGAAAGTTGCACATTAGTTTAAAGTACATAGTCGGGACAATTAGGCTATTTGAGCTCTATGTTTATAGAATAGAGCTGACTTTTGACTGTAAAGCAAAAGAACTATTGTTAAAGAGTATATTATCTTTTGTCGAAGTTTATCTAACATGTGCGTTGTTGTGTTCGCATAAAGTTCAAATTGCATCTAACAATTATTATATGGCGTTTCGACTCTGAAATAAATATATTACTACCATGACGCCATCTAGTTGTAAAATCACTTCATTATCATGGTGTAGGGCCTTTCAGAAGCTGGATGATGTTAATAATAGGCCAATTAATTGTTTATAGGCCAAGTGAACACTAACATTGTATAATATAGTAATAGAGTTGATGACTATGTTTGATTTTGTATGTTACTTAATAATTATCAAAAGATTGATTCCAAACATACCTACTTGAGGAATCACAAAACACATTTTCCTATGAATCCAATTTAAGTCTTACATCCAACGTCTTATGTGCGGCATACAAAACAAGCTCAAACTACCCGTTTGAATTGAGTGTTTTTGGACAAGTCCAAAAATTAATTAATTGCATTATCAATTTTGAAATTCTTACTTCATACAGCTTCTTTGCATGAGAGTCATTTGCTTAGAAGTCAGGTATGGTCATCTACCCTATTGTTGATACTGCGAGTACCCAGCACGGGACATTGACGGCTGTCGACGAAAAAAACAGTGTCTTTCCAACATATCTACGAGCTTTTAGTTCTATAATCAAGCTTGATTTTTATTCAACGGACTTTTACCACTCACTTACAAAATGAACTTCATTTCAATGGGGTTACGGTTCAAAATCTTTTTCAACTATTTATAAGTTTGATTGTAGATGTAAACTCAAGTTTTTATGCAAAAATAACACAATTTGTTTGATGAATATAAGTCAAGCTTCATGTATGATTAAAAGCTATATACTCGAATACATAATAGATTTCATAAATAATTTGCTGTTATAAATTTTGCTATTGTGATATAAATATAAATTAAGCATTTTAAAATATTGTTGTTTATTTTATCATTAGTGTGCCAGCCTAAATGTTCCCGGCTAATAGGACAATGTAATACATTTCCATTAAGCTACTATGATGAAACGAAACGAATATAAGTTGCGATACTTTCCTATCATATGATTACTTTAACGTTGTTTACGATATTAAATAAGTATTTATTTAGATAGATATGGTGGAGCGTTAAGGCGGTCCTACGATGTAATGTTATTCAAACTTTTTGATCCGCTGAACTCTATGGTGTATAAAATAGGGTACAGTTTTGCGTGTGGATTGAAAAGTTTGAAAGCTCATACTGTACTGGACCATTGCGCTGTTACTAAGTTATTGAGAAAGTATATGTCGCAGTAATATGACAAAAGCAGACATATGCACACACGCCTTGTGATTTTAAAGGACTGATCCGTGTAGACAAGCAATTAGTGTGAATTCTCATAAAACCTTCTTGCAGTCTGCATCCAATGAAAATATGTCTTCCTTAGATCTTGATTTGAATGAATTTATAGACAAAATTGATATGTAAAATCGCAATTCATTGTTAAAGTAAGAGACTCAAGACTTTCTGTATCTTCTGGACAGACACTCTACTGTGCCTCTGATTTAAATTGAATAGTGTAATATACTCTACTAACTTTAACACTGTCGGACAGATATGAGTGTATCCTTTCAGAATTCTGATTTAGTAATGTTACTGCGACAATAAATAATAATGTCATCTGAGATTTAAGAGGTTCCGTAAAATGTGATCTTCTATGAAGACTGCGTGCAGTGATCGTGAGACAAGTATATGCACAATGAAGTCACTATTTGTACAAACCGTTAATCGTATGGGTATATGTATGTGTATAATGTTTTATTGCTCATTACTATTTTGTTTAGCGTTCATTTTTATGTAAATTATTATCACCATTCTGATTGGATTGTAATAGTGACCTTTTTTGTGTGCCAATTGAATTTATTTATTGATATATACTAACTAAAAGTTTTGGATACTTTTCATCTGTTCTCCCCCATACATATTGTTAATAGTTTTTGCTATGTCAACATAGTGTATTTTTGTAGGGATTGGATTTTGTTCACATGTGGTGCAATACAGAACATTCCAAACGTGGTTTGGTGCTTATTATTTTAGTAAAATTATTTAATAATACTTGTGTAGTTTCATTTCCAACTTGCCTGTTTTATTTTTTTTTTTTTCAAAATTTACAGTTTTAGCATTAAAGGTCACTGTTATTATATCACTGTTTTTTTGATATAGAATTTCCTCTTTACCTTATTTGAAATCGAGAATGTAATTGTTCCAGATGATATTGTAATGTACTTAAAGTTTAAATTTAGTGATGGACCCTGCAAGCTTACTTAGCTAATTTTGAATCCATGGCACGTTTTTGAGAATTCCCTTACAGCAAGTATTTATGATGATTAATTGAAATAAATAATCTTGGGATTTATATAACTTATTAACGTTGTAGTATAGGTATTAAATAATTAACATTATTAAATAATAATGTTTGCTTTTACACACTTGTTTAGATTTTTTAATGGCAGCTATGAACCTCGCTTAGTTGTGATATCATTTTAATTATTTAGGCATTATTTTGCAGGGAAGTCATATCGGCAAAATTGTAACAGTATTATTCGTCTGAAAATAATTATTTTATTTTACGAGATTATTCATTTGTCGTTAGTGATCGTGTAAAAATAAAATTATATTTTTGATGTCGTGTCAAATACTCAATTAAATGAACTTAAACTTCTAAATAAGTGTGTTAAAAGCCATCGATGTATAATAATCACTCATGTATATTATGGAGAATTATTGGAAAGTTTTGATATGAAATATTTGTACGAGTTATAACGAGGGATGCGCTAAAGGCGGGAGGATTGTCTATTTTTATAACGGGGTATCATGTTAGGTGGCTAAAATGCATAATTTATATACACACTTAGATGTATACTTACTGTAGGTTGTTTCTTATGGCCATGTTAATAAGGCACTTATTTCTAGAGCAATAGAGCTTGGATTTGCTACGTGTTCGTTATGTACGATACAAATACAAAGTTTTAATGAGACATCTTTATATCAGTGTGATAAATATTATTAGTAAGTGCCGAATTAACGTGGACGCTTCTATACGTATTTATATAAAATAATAATTGGTTATTTTTCTACGTGGCACAGGAGTGTACTGATATAGCACTTAACAATTAAGCATTTTCAAAAAGTTTCCATTGGCATGAAGTAACTTTAATTTTGTGCTCGATCCCATACATTTTTGAACACATAAATTATGATAATATTAAACTTGTGTACTAGTCAAAATATCAGTTTTTAATTACATTTCTTTCTGTGATATGTGTTTTTATATAGAACAAAAAGTCTCTTTTATGTATTAGCCACATAACATCCTCACGTAGACATTAAAGTAATGAAAAATAGAATAAATAATAATACCAATATAAATATAATTATTTACCTGATTTGTTCAGGGGTGAATGTAACATTTATTTTTGTTTTGTTGATTTTTTTATAACTTTTAATTTGTGAAGCATTCAAAGCCAGATTCGCAGTATTTTGCTCTTTTTCTAATGAAATAATTTCATGAAATGTAGTAAATAGTGTATCACGGAATCATGATAATAATAACAGTTACAAAGTAACAGTATCAGGTTATAAATATTAGTAAAGAAGTAACAATTACAGTAAAAATTGCCTGTATGTGGTAACGCTTTCGCGTTTCGGCATTGGGCAGATTAGGTTAGCCGGTAAGGCTATTATAATAGTGATTTAATATTAGATTCTCAAATGATAGTTTTGTTACGCTTCGCAATAGTATAGATTTGATATTTAATAGAACATTTTAGTTGTTAATTACGTTATTTCTCGTCGGTTCGTTTCTATAATAAAAAATACAATGAGATTGACTGAAATAACTGATCAGAATAAAATAGCGTATGTCCCCAACTTTTTCGAATCAAAGATTACTTCTGGTAAATTAAAATACATAAACCTTTTCTCAGTCTAGCGATTGTTGTAAATATTTTTTAATAAACTATCCATATAATAAGGTTTTTATTGGATGATCTGAATGCTTGCTTAACCAGGTCAGGAGAGGAAATAGAGAACCGACGAAGTGGGTGTAATAAATGTTTAATACGAATTAAAGCAAAAAAAAAACTTGTAAAAGCAGAACTGTTGGTTAACGAAACGTAGAAAACGGTTTATGTAGCGACGCGTAATTGGCGGATCCTATTAGCTGCCACTAAATCAACAGCATAAGTAGACTAAGTCAATGCAGTCTATTCTTGAATGCAACTCTTCCCTGCTTTATTTCAACAGCGTGGTCAGATGCATTCGATTGTAATCCTTAATACATTGCCTTAGAACACATATTACAGGTACGCGTTCGCTAGGTATATTCCTACAATAGGGAATATGCATGAAAAATAGTTTCAGGTATTTACTAATTTATCGTAAAATTGATCAAAATCTACTACGAACAGTGAAAACAAAATCAAAATTGGTTGAAAAATGGGCGAGATACAGTCATTGAAAGTGTATATATCCGTCTCTCTCTCGCGAAACAGATTTTTCTATGGAGTTAGTACGGCGCTCACGGTACGTGACGTCAACTACCGCATCGGATCTCTCTGTCTAATCAATAACTTTAACGCTTTATAACTCGCTTAATAGAAAAAATAGTTTAAAAATTCTTCGATATTTATGTATCTGGAAGACAAAAGATCTCAATAAATCCATAAAAAAAAGTCATGCATATTCCCTATTTCGCACGATTTCTCAGCATCATCTGTCTCTTAATCAGAGCACTTCGAATTCGATGTTTTGAATACGGGGGCTGATAAATATAGGGCAGGCTTTGGTCCTGGAATTAAATTACTTGGTTTGCTAATTAAATCAATACACATTGGTACGATTGTTTAATTTATCAGCCATTTGTTTTCCGATATAATGTGCACTATGAAATCTTTTGTTATGTGTAAGTAAATGTGTGAAGCGGTTAAGTATAGTGCGTAATGCGTATGTACTTCCATCAGTTGCTATGGATGTTACTTACTGTTAGAGGTCATATGCCAGAGTAGCAGACAATGTGTATCACTGCTACAGTGCTACCAAGACGGAAAAAGCCCCCTACCCTAAATCCACATACTCTTAAAAGCTTCTTGTGAAAAATATATCAATAGACCTAAAAAGAAGTTGAATCGAATTGAAATAAAAAGCAACAGCTATATCTGTTACCTTCGTATGATGCGCCTGCGCATGATAATTTAAAATGTTTATTTACCAACAATATTCATTTGGTAATTTACTACCTTTTAATAAAAAAGTCTATAATGTAATTACAAATAACGCAAATCTTCAAGATTAATTTGAGAATGTCTTTTGTTGCGGAATGTATGTATTTTTATTTGTTTGTTTGCTTTCTCTGGTGTGGGTCCTCCTTATATGTCACTTTGGTTTGTACTTCTCGCACTCGCCTCTGTAAATAATGTTTCTTTACAAAGGTAACGCAGTGTTATATGCCTAAAGATAAAATTATTGTAGCCTACAATGTTAGAGGTTTAATTCTAAGCTTTTTGGCAACATTGTACAGAGAATTATTCAAATAAAATTATCAACCGAACTGTTCTGATCATACTTGCGTTTTATTTCTTTTGCAATTATTTTACCATATACTATACAATAAAAGAAGAAAATGGTTCAGCTATTATTGAAATATGAGATTGATAGGTACACATAATTGCGACCCAACAACCTGCGACCATCTACCTAGGTACGGTGGCCACAAATGACTTCGTAAGTATGCCCTTTTCTGAATATTTTAAATAAGTATCCCTAAACTAAAATCTCCGACCCAACTTTAATAGCTTCGAAATGGTAATACTTTTTTGACCTGATTTTGGTCACACATTACAGCTAATCAACAGGACAGACCATCCATGTGTAGTTGGAGACATGCACCAGTACCTACACTAAACTCTCACTCTGTTCCATCACTTGGTCACGTATTGGCTAAGGTCAAACTTAGTGAATTCGCTATCGTATCCCAGTGATAGCCTGCTGGCAAATATAATTTTACCTTGGGGTAATGTAGTAAATGGTCGTATAAATACGGTACCAGAAAAAAATTACGAGCCAACGTTCAAAAACTTAGCGTTAGCAGTTACTTATTAATCTGTGGCGTTAGCGAGTATATTATTAACTTCCTTTGCCATATGAACCCACATACATCAAAAAGTTAACTGTCAAAGTAAAAACGTCAAAATCTGTCACATCATTTGTCATTGTGGCGGATTTGGTGATGGAGGGAAGCTGTGTTGGCCAACTCCAGTAGTTTTTAATTTGTGAACTTAATTGTTTCTATGACAGCCTTACAAAATTTTACACGATGAGTGCTAACAATAGGTGATTAAGTTGAATTCGTGTTCAGTGGCCCCCGACAAACGTGACGTGTAACGTGATAATCTAAAAATAGTTTTTTCATGTATCCAGTGAAATTGTTGGTGTTATGATCGATTTGATTCTGTAGTGATAGGATGGGGCAAAGTCCGAGTTCGGTGAGGAGTAAGGGTGGGCGGCAGAGGTCCTTCCGGGGGTTCGTGCGGAAGAATAAGTTGAATAAGTCTAGTTTGAGTCACACGTTTAGTTTGCCCGCGTCGGAGGAGTATCCCGAGTTGATGAATGTGAATACCGCGACGGAGGAGCAGCTGATGACGCTTCCCGGCGTGGGCCGGCAGCTGGCGCGCGAGATCGTGCGGCACCGGCAGGTGATCGGCCGGTTCAAGCGCGTGGACGACCTTGCTCTCGTCTCTGGTGAGTTGCGGAAACAAATGATCTGACCACTGTTACATTTATATGAAATTCAGCGAATTTTCTTAGGAAAGCTTTTTGAAAAATTACAGGCCTTCAAAAGCATAATATTTACTATCCAGCTAGCACATAATTGATGTCACAAATAAGGTTTTACTATTTTTTTATAGAGATTTACTTTGTTTCGGGTGTTACCATGCTTTTGTTTCGGGCGTTACGAGTACAAAAATTAAACACTTTATATGAACAAAATCAGTGTTTATTAGTTTAGGTACTATAAAATAAGTAGGGACCGAAAAAACATATAATTAACTCTCCTTTTACATGAATTAGCATCCTTTCATAAACACAACTACAATAAATTCTTCTTCATTCTTCTAACAGCTTAATTAAGACAAATAAAGGAATATAATAGAAATGCGATAGTTTGTACACATTTATTTATTTAATCTTTATTGCACAATATAAAAATAAAGTACAAAAAGCGAAATTAATGCCGCGTAGGCATTCTCTACCAGTCAATCTTTAGGCTTTTTTATTTATATGATGAACCTACTGGAGAGTAGGGATGTAAGAGAGTGATCTTTTTGCTCCAAGCCCGTGGTGCATCCTGCTGAATAACAGACGATGCTCTGGCAACCAACTATTGGCGCTATAATCATCACGATTGAAGGCGTATCTAAACACCACAGGCCGATGACGGGCAGCAGCGTCACCGAAGTGAGAAACTACGTTCTGCGAACGCCAACCCGCATGCCCAGCATGGCGATTATGGGTATAGCCTCCAGGTTTTTGGCAAAAGTGGTGAACAACTTGAGAGGCCTATGTCCAGCAGTGGACTGCGATAGCTGATGATGATGATTATTACTGAAGAGTTACAAATGTTGGAGGCCAACATCTTCTTTTTAGCTCTAAACGCTTGAACACAGGCCTTACGTAGGTGTACCGAATATTTTTATTGTCTAGTTTTCGTCTTTCCCACATTTTCGCTAGTATATCCTTTGTTGTTGACGGCATGTTAATCTTTCTGAAAAGAAAAACCATCACCTCATGCACACACACCATGCATTCCAAATACAAGGAAATATTATGTATAAAAAAAGTTGTAACACCCGAAACGTTTCGGGTGTTACAGATTTTAATCATGAAAAAAAGCTATCAAATTAGTCTCTTGTTCAATTATTAGTTAGTATTTTAAATCATTACCATAATAGCCTTACTTTTACTAAATATTATTAAACTAGTCAATCTAGAAGTTATTATAATAAAACAATTACCTGATTTTTCGTTTCGGGTGTTACAGCGTCAATGTAACAAGAAAACACACCTTTTACTTGATAAATATCAATTGTTTCGGGACTGTGACGTATTCTACCAATAATACGATAAATCAACCTCAAATCACAGCGACGCGAAACGGTTCTCATATTGACAGTTCTTTTGTTTTTGAATTTCCAATTTTGAAGGCGAAATAGTCATTAAGCCAGTTGACTTCATTGCAGATTTTGAAGACTAATTAACTCAAAAATTACCGGTTTTTTTTTCTAGTTTTTTGTTGTATATTACAATTTGGAATGTTTTCTTTCTAAATTCATCAGATTAAATGCAAAAAGCACATATTATTTTTTTTACCCTGGGTATCGTTTGTCATGGAATGACCCTTAAATAAATAAATAAATAAAGCCTTCCTCGATAAATGGTCCTATTCAACACAAAAAGAATTTTTCAATTCAGACCAGTAGTTCCTGAGATTAGCACGTTCAAACAAACAAACCACAGAGTACTTTGTAATATACTGAAATAGAGACCAATCTTGGCTGTCAAAAGAGGTAACAAATACAGCGCCACTCGACGGTAACTTACGGCAACTTTTCGTCAATATACATAATCACAATACAGCGATATAACTACAGCATACTCTGGTCTTGTAATTAAGGAATGAATGATGAATTTTTGCTATGAATTGCCAACCGCAGGCATATTTTTCTGAATCATTTGTTAACTTATGCAAATAAACACAAACTAAGATTGGCAAATCATTCAACATTTGAAAAATAAAAGATAAGTGTAAAAACTTAGAAACTTTTATTAACTTTCACATTTTTACACACCACACACCACTATAAAATTAAAATATTGGTTTCATAATCATATAAGTTCTTAAAATCACATTTTCTTTCGAATGTAGATTAAACTTTCCGCGAGTTTCTTGCAATTACAGTTTTCATGCGGATTTTAGACCCTTGGTCACAAACTTTAGCAATCACATTATAATCTGCTTCTTGTACGACCGTTTTAAAAAATGCTATGAGTTTCAAGTTCTATTAAAAGCACAAACTTTTGAAAACTTGATAAATTAATATTGACTAAAAGGAAAATTTTAAAACACGCCATTTTAAGCTGTGTTGCCAGAAATTTGAATCTATAGTTTACAGTTTAAAATCAGTAAATTCTGAAAATGGAGAACAATACGTTATTTAACCCAATATTCAATAAATTAAGTGTAGTAATATATTATATAAGGAATACATGAAATTAAAGTGAAATATAACTAGCGTTCATCTGGTTTTTTAATTTAAATAAAAGGACCGTAATAAAAAAAATACTACACAAACTGTACAATATTGTCGAAACGTCGCAACTAAATTATGCTACTGAATTTGAAAGGCAATTTAATCCTTACTATTGTATAGAAAATAGATACCAACTTTAATCAATGAATATAAACTCCACCTAGAATTCAAATATGGAACTAACATGGTATAACCCAGGTAAATTGAAATGATCTAAGTTCTAATGTGTGCATCTAAATATTTGTGTACAATTAAATTTGGTCAGCTGTATTTATGTGATTGCCATACAATTTGTACTAAGATTGTATAGGCTGAAACAAACTCTGGTTGGAGTGTAGGAAAGGGTGTGCAAGGCGATTTGGACTTAGAAAATTTTTCACAAAAAATTATGAACTTCTATAAAAGTCAAATCTTTATTTTTTATTGGATTAAGGGGATTAAATTAAACACTTTTTGCTCTTTTCATTTTTTCTTTCAGACTTCAGGTTTAGCAGTAAAATTAAGTTTAACATCGACGGCGCCAGTTTCCCGCGAAACCTGATGTCTTACAAAAAAAGATGCAAGAGTAAAAAGTGTTTATTTTAACCCCCTTTATCCAATAAAAAATAAAGATTAAACTTTTATAGAAGTTCATAATTTTTTGTGAAAAATTTTCTAAGTCCAAATCGCCTTGCACACCCTTTCCTACACTCCAACCCAAACTCTTCAGCTTTATAATATTATTATAGACTAGCTGTGCCAGCGGCGTCGCTCGCGTGGATATCGGGTTTCAAAAATAACGGACTTCCATATAATACCCATCTATACCTTGTGCCTAAGTTTTAAGTTAGACCTCTAGCAATACATTGGTGAAAACCGCATTCAATTCTATGCAGTAGTTTTCGCGTAATGCGCGTTCAAACATACAGGTTTAAATTTCTCGCGTTTTCCTAACACTTCCCGTCACTGCTCCGCTCCTATTGATTGTAGCGTGATGAAAAGTATCCTATAACCTGCCCAGGAGTATGAAGAATAATTGTACCAAGTTTCGTCAAAATCTGTTCAGTAGTTTTTTTTTCTATAACGAACATACAGACAGACAGACAGACAAAAATTTTACTGATTGCATTTTTGGTATCAGTATCGATCACTTATCACCTCCTGATAGTTATTTTGAAAAAATATTTTATGTACAGAATTGACCTCTCTACAGATTTATTATAAGTATAGATAAATTTAAAAAAAAGATCAGATAAGTGAGTCTGATTCTGATAGACTTAACAACCTTGCTCTTGAAGTGTGGACAGATTCTGATTAGAATCTTATGTTTTACAGTACAAATATTATATTCAATGTCAAATTTTCTCTTGAAACTCAGTTCGTCCTATCTCATCTCAAAGATTTATTAAGTCTTTGACTGCCGAGAAACTAGACACAATAGAAAAACTATTGTTTGTCGGTCACCGGTGACTGTCATGGCGCTCAACATGTTAAGAGTGCCTTTTTAACCAATTTCAAAAAAAGGAGGATTTTCATTGTTGATCTCTAAGGATAATGAACCAATTTGGAAAAATCTTTTTTTTTTCGATAGGGTGTACTTCCTAGTTGGTCCCATTATCACCATTATTGAGGTTGGATTTTTTTTCTATAAAATGCTGAATATTATTTATTTAAAATGTGTTTGTGCTTGACTGTAATTCACCTGAAGGCAATTAATATTATAGTCTTTTGTTAAAAGCAAAACCCGTTCATTCTCACCTCTATCAATAAAACTGATATTATTCATTTTTGATTGGAGAGAGTTATGTTATTAATATCCATATCAGAATTTTTTTTAAATCTATTCTCACAGATGTGTTATGATGTTTTTCCTTACTAGTTATCAATTCATAAGATAAAATATTATGATGACAAGGTGATTTTAAGACTATGAAAGAATTAAAGACTATGAAAATAGTGAAGTAAAATATTTGACATCTTTATAATATTGCAAACATTTATCAACAAGATTACTACCCATGCAATACAAGTCGTAACATGTCCCGCCTATCGTTGCGGGCAATGATGAGACATCAACTAGGTATTATTTCAATGTCACGAGTATTGGTACAGATTAAGTAAGAAAATAAAGATTTGATGTCATCTGTAATCACTAATCATATATATTGACATCAAATATCCAATTTTGGGTCTGCATTTGTGGATATGCATTTGTAACAATCAGGCACATTATTCATTTGATCCTCTCAATAGTTTTGTATGGACAGATTTCAGCTGTTAAACAATACATTTTCTATTGTGTTGAATTTAATGAGCTAGCTGACACTGCACTTGTCAAAGGTGATTAATGCTTCATTGTTACAAACAATTGTTGTAATTAAATATTGCAATCCATTTGTGTTATTGGAATGGAGTTGTAATGAAATTCAAATTAGAGTACCTATTATAATAACTCAATCCTAATAGATTGTTTTTTTTTTATGTCTATTTTTAACATACAATGGTATTAATACACAAGAAAAGTAACTAAAAACTAATTCATGTTGTTACAAAATGTCCTTAAAAGTTGGGGAATATGTCAACAAGGAGTGAATTCCAACAGTCCTTGTCCAGACCTCTTCCTATGGTATAATTAAATTGGGGGCTTTTTAAGGATAGAGTGAATAAGATCTGACATAGTAAAGTCCACCTTAGGCTGCATCATTACTTTCCATCAGGAGGGTAGGATTGCAGACAAACACTTTTTTGGTAAATAAATAAAACCTCTGGAAAATAGATACACTTTAAATTGTATCTATCTTTGATTTGGGGAAAGTAGCTATGAGTCAAGAAGATCTCAATAACCATGTTAATTAATATGTTTAAACATAAACAAATGCACCAGACCATTCACACTAACCACCTTATTGTACTAAGGGTTTTTGTTGAGTAGTTGATTACACAGGCCTACAAAAAATATTTTTTTTTGGTGCAGATTTGTTTGTGTCTATGATCGATACAGTAGGTGATGTACAATATATTGCCTTACGTCATTTTATCTCATCAGCTCTATTTTGAAAACTAGGTACCTTCATTTTAATTTTTTTTCAGTCTTGTTTGTAAATAGTCATTATTACAGTATTTATTAGGTGACCCAATCTTAAATCTTGTTAAGAGCAAGTTTAAAAATCTATTATAAATTAATCACCCAAATAAGTTGACCACCGATGACGGCGTCGAGGGAGACATGGCTATATAGTTTGCTCGCATTCTGCGACGCGGTCATTTCGTAGGAGGCGCGGAAAGAGCATAATGCCTTACGCTCTTCGCGCATCGCCCCCGGGCCCCGACGACATTTCTATATCCAGACAACCTTTAGGTAGAGGATAGTCAGAAGAAAGGGTGAGGTGGTGAATATCAAAATCAATGCAATGTGTTATTTATTAATATATATAAAAAAAAACGTAATAAAAACGTTCTTTCACAGGTATCGGAGCAGAGAAACTAGAACTGCTAAGGCCCGAGATATGCACGAACACGAGACGGCAGTTATCACGGGCCAGTTCCTGTACGCAATCGCTGGACAGCATCCGTCTCAACACGGAGAGCAGGCTCTGCTCGGTCAACTCGTCCAGCGTGTTCCAGTTGCAATGCGTCCCCGGCCTCAACCAGGAGATAGCCGCCAACATAGTCGACTACCGCAACAAGAAAGGCCCTTTCAAATCCTTGGACGACTTGATAAAAGTCCGCGGAATGGACATTGTAAGGCTCAGCACGGTCAAGCAGCACCTAAGCCTAGAACCGAGGAAGTGCGAGAGTGCGCAGCAGTTGAACGGTTACGCGAACGGGTGGAGAGACCCTTCGATAACCGAATCGCTATCCAACGGCCACACGAGTACGCCTAAGACGCCGCACAGGAAGAGCCTGTCGATGCCTTCCAAGTTTCTAGTGACGTTACCGAATGGGTTCGCCGCCGCGCCCGTTAACGACATATTAGATTTGCTCTCTGCGTACTCGCATAGGCCCGTGGTGGAGGAGGTGTTCACGTACGAGCGAGACGGCGTGAGGTGCTGTCGAGTCGCGTCGTGGAACCTCCATCAGCTGAGCATAGATAAGATATCCAATCCGGGAGTTAGGGAAGTCGTGTGTAGGACTATTTTGGAAAACAAGTAAGTAACCTATTATCATCACTATATCTATAGTATATAAATAAAACAAAGTCACTTTTGTTGTCTGTCTGTCCCTATGTATGCTTATATCTTTAAAACTACGCTACGGATTTTTTAATAGAGGGATTCAAGAGGAAGTTCTGTGTGTTTAAAATATGCATATAAATAATTTTGCACCCGTGCGAAGCCGGGCGGGTCGCTAGTAAGCGTAAAGAAGCCGAATAAACTTCCCCATTTCCAACCAGTGTTTCCCTTCTGACTACTTACTTTAATTGCACTACTCATCTCATCTAAAATAGTTTAATGACAGGAAACAAGTATTTAGACGGACGATAGCGAAAGGATTTATCGTAATCGGTAGACTTGTTACCTACTTTAGCTAATATGCAGTGATAGCGCTATCTCCACGGCCTCCTTGCGTCATTTTACACTCCTAGACGTCACGATTTACATGCTTATTTATATAAATGGCGCCGCCGTTGCACTGATAAGTGATACGTTGCATGCATTTGTATGTGAAATTCAGTAATATTACATATAGTATTCCTGGATGTTTATCATCATCAGTCTCTAAACATCCACTACGACGTAGGCTTCCCAATAAAAATGCAAATCCCACAATTCACAACTGTCATTTGGGGACTATGTCACGGTCACGACTTAGTGGTATTCCCTGCCTCACCTCCATCTGAAGCCCTGCTTCATGCCGTTCTCCCTGGATTTTTTTAATATAAAGAGCATTCAGGATGAACTCACTCCTGTCATCATCATCATCATCAGCCTATTGCGATCCACTGCTGGACATAGGCCTCTCCAGTTGTCCGCCACTTTGGGCAAACATCTGGAGGATATACCCATAATCGCCTGGGTAGGCGGGTTGGCGATCGCAGGGCGAAGCTTCTCGCTCCGGTGACGCTGCTGCCCGTCATCGGTCTGTGGTATTTAGCTACGCCTTCAATTATGATGGTTATACCGCCACTAGTCGGTTGCCAGCGCCTCGTTTGTTGTTCGGCAGGATGCACCACGGGCAGGTGAGGTTGGCTTGGAGCGAAAAGATGATTGGCCGCTCCCTTACATCCCCTCACTCTTGTAGTGACCTGTTTTTCCCGAGTGTGGCCTGTGTCCCACATAGCCCTCTACTAGTGTAGTGGGGATGTAAACTGCATTGACCCTGGTCGAACCATTAAAAAATAATGTAACAAAGAGGCCTAGGTCTATCAGTGGATTGCAGCGAGAGGCCTATAATGATGATGATGACTGTTTAAAAAAAAATTGACACCGAATTCCTCCGTGCTTCGGAAGGCACGTTAAGCTGTTGGTCCCGGGTGCTATCTTTACCAACTCAGATAGCAGTCGTTACATCATATCAGAGATGATGATAACTCTGACGCCTAAACTGGGAATGGGTATAGCCACGGAGGGTATAGCTTACCATAAGTGTTGCGGAGGTCTGATGGCAGTCGCTCTGTGTAAAAGCTGCAAACTGAGAGATTTGGCGAGGGCTAACCTCGCCAAATCTCTCAGTTTGGGAAGCCGACCCTGAGCCAATCGGGAAAAAGGCTAGGATGATGATGATGATGACTGTTTAAAAAAATCTGAGGCATCATTTCAATGTGTCTTTGGCAGGTTATCAATAGTAGCGATCCAAGACGTGGTGGAAGCCGCCGCGCTGAAGATGATATGCGAAGAGCTGAACTCTCCCGTCCTGAGGAGGGTGCGCGAGTGGCGAAACAACAGCGGCCGGTGGGAGTACTGCTTATCGCCCAGACTGGACAAGTGAGTACCACTTATGCTTTTATCACACGTACGTAGGGATGTAAGGGAGCGACCTATCACCTTTTCGCTGCAAGCCAACCTCACCTGCCCGTGGTGCATCCTGCCGAATAACAAACGAGGCGCTGGCAACCGACTGGTGGCGGTATAACCATCACAATTGAAGGCGTAGCTAAATACCAAAGGCCGATGACGGGCAGCAGCGTCATCGGAGCAAGAAGCTGCGCCCTGCGATCGCCAACCCGCCTGCCCAGCGTGGTGACTATGGGTATATCCTCCAGAAGTTTGCCCTAGGCGGCGAGCAACTGGAGAGGCCTATGTCCAGCAGTGGACTGCAATAGGCTGATGATGATGACACGTACCTACTCATTGAACGGCGGAGACTTTAGTCTCAGCCGAGTACTTGGTGCATATCAACACTATTAGCTACTTGATTTTTGTGTATATGTCATAGAACTATTGATAAAAATGAACGCCGTACATGTGACTCTCCTGGTGTTGCGTCTATGGGCTGAAGTGATCACTTGCCATCAGGTAACCTACAAGCCCGTTTGCTCTCTCTGTCATAAAAGAAACCGACTTGCGAGTCGGACTCGCGCACAAAGGGCTCCGTTTTTGCCATTCGGCTACGGAACCCTAAAAAGAAGAAAATATCCGAGATTTTTTCCGAAATGTTTGCCCAATGTGACGAGGCCTATGTCAGTCTAAATTCGATTTTTTCAATTGCCCTACGACATGTATAAATTATTATTACTTGGTATCAGCTCCGGGGTCTGTAAGTTGGCGGTGATACACCCCCGTGCGTCAGAAAGCAAACCCCGTGCATTTTCAGTGTCGTCCTGAGTAGAGTATTGGTTACTTACTTTACTAAAAAACAACAAATGAACGCATACCTTTCGTTCGCCTTCAGAAAAACAATGAAGGTTGTTTACAAGCGCCCTGATCCGTCTCAGTTTGTATAAAATTAACGTTAACGATAATTATGTATACCAAACCAAATTATGGCTTAAAATTCCCATTGACGTGCCCAGACGCTTTGTTATACAAAACACTTTACGCTAATATAAAATATTAATCTTTACACAAACTTCGATTCAGTTTGCTTTAAAATTCTCAAACTCCATTGTATTCGAGTCAAACGGCGCGGCGTTGATATCAAATTCTCAATGGATAAGAAAGTTACGGTTCTCGCGGCATGCGCGTACGCAGGCGGAAACGCCGATAAATATACGTGCATACGGAATCCGAAGGTTCGAATGACCGCTAATCAGTCAGTCGTGTCCGCGACAGGGGAGCGGGGAAGTGTTTGAACAATGAATTAGCAATGAGGATGCTCCATTGGACAATATTAATAAATTAAGCCCTACTAATAATATTAATGGCTAAATTATAAATAAGCGTTGGTTAGGCTGATGACCTTAGAAGAACTGCTGGCATTGGCTGGGTGGGGGAAGCCCGGATAGAGATGTGGCGTGAATTAAGCTCCCTTATGCTAAACTACTGCTGAACGAAGGCCTCCGCCTTCGTTCAGCAGTGGACGGATCAGGGCTGTTGAGTCGCACGGTGCGTTTTTTGTTTTTCTTTTTATAGTAGCTCGACATAATGACTTCCCTACGCCTGATGGAAAGCGAAAGAGAAGCCCAAGTAGCTGTGACAACTGGCAAGTGACTGGTTAGCCTGTCAGTTGCCACTACCATGCCGGCCCAACCCTAACCCCCACGAGCCTCGAGAGTTTTGCCTCTACTTTCCTACTACGAAAGGTCAAGCTATAGAACTCCATACCGGAGTCTTTGTTTCATCTCAGGTGTTCAAGCAGATAGTGATCCGTTATTTTGAACATAGAGTGCATTTGTGCGTTTACGCATACACTTGTGCACTTTTAATATTTACGAAATTCGGTCAGGAAGAAAGTATTATTATGACGCGGACAACATTAATAATGCAATTACAAGACGTCAGACAACGTTACCAAAACTTTGGCCCAATCCCAATTTTTTGTATGTAAATTATGTGATGTGATGGTACGGGCGCATTATACAAGCTTCGGTTTAGTTTGGGACTAGATGGCGCTGTGGGTCAGGCAATACTTTGGTAGATAATAAAATCAGCTTGCGTAGCCACAAGGCTACAACAGTGTTATGAAAAGAAATATTATTCCGTTACATTATTTCAAGTGGAACCCAATCAGTGACTTAAATTGATAGGCTAAAGACTAGCCAGCTGTGTTTGATGTTCCTCTAAATAGTTGATGAATCATCGTGTTATCTTTACCAGATACAGCATATCATGTAAAAATAATCATGATTTGACAGGGCTCAACAGACTCAAACCACTTGTAGTCGATAATATTGGGAGTTACGATTAATATTAGCATTGCTTGCTAGCCAGGGTTATTTCCTGGTCTCTACATAACGCACTCTTGATAGAATAACAACCTAACTCAAAATTATAGGTGCGAATAGGATAATAGATAAGTTTCTAATACATTCCAAGATGCTTTAAAAAAATAGGAAAGACGCCTATCGTTGACGCATAAACATGGCAACTCTGTGTTGTGCCATTTTTGATGTCTGATATTTAAAAGGGTCCATTTATGTCGAAGGTCCGTCCTGTGACGCATGTTTTTTTCATGTCCACCACAAAACAACCCTCGTCTATACCGATTTAAAGCTCAGAAACACTAGCGCTTTTTCTATAGTACTACGAATTCCAAAACGCACGTTTTGCTGTATGTATCGCGGCTGCGCTACTGAAACGCTATTTATCAAGCTACTAAAATGCGCCAGAGTGGCCGAGCTGTTGGGGTGCGTTTCCACTGAAGAAAAATTTACCAATGATATTTCTCAAATGACTTAATATTTCGTTTTCTTCAGCTTCACACAGAACTATTTCTGGTGAAAACGCACATTTATCCGTTTTTCGAGCTATCGCATCAACTATTGCGCTTCTGTTTTGTGGAACCAACTTCTTGCGACGGTCTTTCCGAACAGCTACGACTTGGGAACCTTCAAGAAACGTAGTACATAGTACAGCGTATTTCTGTTTAAAAGGCCGGCAGCGACCCCAGAACTCGATTTGAGTTGCGGGTGTCCATGGGCGGTGTGAACTGCTTACCATCAGGCATCGCACTGACTCGTCTGCCGCCTCTCGCATAAAAAAACTACATTAATTTACTTACTACGAAAAACCAATAAAACTTCTAAAATAGGCAGGTTCTCGGAAACACATTTGCCCGATTTCCTCAATCGTTTTCGACACGTAATGACTATAACGACTTGATCATGTGAAAAGTGTGGAAAAACCGCGTCTGTTTACAAAGAGATCTTGCCGTAAATTACTCGTAACAAATGGTACCGGCGCTTTAGTGGTAAAGCGTGTTTACGAAGCAGTTACCTGAAAATCTCTTGGATTAATCGTGGAATTGCGAGAACAGTCCCGTAAATAACTTTAGCTATTAAACTTGGGAAAATGACATTACTCTTTTGTTTTTTTTGGGTATTCTAGTTGGATATTCCGTTTAAAATACATCTAAAATGGATCATTTGGTAGTGGCTCTTGCCTCCTGAACCAAGAGCCATTCGTTTCAATAGGGAATATGCATGAAAAATAGTTTCAGGTATTTACTAATTTATCGTAAAATAGATCAAAATCTACTACGAACAGTGAAAACAAAATCAAAATTGGTTGAAAAATGGGCGAGATACAGTCATTAAAAGTGAATATATCCGTCTCTCTCTCGCGAAACAGATTTTTCTATGGAGTTAGTACGGCGCTCACGGTACGTGACGTCAACTACCGCATCGGATCTCTCTGTCTAATCAATAACTTTAACGCTTTATAACTCGCTTAATAGAAAAGATAGTTTAAAAATTCTTCGATATTTATGTATTTGGAAGACAAAAGATCTCAATAAATCCATAAAAAAAAGTCATGCATATTCCCTATTCCTACCCTCGACAAATTTTCATGTGATGAATGTTTGTGTTTGTTCTATGTTGGTGTTTGCATTCGTATTTAAGTAATGTTTGTGGTACCTTCGTTGCTCTGATTACCCTTAACACATGTGCTCAAGCTATTTAGTTTAGGATCGGATCCGTGTATGTTATGTGATGTTGACTGTAAAAACTCTATAGTAAAAATTGTAATGAAGATAAAAGACAGATTAAAAACAGAATGTCATGCCAAAGCTAGAATTTGCTAACTGTGGGTGGAAATGTCTAGGATACGTACACTAGACTTTTATGGTAACTTGCCAACATTGAATGAAACTACCTACAGAGAGTATAAAAACAAAGTAAGTAAAACCAGTGTCTACTTGAAATACTTAACATGAGATGCTGTAGTATCTTGCCATTCATTGAAATTATGCTTTATTTCACTGAAAATAGAGTATAGTAGGTCTTATTGTAAGTATGTCAATGCGAAATTAAGGTAATTTACTAATGATATTTGTTCAACTGACATTCAGTTGAGATGAGATGTGGGATTTGAGTTATAAGACGCTCTACGAAGAGCTGCAACTTGTAAAATGCACCCTGAGATGACTTGTTGAAATTTGAATCATTGATTTTCTCAATAATCAAGTGAGGACGTAAGACGTATGCTGACAGAAGACCAAACCTTGGTTCGAATACAGGGGTGGGCTAAAAACTTGTTACTGCCTTGTACTGTCCAAAATATGTCTTATTAAGGCCGAAGTATGGATACTCGTAATAACGGTAGTAAACGCAATGGATTCCGATCCATACACGATGTACACTTCTTCTTTTCGTCCCTCGTGTCGATGGCAATAACAACCGGTCAGATTTTCCGAGACTAAAACTCTGCTACACGGACAGCATTACCATTAACGAGTAATAATGTATGTACTCGTACCCTAAACTTTTGGCCCTGCGCTTAATTTCTCCTTACATAGAATGTATGTGTTACTTACTACATAACACGACTAACTGCAAAAGTCGATGATGCAGATGAGTATTCAAAAAAGGACCTTATTTGCTTAACAATTGAATGCATCGTTTACTTTGCCGCCGACTGTAAGCAAATTAGTACATTTTTATCTTGTTTTACGTAAAAACACCGTGCGTTTTATTAACGTACTTTCACATATAAACTACTCAAAACTAAATAGGGCCCACCGCAACATTGTCTCTTATCGGGATTATAAATAAGTTGTGCACTGATCATTGTCAAAATGAAGTACTAGCATATCAAGCACACATGTTTACGAGTTCATAATGATGTTTTGAATGTTCACTTTTTTGTTCATCTCAAGTGGGTGCATAAAAAAAGTGAAGTGCTTAAAATTACCCATTCATCCACTTCTTATTCGTTTGTATTCTGGGTATTGTTTTGAGCGCAATACTTTGATTTCACTTTTTCTAACTGTGGTGTTTCATTTTGGCATTATTCCTGATTATAATGTCAGGTTCTCGTCGACATATGGATGTGGAAACTGCCACCAGGGCGGTTGTGATGCTACAAGAGGAAGAATCGTAGAGATCCGTCGCTTTTCGCCTTGCTGTGACACGGCCAGCTATTCAAAACGGATGGGAACGGTTTTAAGAGAGAGGCAGTGTGTCTAGAAGACCTGGATCAGGCAGAGTTCGAACCACAACAGCACAAGAAGACCGCTACGCCCGATTGACTGCGCGTCGGGACCACACTATAGCCGCCCGGACCGCACAATCTTCGCTAAGGCAATCCACTGGCACATGCGTTAATGATCAGACTATTCGGAATCGACTCCACAAGGACGGACCACGATCCAGGATGCGTTGTATCCGTTAAAAGTTGACGAGGGCTCCCCAGGCAGCGCGTTTGAGGTTCGCACGTAAGCATTTAGACTAGACCATGGATGATTAGAGGACAGTACTCTTTACAAACGAGTGCAAGGTCAAATATTTTTGCGATGACAGACGTGTACGTGTGTGGTGACGAGAAGGAAAATGTTTTACTGAACCATGCATGGACGGAACTGATAGTTTTGGGAGCCCAAGTGTAATGATATGGGACGGCATAAGCTGGTTATGCAAAAAAGAGCTGGTATTCTTGAACGAAGGGAGTTTTTCTGCAGCCAGTTACGTCGATCAGATAATCCGACCTCACGTCATCCCATATTCACAAAGAGTGGGTGAATATTTTGTCTTTATGAAAGACAATGCCCGTGCGTATACAGCTCGTGCCACTCAGAGGGTACTCTCTGATGCCAATCTTCCGTCTTACCTTGGCCAGCTATGAGTCCCGATCTCAACCCTATTTAACCGTTATGGGAACAATTAAATTGAAGTCTCAAAGAAACCATTAGCCCTGTCAATAGCCAACAGGACCTCATAAACGCCCTGAAAGTCAATTGGGAACGAATACTCCACCAAACGTCTGATCCAGAGTGTTCCAGATAGGCTCGGAGAGTGCATACGGAACAGAGGGGGATCCTCCTCGATACTGAAAAATAATCCCGTCAAGTTGTTAACAAAAAACAGTGGTAATGAAAGCTTTCATCGCCAGTGCAGTTAGTGCTTATTTCCATTAAAAGGTGTATTTATGTGATAATGTGATTAAATTAAACATTTTAAATGTTATTTTGTGTTTACATAATGAGTTAAACCCTAATTTAACATTGACTAATCATAAAAACCTATTAAACTTCTATACATTTAAATTATTGAGCAAAAACATGGTGGGCCCTATTTTGTTTTGAGTAGTTTATTTGCGGTCCTGTCTGGCTGTACGGTTGTATAACTTTAATTGCAAAAATACATTGTCACTTTATCTATCACGTGGCTCTTAATTTGATACTCGAACCTTATCTGAGATAAGTGAAAACTTTCCTTTTAAACTGTATATTGTGTAAATTGTATGAGGTTTCTTGGATATATTATTATAACACTTTCATCGCCAATTAGTTATAAAGTGACATAATAAGTTTCATTTCCTGAGACATATATAATCTTCAGATATACAATCAAGAGTGAATAGGTATTTTCTAGATAAGCATATTCCATCGTAGCATTCGTAGCCTGAAATGAAGAAGAAGGAAAACAAACTAAATCACGTAGGTTTACGTGTTTGTACCTTCAAAAGGCAACGGAAGAACTTACACTTAACTTAACATCAGATGAATAGTATTAGTATAAAAATATTGAAACCCTAAGTAAAGCCCAGCAATTTCCATAATGCCATTGGAAATGTAACCCTTTTGCTTGTTCAGAAAACGAGCACACAACAATGAATCTAACATGTCATAGTTATTAACATAAACATTAAATGGAACAAGTAAAGGTTCAAGGTTTTATTTCAACTGTTTTAACGTAAATTCTTCCTTTTCTGACGTTTTAATGTTGCTTAATATCATGCTTCGTAAGCTGAAGTGGCAGTGGGCTGGCCACGTCAGCCGCAGAACCGTGCATCAGCAGCCTTACGATCTATACGTATATTATCAAGTTATTTTTGACATAATATGTAGGTACAGTACACCTACATACTCCTATTTGCGTTCTTATAAATTACTCTACCTTAAATATTGATAAAGAGCACAAAAAATTGTTAAACTGTATGGCACGGCAGCATGTTCAATGCAAACAATACCCGCCTGTAATTAGGCTTGTAAATAAACAATTAGAGACGCTTTTTCCGTGACCGCACCCACAGCCTTGACGGACGTCCATTATTTTTCATGAATTTTTGATCGCCGACGTAAAAAGATGGATGTATAAAGTAGTCGTGGCTTATCCTTTGACGTAGCTAAAAATGGACTTTCTGGTGGAAATGGATTACGTAATGCCTCAACCTGTTCTCAAATTTATTTTTCTTCTATTATTATGATGATGATTATTGAGTATGAATGTAGAAGGATATAGGAAGAGGAAGACCGAGCAGGAATGGATGGACTGTGTGAGAAATTACATGCGTGTCAAAGGTGTGAGTGTAGAGATGATGGCTGTTAGAGAAGAGTGGACGGAAGAAGGAAGCAAACATGTTGTGCCGACCCCACTTAGAGCGGGAAAAGGGCAGGAGAATGATGATGATGATGATAAAGATCCGTCTCATCATGTGCGTGCCGTAGAAAAGGATTAAAGGAATATTAGGGAATGAAAGCAAATAGGAGGGTATGGTTTCCGGAGCTCGTGGTGGGTTTGGGTTGGGCCTGCATGGCGGTGGCACCTGGCAGGTAACTTTGTGTAACGTTTATGTCGAAATCGAAATGTATGTGTCTATTTTCTGTGATTGTGTTGTGATGTCCAATAGTAATAAATGTTTCTATTTCTAAGTTTATTTCCCGTACGGTTACCAATCACATGGTTTGAAAATAACGCCAGTGAGCAATCTTTTCCAAACAACCTTTAGATAAAGGAAATGTGTTTTTCTGTAAAGTCGCGCAAATCTGTACACATTTTTAACAATAACATTTTGTTCCAGCCAATACCTAGGCTTCGTGTACGACTCTACGAATAAGGGCATAACGATAGAAGACCTGGATCTGGACCAGATCTCGATGCTGTCGGAGGCCAGCGGGGTGCAGAGGCTGGTCGATGAGCTGATCAGTCTGCAGGGGGATAGGTTCATTGCTGAGTCGAGAGGTGAGTGCAAAACGACCATATAGTAGTGTAACGGAACCAACCCCACCCTATCACGAATTTATTTTTTGATATCAATAAAATTCCATTTTTGGAAGTACTGTCTCACTACTGTATACTAAAGGAAATATTGTCGCACCGCCATCTATGTGAAACACCAGGAACGTGTAACCTTAGGATTTTTATCGGCCCAACTTGACTACTTAAGCCCTCGACTTACGTAACGATAGTTCACGTGCTAGACGACAGTTGGCGTGATTAGAAAATTTAATCTTAACCTTTCTTATATTTTGTGAATATCAATTTTATTATTTGCGGGTGTAAAACAAAGAAAAATATACTATAATATACATTTGAAATTTAATAAATGATTTATTCAGGGATCAATGTTTGAATCGAGACATAGAAAAATCAATATAAATTAATAGAATTGATGCTAGAAACAGTTAATTTTGGTTATGCCCACGTGTGGGAACATTGAAGGTAGGAGTGGGGATATTGGCATGACTATATAAGGGGAAGTTCAGGAATATTCAGGAAGAGAGCGAGGCGCGATTTTGTATAACTGAACGGAGCGAGGCGCGATTTATCAGATTAATAAGGGAGGGAGCGAGGCGCAAGTTATCTTGGGTTTGATTCAGAACAGTTTAAATTATTATTCTGCATTGAATTTTTATTAAATTGTAGAGTCAGTGAAGTGCGATAAAGGAATTAGGCCTGAAACTACCGTTTCAGGTCCCAAGTAAGCCAATTAGGGCCACAGACTATTTATTTAGTTTGTGATTAGGTCTGCTAGGAAATAGGGCATAGAAGTTATTTGATATTTTGTAGCAATATATTATATATATTTTATTGTATATATTTACACACACTACACACCACACTTTATGTTTAGTTAGGGATTTATTAGGTACACTTTACATAAAACTAAAAGGTAATTACTCTAGATTTTAATATTTTGCTCGTAATTATTCATATGACCATATGGAGTCATTTCAGTCCAGATAGGTGATTAAACTTGCTGCGTTTTATTATAGGGCTCCCATCTTGGAAAACTCGTGTGGAACTGCCTGGCTCACTATCTCCGTAAAAAGAGGTAGATGCCGTTTAGGGGGAATTTCTTATAAATACCTGCTTAAACACTTTTGGTCAGCCATTCTAGTGTGTAGTACGGTTGAATATTATTATCTCAGAGATTTTATTATTTAACTTTGTATTGCCGACTAAATGGTAAAACAGGCTCCGACCTCTCCTTCGGGACTTGGTTAGAGCAATCTTACGAGTGGTCCTAACTCATATCATGTATTTTGGGCACAAACATAATACATGGTATTGGTGAAATTGTCCTCCTGTGTTTATTAAATTATTATGATCCTCGCTGGATTGATTTATTTAAATTAACTTTTAACCAAATTAAAGTCTAGAATACAAGGTTTTAAGGTATAAATAAACATTTAAAAGGTGTTGTTTCATTTCACACTGTACAAAAATCTTAAATTATTTTTACACGTAGTTGCCTAAATTGATTGCACCGTAAACAAACACAAAGTTACTTAACTCTAAACGATTCTATTATGAAATAAACTATATTATGATCTTTAATTAAGGACAAGACATAAGTCTTCTCCTAAACATATTTATAATAACTCTAAACGATTCTATTATGAAATGAATTATATTATGATCTTTAACTAAAGACAAGACCTGAGTTTTCTCCTAAACATAATTTTAACTACACTTTAGTTGCCTTGTTTGACAGCAATGGTAACATCTTTTACTACAAGCTACCTGTTCCTATCTTGGACTGGTCTATAAACGAACTTTTTTAGGGACTAGACGAAAGTCTTTCCTACCTACAACCTACCTACCTCCTGAGTTTACCTAGCTTAATTGCTTTGGTATTAAACAAATCATACAAACTATTGCAGCTATTATCCAATACTGCAAACTACATCCAATTTGACAGTTCATGTTTTGTGAATTATGTCATGGTGGCGTATATACGGCCTACCTATCATTACAAATTATGGCGGTGCCCCTGCTTATGCAACCACCATTATGCCATTAGGGACCAAATATCATACTAGTATTCTTGGTGTAGTGTCTCAGTGCTGAGCTGCTCCGTTGAACACCTTCATACACTAACGTATGTCGTTGGGAGGACCAGTGTTGACCCTGCCTGTTTCATTGCATCGGTTACTAACTTATGTATGAACCTTATTCGCTAAATTTTACCATGTGTCAGCTCCTTACCGCTACCCTGGTACCACAACACAACAAAGGTATTCCGTGTCTGCAAGACCGTGATATACTTCATACAACATGTTGTTAGATTGGATGTTATTCTATCTAACTTATACAACTTATTTGGATTTGGTGCTGGGTAAACTCCATCCCAATATATCCTACCTACATTAGCCGTTGAGGCTCAATCACAATCCCTTTTCCTATTCGGGAAGAAACGTTAAATATGGTTGTGTTTCACCGCTTTTAGGCGTGCTTGGGGCCTTAAAGCATCCCTAATATCTACACTATTATACTTTAAACCTTATCCTAAAGGTAGGAACGATTTCGTCTATATAAAAATCTTATTATTTATTTAAACGTTACTGCTCAAGAGGGAACAATAGGCGGACTTAAAGCCGTATGGCAATCTCTAATTATTGGAATCTTATTGTAAAAGTGTAGTTTAAATAAACTTTTAATAATACTTTGATTTACTGTTGTTTCCGGTGAAATTATATTTAGGATTCTGTAAGCAACAAGTATTAAATATATTTTTTATATACAAATAACATTACTATTCTTATTCAATTATAAACGTTTCGTATTTTACTTTAGACCTAGATTACTTAGATAACTTCACAAGGCTTTCGACATACGTTTAATCTGAACTCAGCTACCTTCATAATGAATTTGAATTACTACATAATAAAACACAACGTAATAGAGTCCTACTATCATACTAGACGATCACAAAGATATTTCTATCTGGCCAAAATAAAATGTTACTCTACTTGTTTCATTATAGCTAAATAGCTATATAAATGAATATACTTATGTAGAGAAGTAACGAAATATAAAATAAAGGGATGTTGGGGTTTTCCTATTTCCTTTTTCATTCCATTTAATAATTTCATAGAGGGGGGGTTCGTTACAGTAGGAGATCCGAACTAAAAACGATCTTCACCGAGCTGATAATAGAATTATCAGCTCGGTGAAGATCGTTCTTAGTTCGGATCTTAGACTAATATATGTCACATACCATCAGATGACATTGAGGCCCGTTTGTCCCCTCTGCCATTAAAAAAATGTTTTTTTTTGGCTAGCCTCACTGTCCCATTGGTGGGCAAAGGCCACTCTCCAGTTTTGTCCACTCATCCCGATTTCCGGCCAAATTCTTGCCAAGCCGGAGAAAAACGGTCCTGGTCATTACGCCATATCTTTGTCGGCCTGCTCCTTACATGGCGCGTCGTAAGAGTCGACTAAGTGACTTTCGGATTTCAGCCTCTCAGCTGGTGACTTTTTGACAGAAGTCATTTGACTTTATTGGCCTTTAAGTCGGTGTGTGTATTTCTTACAAGGCAGCATGGACATGGTCAGTAACAAGAAAATAACATTAAGATGAAGTTCCTCCCCAAGGCTGCTTACCGACCGAAGCGGAGCGAGGCATAAGAGCGGTGGGCGAGGTAAGAATCCACCCATGGAATCGTGAAGAGCGAATAGAAGTGTAGATTCCATGCAATTCTATTGGTTGATTTTACCTCGCTCCGCTTGTGTGGGCAGACAGCCATAAGGTGGTGGTTCTACTGAGGCGGAGCGGGGAAGAGATGTCGCATGGCTTGAAATCTATGTGTTTGTGATTTTAAGATATGTGATTGGTGAATCACGGTACAGCTCGTTTACGCCCTGCTCCGCTCCGCGTTAGTACAACCGCAGCTTAAGAGTCTGAAACGAGCGTAGTAGATCCGCCTATCAATGTCAGATCGTATTTGACATGAGATTGACGTAATAATAACGCTAAATTTATTGGTAAAAGCGACTAAAGTCTTAGAGAGATCTCCGGCCTCGATTGTAGTTTATTAACCTTTTGCCCTTGTCGGCTTGTGTATCCTCAAATACGGTTTGTTTACCAAAATATTAGTGTGCAATAGTGTTTGCAGCTCAACTTTACGTCAGCGTTATATTTCCTGATGATTAGTCATTATTGTAGAAGTGATTGTGGTCGTTAACTTCTGCAAACATGAAACATTTATTTAATACACATATATTAGGAACGTTTTAATTAGAAGTTCTTTTTATATTATTGCTCCTGTGTTTAAAGAAAAACTGTATTATTAATTTTTTGTGTTGATATTGATGCATCCCCTTGATCGGAAGAAACATTGTCAAAAATTTCGAAATCACAAATCTGAACTAGCCCTAAAACGTTCCGTACAAACTGCTATTTAAGCATGACGTCACGCTTATGCGTTGCGTGGAGTTTTGTAACTACGAAGGCTCTCTTTTACAAAGTAATGTGTTTCACAAATACAAGTAGGTAGGTCCGATCTTTCTAGCAGCTATCAAACATTATACAAAATTAAACAAAGTCGTCTATTGTTTTTGCCGGTACATGCTACATTTGAAAACGTTTTCCGAGATTTTCTCCTATTCAGATCATTAGATTGTACGTAATAATGTACAATATAGGGTCAAACCGAAATTCACATTGCCATTGCATGAAAGTTCGGTTCTATTCTAACATTTACGGCATGATAAACAAACTCCAATGTTGATAACTTGCTTCTAGCACCCGCAGAATCGCCTCTAATTAGCATCCAGAGGCAAATATCTCGCCGGAGATTCGGCCGGTTGTTTAAGGCCGCTTTGTAAACATCCAACATCAGAGCCACTGGTTCCCAACATTGAATTCAGAGCCAATATGTGGTCAGTGGATAAAAGTGAATAGAATTCTAAGCCGCGGCGTAGCAAATATGAATCGTTATACACACCGCTTACCGATTTATTTTGTACCAAAAATTACCCACTCGTACTATTTTGTACCAACAATTACCAATACTTCTTCTGTTTCATGCTTCGTTATATGTTTTACACAGCTTACCTGACTTTTGAGTATACCATATTTCGGCATTGTCGCAAACGCCATGATCACGGAAGACCTCCGTAAAAGTTTTAACATTCATTTCATTCGTTATTTTATTTTACCTATGTAAAATCTAGAATTAGTAAATTGAAGGAAATCTGATACCTATTTGTGATTGCCGCGAAGCTGTCGACGAACTGTTGTATAAATACTATAGTTGTGCCTTTTAACATCTGTCCATCATTAGTTTGAGTAAAGGTCAAAAGCACTTGTTGCACTGGCAGCATGAAAAACTTTACGTTTACGTGTCATAACTTATAGTCAGTATACAAAACCGACAGTATACATTACAGCTCATATTTTTTGGCAGAAATAGTTCTTTGACAGTGATGAGAGGGGGCGGCTAGGGGGCCTTAACAAAAGTTTGAGAAACGTTGACCAAGTAATCGCGGTTCGCGTGATCCGGCAGTGGCTTGCGTGCGCGGATTGTATGCACTGCTCAGTGGCTACTGAAATAGTTTGCGTATCTGCATACGTTGTATGGAAATCGCTTAGATGAATCGTTGGTACGGTTCATTCGCGTCTTCCTTTAGTACAATGATGATCCATAGCATAGCCTTGAGTGGGTTTCTCGCGGGTCCTTAACCTCATGTCATCATTATCATCATCAGCATCATTTATTGATTATAAATTAGCTATTATCTTTCACAGTGTTCCTTTTTATGCTCTTTTTTCAATTCCATCACAATAGGCTTGTTGCCATAAAAAAATTAATTAGTCGTTCTGGATTATTTAAAATAAAAGATACGTATTTTTTCGTTTGTAAATTAGACAAAAGATTACTTACAAAGATATAGCCCGTTAAAGTGGCGCGTGACGTCACGCCGTGCGGTATTTTGTCGCACGGCGTGACATCAAACACTCCCACTCCTAAATTTTGATTCTTTGTATCTTTGTTATTTTTTGTTGAAATGAAAAAATACGTGTCCTATATATTTTTATATAATCTAAAATACGGACTAAATAGAATATAATTATTTTGACCCTGGAAACATCCCTATTATTTTTCAAATTAATTTGGTTACTTTGTTTCAAGTAATAGTAAAGTAATTATCTACCTAATTACACTAAAACAGTTTGTACACTTAATCATTTAGTACTTTAATGATAGCATACGTCCGTGCTTCTAAGGACTGATGAACATTTAAATATTTGATTGGGTGATAAATAAATAAATAATAAATCTCAAACAACATCACATACGTTGCTCCAATCCCAAAGTAAGTAGCTAAACCACTTGTGTTATGGGTATCAGAACAACGAAGAACCACAAATATATACCTACTAACACAAATGTTCATCACACGAATGTCTGTCCCGGGTGGGGATCGAACCCACGACCATTGGAAGGCAGTGGTCACTACCAATTGAGCCACCGAGCCATGTGATTTTTTTTTTTAAAACACGCTGGGCCACACAGCTCCACCTAGCCCCAAACTAAGCCGAAGCTTGTACTATGGGTACTAGACAACTGATAAACTTACTTAGATACATTTTTTTTTGTAAATAAATACATATTATACATAGAAAACACCCAGACCAATACAATCAGACATGTTCATGAACACATATAGAAGCCCTGGCAGGAAGACTCAGTTCAGCTGCATATGCAGTTAAAAAAATTAGGCAACTCACTGATATTGAAACGGCGAGACTTGTTTATTTTAGTTACTTCCATAGTGTTATGTCATATGGTTTGCTCCTATGGGGATCAGCTTCTGACATACAAACTATTTTTGTATTACAGAAGAGGGCGATCCGTTCTATATATGGACTTAAATCTCGCGAATCACTTAGAGAATTATTTAAAGAAATTAACATCCTAACTGTGGCATCACAGTACATATTTGACTGCATTATGGTTGTACGTAAGAATATACATTTATATAGTAAAAACTCAGATCTTCATCAGTTCAACACTAGAATTAAGAGCAAACTTGCTGTTTCCAATCTCAGGCTTCGTAAAACTGGTAACTCATTCATAGGACAAAGTGTAAAAATGTTTAACAAAATACCGCAAAATATTGTTGATCTACCTATACATAGATTTAAATCTCGCATTAAGTCCATTTTAATGTCAAAAGGTTATTATAAAGTACAAGATTATATGGATGACAATATTACATGGACATGATAGTCTGCTCGCTTGCGCTTTTAAAACGATATTATTGTATTGTATTATATATTTTAAAAAAGGCTAACTGTTGAGTTTGTTGCGGCACTTCTTCTCAGCAGGCTACACGTCGAAGTGCTGGTAGGAAAAAAGTTTGACGTGCAAAAGTATTACTAGTGAATCTATTTGCTGAAATAAACTATTTTATTTTATTTATTTTACAAATGTTTGTACTGTGCGGGAATCGAACCCACGACCCTTGGCTCAGAGGGCAGTGGTCACTACCAAATGAGCCACCGAGCCATGTGATTAATCAAGCAATCATTATTCGACATGGTAACTGGTCCTCTGAAGTCGAGATTACACAACAGTCATATTCTTGCAAACGTCCACTGCTGGACATAGACCTCCCCCAATGTCCTTATCATTTTGGGGGATTTGCCTTACATCACGCTTTGCAGGCGAGTTGGTGACCGCAGTAGGTTTTATCTGTACCCAGAAAAAAGCTGCTATCCGTTACCTGATAGTTCCTTAGTCGTCTCCTACAATACCCACACATTGATTACTACCTTTTTTATAGTAGCTCGGCATAATGGCATCGAAAGAGAAGCCCAAGTCGCTGTGACAACGGGCAAATAACTGGTCAGTTACCTGTCAGTTGCCACCGCCATGCCAACCCCAACCCTCCACGAGCTCCAGAAACCATACTCACCGGCAGGAACACGACCCGGAGGTCATTTCGCTGCGGCATTCTATAGGGTGGAGGTCCCCCGGACTGGCAGCTCAATTCGAGCGAAGATTCGCTATGCCCTACCTCTCTTACTCCAAACAAATTTAAATCTATTTCATACTGGTCTCTACCGGCTAGCATTGCGCTCGCCGAAACACGACTCCACGACCAAATTTAGATAAGGTCAGATTTATCTAGATTCTAGTGCTTGTGTGGCTAAAACGTGACCTAGATTTTTATAATATGTATAAGGGCAGGAGAATGATGATGTATTTATAGAATCGTCTGTGATTTAAGTAAGTTTGAAATATAGTAAAACTCTTTGGATGACTTAGGGGCATCTCGTATTCTCGTCCTAGTCCAAAACTGGGACCAGGGACCAAATTGCCCTTTTCTGATTTGATGATGGTAAACTGGTCCCACTATGATTCAGTTTTTATTTCAATTTGCCATCGAAACGCAAAGGAGAAGAACAGCCTTAACTTTTTTTTTTTTATAGTGGCTCGACATAATGGCTTCCCTACGCCTGATGGAAAGCGAGAGAGAAGCCCAAGTCGCTGTGACAACGGGCAAGTAACTGTTTAGTTACCTGTCAGTTGCCACCGCCATGCCGGCCCAACCCCAACCCCCCACGAGCTCCGGAAACCCTACTCACCGACAGGAACATGACGCGGAGGTCATTTAGCTGCGGTATTCTATAGGGTGGAGGTCCTTCCCCGGACGGGCAGCTCAATTACCTACCTCTCTTAACTTAAGCAAGCCAAAGTTTAGGGGACTTAGATAAATGGTTTCATGTCCCCTGGATCGCCTGCGATCGCCAACCCGCCTGCCCAACGTGGCTATGCTATTATGGGTAACGCCTCCAGACGTTTGCCCAAAGTGGCTAACTGAAGAGGCCCATGTCATGATGTGCGGAACCCTTTACAAGCATAGCAGGACATTCACTTAACATTTGTTTTTTTATAAAATTAACATTTTAATGAGGCAATTATTTCTTGTATTGTTCTTACGGTTTAATAGATGCAATGTTTCTCGTTATTGCTAATAATAGGACGATTATACACAAGGTAATTACGAGATTTGAATTAAGATCTCATCTCTTGATACATGGACACGAACATTCATAAATCATTGTTTTCTAAAAATTTGTAAAGCAATTCGTCAATAGATAGTTGACTAATTTTTTTCAGTCCATATAGATCCAATTAAAGAAACACGAAAGATAAAGATGAAAAAATCACTCCGTTTGCATAGTTCTTGAGATTATGACCATTGCAAATCATAAACTCGGGAGTCACGGACTCTTTTTTTCTAAGGGGCAGCGCAGACGACAGACTTTTTGTGCGATAGAGTCTGCGTCGCAGACATTTAAAAAGAGCGTCTAGGTCTGCCGACAGAATGATCGAAGATGTGCGTGTCTGTGAAATATCCGCGTCTGCGCTGCCCCAAACTCGGAGTCACGGACTCACGTTGTTCGCGCCTTGGTCAAACATCTGAAGGCTTTACCCATAATCGTCACTCTAGGCAGGTTGGCGATCGCAGGGCGTAGCTTTTCGCTCCGAATAAGAAACGAGACTCTGGCAACCGACTGGTGCCAGTATAATCATCACAATTACAAAGATATAGCCCCTTAAAATTACACGTGACGTCAGAGAGTGGGAGTTTTTTCGCCACTGAGCGACGTCAAAGACCAACTCCTTCACTTTGATGCCTTGTATCTTTGTTATTTTTTATTTAAAATGAAAAAAGGGAAAATACTTGTCCAATATAAAATATATTGGACAAGTATTTTCCCTTTGTTGTTCAAGTGTTTTATAAACTAAAATAAGGACTAAATATAATTATTTTGACCCTGGAAACATTCCTATTGAAGGCGTAGCTAAATAGGTTATGAGTAAATGGGTAGTAAAATGGTTTCGTAGTTCGCCTTATGATAAGCGACGTTAGGCTAGGCGCGCACTGGCGACTTTTTGTCACCGTGTCAGTCGTTTTATCTTTTTGTACTTTTAAAATGAGAAGAAGAGAGATATCTGTCACGGTGACAAAAAGTCACCAGTGCGCGCCTAGCCTTAGAGCCTATGTTAGAGCACGCTCACCCAACAAAAACCGATTCCCAAATAACCCAAAAAAAAAACAGATTCCCAAATAATCCAAAAAAAACCGATTCCCAAATAACCCAAAAAAAAACCGATTCCCTGTCACATTGAAAATCTGACGATTACATTTATCGGGCACACGGAGTCTGGCAAAGAGTTCTCTATCTTACACTATTCTGATAGTGGTTGAATAATCGCTCAAGGCACCTATAAAGTCCCGTTTACATTTGCACTTGATAGATAAATCGATATTCAGTATGAATCATTTATTGCTTGGGTGCACGTTAGGTACAAAGATTTACTACATGATAGTATACTTTATACCGGTAGTGTAAAAGTGTACTAACGCGTTACTATAGTTTCAAGGTCTATTGTGTTGACTATTGTGTTTTTTAAATTTACCTAATAACTTTGAATTCGTTGATATCCTTTTAAACTAACACTCTAGTGACTCTACCCGTACCTACTTACACCAAAAAATAAGGCAGTTCATTTAAAATCGCGATGTATTTAAATATGTAATTATAATTCTGCTAAAACTTTGGTGAAATGAAAAGGTATTAGGTATTTATTATTCAGTTTAAAAAGTTTCAATTAATTTTTATGTAAAATTTTTGATCGTCCTAAAACTTATTCTAAGTATCTAATTTGTACACCAATTTCTATGAAATGTTTATTATTTAGTAGGTACCTACCGTCCTTACCATTCGACCTGAGTGCTATACACAAACAGACGTTTTATTGCCGATAAAAGAATTTTATTACATATACCACAAAACCTTAATTATACACATATATTTCTAATGCATTTCGACCAATACCAACACAGATTTGTGCATAAACCTACAAACTGACTCATTTCGCAAAAGATGATTTTGTACAAACATAGTCTAATCACGACATGATTCACGCCACTTTGAAACTTATTGAACTAGTGATAGAGTTGTAAATAAAGATAATTTGAACGGCCTTGCACACTCGTACTTTGTCCGGACGAGAAATGATAAGAGATTAGCGCGTCATCGAGTTAATTTTAATTGTTCGGGCTTTGCTTTGTTCATGGGGAAAACAGAGTTTGTTTGTATAGATGTATTTGTGGAGCAAGTACAATTCATTGTAGGGTAGGTATCTTTTTATGTACAATTTAAATGTCTCTCGTCGTCTTTTTATTCCAGCAGTGAAATCTCAGATAAAAGTTTGTTACTAAGTCAAATGACTTTAATATTGGGCATAGATCAATATAAATTTGCTGTCCTTAAAAAATACTTCATGAAATGAAATGAAAATAAATTTATTTGGAGCATACTTATCTACAATTTGTTGGGTTACTTAAGTCTAGTTACATGGACAAATAATAAGGAATGCATCAAATTTCATATCAAATCCGTATTCTTAGCGCTTAGAAATTGGTTGGTTATTCTAAAATCCTTACTTCTTAGAACAGTTCTAAAACCGGCATTAACGACTTGATAAGAATCTAGAAGTCTCACACAGATAGCATTGGTGAAGACGTAAGTGTGGCCATTCGACTGTACGGTCATCATCATCATCATCAGCCTATTGCAGTCCACTGCTGGACATAGGCCTCTCCAGTTGTTCGCCACCTATGGCGAACTTCTGGAGGTTATACCCATAATCGCCACGCTGGGCAGGCGGGTTGGCGATCGTATACAAAGAAAATATATTTAATCTAAACTCAACAAAACTCATAAACTCATAACATTATCATCCTTGCTTCCATTATGTAGGGTCGATGCCATAAATTCTCTTGTTCCACTCATCCATATCAGCCTTCGTGGCATATAACTCTAGACATAGGACATAGGCCTCCCACGATGTCATTTGGGGGGATATGACGTAGTCATCACGCTTGGCAGTCGGGTAGGTGACTGCAGTAGGTCTTGTACCCAGGTGAACGATGCTGCCCGTTTCCTGATATTCCCTTACTCGTCTTCTACGACACCCACGGGATAGGATAGGGTGGTCCTTTTTTTTAAAGTGGGGATAGCATTACGCACCCTCATGCCGTCTCCGGGGGGAGGCGGCATGGTGTGTGGGACTCACACCTCCCAAAAGGGAGGGCATACCCACTAAACCCCCCTGTGTCGCCAGTGGGCAGCAAGTTGCAGGGACACGGGTAGCGCCGAAGCATACGGCCACATCCCTGCCTGCCCTGGCCAGCCGCAGATGATAAGCGGCCGGCACCCCTGGTCCGGGGAGGGCAAGGATAGGGTGGTCCTATTCCAAATCCGGTAACCACACAGATTAGACAGTATTGGCAAGTAAACATACAGTACATATATACTATGACGGGTCCATTCATGGTCGTGGTCGACTATTATGCAAATGCGTGTCTGCCCTCACCAGCGGCTGCGAGCGGCGCAGCGGCCTTATTGCAACGGCGCAGGGGTCACTTTTAATTGGCCCCACTTTAGCTAGTTGTCATTGAGGGGTCACTAGCAGCATAGGGTTGTCGAGTGAAGACTAACTTGTGTAATAATTAATGCCCACCACATAACCAGTTCTGCTAAGAGATGTACATGTACAGTCCCTCTGACACAGGTGCTACTGCACTTACTGGAAGGAGTCTACCCTCAATTTGTAAAAAGTCCTGATAATGCCACATCTGCCTAGAAAGAGTCCCAAATTTTGGACATGACTTTAATATTGCACGACTCGACTCATCACAATAAGACTCCGAAGGGAAGGGAACTTAAAAGTCTATATGAGCTTTAGAGCGCAATATGAAACCTGAGTCCTTTTTAGCACTCGAGTCGTTTTACGGGGCGATTCGCGCGCGGCTTCTTTTCATATGTATGTCTATTTCTACTATTTTTGTCACGTCTTTTAAACATGGAAACAAATTGCCGGCACTTGAACTTCCTTCGTCCTATCATACCTTCCGTCGCCTTATCAATACTAATATTATAAAACTGAAGAGTTTGTATGTTTGTTTGAACGCGCTAATCTCAGGAACTACTGGCCCGAATTGAAAAATTCTTTTTGTGTTAAATAGACCATTTATCGAGGAAGGCTTTAGGCTATAGAACATCACGCTGCAACTATTAGGAGCGAAGAAATAATGGAAAATGTAAAAAAAACGGGGAAAAATAACTATTCCACGCGGACGAAGTCGCGAGCAAAGCTAGTCGTTAATATAAGGAATTGATTAGCTACCACAACTGTGATATTGGTTGAGTTCCCGACATCAGCTTGCAACAAGCAAGCTATTAATTAAACTCTTGCTTCTTTTTCGCTTTCCTTCAGGAGAGAGAAAGCAATGCAATGCTACTATAAAGGAACTTTAAATTTTTTAAATAGGAATCGACTTAATAAATAGCTAGAGTTATTTTATATTCCACTGTCAGCCCTACTGAGACATTGTACCGATATATTTCGGTGAACGGAAGGTGATATTCACGGCTGCGAGAATTCGCTGCCTTCTTTGTATTCACTTCCATGTCCGTAATTAAAAATAAAACAGCAATCAAAAACAGTGCTTACGTAAACCACACACGTACATAAATGGACACATTATGATGTCTTTTAAACCAGTTCTAGATTTTTTGTATAGTAGCCTAGTGGCCTGCTGGCTCATGTACCACTAGTGTATGTTTTTGTGAGAAATAAACATAACTATCGCGTTTGCGTTTAACTAAATTTGTATGAAATGTCTTTCGCGTTTTCTACTCGTGCTATTCGCCGGTAGAGGCGCTTATACGGTTTTCATACAAATGGAGTTAAATAAAATAAAACAAATAAATAACCCAAGACATGCCATACTGGCCCAAACAGCACCGTCTAGGCCCGAAACTTGTACTATAGGAGGTACCTACTGCTACTAGACAACTTACTTAGTTGCGCCGTGCTGTGGCCCTAAGGATGTCTCTTCTCGCCCCGTTAAAAGAGGTCCCGCGATTCCATATTAATGTTCCACGTTTTAATGAATGCGGGAATGTTAGGAATTGCCGAACTTTTCTCAGATCTTTAGTCAGATCAAGGCCATCACTGGTTTAAACAAATTATATAGTGAAGTGTAAATGTAACATTGTCCCCATTGTTCGAAACAATTTTATTTCTTTGAAGCATTACATACATTATTAAAAAACTCCTTGTCGTGTTTAAATACATATTATCTTTGTTCATTTGTATAATGACTATAATTAATTGGAACTTTTAAGATTAATTCGATTCTCGCACACGTGTTCAATAATTTATTCGACATTTTAATCGCGTGTTTCATTACATCAGCACCTGCTGATATGTTTCAAGTTGATGTATGACATGCAGAGACTATATCGTCCGTCATGATAATCATACATAGACTGTGTGTCTTTGTTTTGGAGAATTAGCTTTGAAAATATAAAATGTTTTCATACAATTAAAACAATTTATATTTTTTTATTAAAAGTAAACACTTATTGTATGCGAAAGCGAAGTTGTTTGTTCTAAAGTTTTCCTTTTACGTTTCCATTCCATTTCAAAAGCATCTCAGCATCATCATCATCAGCCTATTGCAGTCCACTGCTGGGCATATGCCTCTCCAGTTGTTCGCCACTTTGGGCAAACATCTGAAGGATATACCCATAATCAGCATAGTCAGAGTTCAAACACAACAAAAACATTATCTACGTCCGCATGCAAACCACAATTTAGAATCGAATCATATTTATTTTGGTCCTCGTACGAAGTGATAACGTGATGATGAAGTGTGTCATTTGAATGAGCAGTTATTTTTGAAAAATGCGCAATTAAATTATTACATCAACTATTTGTTATATAAATAACACATATCTCCATAATCACTGTGCAAAGGCATTGTGCAAAAAGGCCGGTTGTGTTCTCTCTCTGGATGAATTTTAGCTTCTCAGCTGATTGTAGACTTTACCAGCCTAGCTGGCGAAATACGTAGGTACTCTCAGCGAAATACCTATGGTATACACCATGGCTACCTGGCTATAGCCAAAACTATCGTAAGGGCTGGCATGCCACAACTAAGAAGTGATTGATTTGATTAGGTACCTGTTCTTTACAATAGCGACTTACTTGAGCTTCTCTTTTGTCGAGTGAACAATTGAACATCACAATGAACCATTCATCATCATCAGCCTCAGCCTAACGCAGTCCACTGCTGGACATAGGCCTCTCCAGTTGTTCGCCACTTATGGGCAAACATGTGGAGGATATACCCATAATCGCTACCCTGGGCAGGCGGGTTGGCGATAGCAGGGCTTAGTTTCTCGCTCCGGTGACGCTGCTGCCCGTCATCGGTCTGTGGTATTTAGCTACGGCTTCAATTGTGATGGTTAAACCCACGGTTAAACCGCTACTATTCGTTTGGCAGAGCCTCGTTTATTATTCGACAGGATGCACCACGGACAGGTTGGCTTGGAACAAAAAGATGATAGGCCGGTCCCTTACATTCCAGAGCTTTTGCATTTTTGTAGCAAACCCATATCGTTCAGTTTACTTAAGTATTTTTATACTTGCAGGCAGGGTTGTGGCCGTATGCTTCGGCGCTACCCGTGTCCCTGCAACTTGCTGCCCACTGGCGACATAGGGGGGTTTAGTGGGTATGCCCTCCCATTTTGGGAGGTGTGAGTCCCACACACCATGCCGCCTCCCCCCGGAGGCTGCATGAAGCCTAATGCATTCCCCTCTAGAAAAAAAAAAGTATTTTTATACTTACAAAGTAGGTGTGTTTTTATAGTGTACTTAGGTATTTTTTTCTATATCACTACGATTATAGCCAGGGCGGCCTTCTCATGTGTGCCTGTATTTGCAAATATATCTTTATCTACTTGTTTCTCGTTTCCAGCGTTCCTAATATGCAGTAGGCCTGTGGTGCTGGTCAACTTGGTGTGCAGAGCCGCACTGACAAGTGAGGACAGCCAGAGGCTACAGAGGGCGGCGGACCTCTCCGCCGCAGCGGGAGTGCAGCTCGCCCTCCTCGGCGAGTTCGCCAGCTGGGACAACGTATTGGGTAAGTGAAACAAACACATATGTTCTAACATTCATTCACTTAACACACTTACACTCTTAACCCCTTATATATGTCGCAGTCATCTGGTTGAATCTCCAATTCAATTGAATCGCTAGCGCGTTCATTGAATGACGACATTCAATTGAATGACTAGACCGAACGTTGACTAAACACGCGTCACTTAACGTCCAACTAGGTAGCGGATTGAAACATTGCCCTTTGAAAAGAGCGAACGTAAAAGCAGTCAAGTGATTGTAATTTAGTTCATTTTTTTCCCGCGCGGCGTTAGTAGTCACTAAAACAAATATGGCGTCGAACATGATCACCTGAGTGTTGATATTTTTTTGATTAGATTTACTTTAAACTGACTTATACGTATTAAAATAGTATGACAGCATGGATTTACCTATTAATAGGCCGCCTCCGGATACTTTTAAATAAAGAAAAATTAAAAACTAAACATTAAACAATCGGCTTTTACCCATTCAACGACTATGCTAAAATGACGTTCAGTCAAGACGTTGAACGTTTCATTCAATAACTTGACGAGTTGTCCTTTAGGCATTCAATTAAATGTCGTCATTCAATGAACGCGCTAGTCATTCAATTGAATAGCAGATTCAATCAGATGACTGCGACATATATATGTCGAGTAGAAATAAAGCATATAGCTGCCGTTTTATGGTGCAAGTCCATAGAACTCGCACTGTGCGTTTCACCTCTACTTTGCTAATATGCACGACGAAACTTTGGAACTTCTTTCCCTTGACAAGAGCCGAGAGATATAATCTTTTTGTATTCAAGGCGTAAATGAATCGGTCGTCTGTATATCACAACCAATAGGTTATATCAGACATACAACACATAAGAAATCCTGCTTCTTACCAATATTATAAATGGGAAAGTTTGTTTGGATGGATGAATTACCTACTCGACTTTGACTTAGTGTCCTATGTCCCCTGAATGGGGCAGAGGGCGTCCATAGTAGGTCGCCATCCTGAGCGGTCTTGGGCTTGGAATGGATGAATGAATGGATCGTTACTCTCGCTATCGTAAATCGTTACGCGACAACTACTGAAGGGATTTCAATGAGACTTTCCAGCAATATAACTAATACTGATATGTGTCAGGTTATGATTTATCATTCACGTGGGCACAGCCACGGGGTACAGCTAGTATAATATAAATGTTCATCTCGTAATAATACATTATCGTTTTGATGTAGATTCGACTCTACCTACTGCAGAACGCAGAATCTCGACCGAATAAGTTAGAGGTCAATCGACTCATACCTACACGAGTATCAATCAAAGAAAGGTTGACATTAATTGAGCCGGACTAAACTCTTGAGTGGCATTCGAGATAACAGCCATTGCCCTGTAATAAATTAAATTAGCCTCCAACTGAAACGAAGCGGCGGATTCAGTGATTGGACCTTTATGTTAGGGAAAATGTATATATTTGCAGCTTTATTGTACGCAAAGACATTTCAATTACTAAAATTGACTTTCATTTAATTATGCATGACTTTTTTGATGACATGAAAATCGTTTATCAAATATACAAATGTGGAAAATTATAAAATAATCTTTTCTATCGTACGCCTATCGGCTCAAATCGTCACTCCACCTTTTTTTCTTTGTTTAAACCGGGGAAAATGCTTTTACGCATTCCCGCCGATAGTTAGATCGATAGTTACTTGCTTGTTGTCACAGCGACTTGGGCTTCTCTTTCGCTTTCCATCTGTCGAGCTACTGTATTAAAAAAATATATGGATGTTGTAAGCAGCATGGCAACGAAAACAACAGTTGCCATGTCCGCGACCTAATACTTCAATGAACGTTCCAGTAATCATTGTTGATATCATCATCATTAATGATTACTGCGTCGATAATGCCACAATGTGGCCGGTATCAATCTGTTACGAAAGGATAGATATAAGGATTGTTACAATGTCTTCGGGTAATCCCTTCCCATGACCGATAGTGTGGGCGGATCTGATAAGGCCAATGTGTTTTTTAATCTACTATTGTAACATTTAAAGATGTAGATTTGTTTGTACGTGGTTCAATTAGATTTAAAGAAAGATGTATTATGTAAAGATGTATTAAGGGATGTAAGGGAGCGACCTATCATCTTTTCGCTCCAAGCCATCCTCACCTGCCCGTGGTGCATCGTGCCGAACAACAAACGAGGCGCTGGCAAACCGACTGGTGGCGGTAAAGCCATCACGATAGAAGGCGTAGCTAGATATCACAGGCCGATGACGGGCAGCAGCGTCACCGGAGCAAGAAGCTGCGCCCTGCCATCGCCAACCCGCCTGCCCAGGGTGGCGATTATGGGTATATCCTGCAGATGTTTGTCCTAAGTGGCGAACAACTGGAGAGGCCTATGTCCAGCAGTGGACTGCAATAGGCTGATGATGATGATGTATTGGCTCTGTCACTGTGGTTTCCGGATTTATGATAGGACTACTCCAACTCATCCCGTAGAAGAATACTGAGGGAATATCAGGAAACAGACAGCAGCGTTTACCTAGGTTTATGAGAGGCATAGCGAATCTTCGCTCGAATTGAGCTGCCCGTCCGGGGAAGTTTCCCTATAGAATACCGCAGCCAAATGACCTCTACTTGTGAGTTGTCACAGCTTTTTATTAGGCGTAGGGAAGGCAAGCCATGATGTCGAGCTATTATAAAAAAAAAACAAACACCTACATGGACGCGAACCGCGAGCGCAGCCAGTATTTAATACATTGCCTATTGTCCACAGCACTACGAACCTGCCAATCGCTTCTAGACGAGGAGATCCCCACCACGGTAGACCACTCGCACTCAGGTTTGACCTCTATCCTCCATCCAATCTCAGACAAGAGCCAGTTCAACGGTCACAGCGGCGTGGTGAAGGCCGGGCTGAGCCACCTGGCCATCCCGTGCGGCTGGTCGTGGGGCGGGCCCGCGTCGCCGCGCTGCCCCGTGTGGGCCGAGCTGCGGCTGGCCGCGTGACCGCGCGCGCCCGGCCGCCTCGTGTACTGCGTGCCCTCCGCTATACTGCTCGCGCTGCACTGCTTTTTGGTGCTGTTGTTGCATATGTTCTATTTCAATTGAACGCCTGGTTGTAGAATCGACAGGCTTCAAATCCTGGGTGGAGTCAAAAGATGTAAGTGAGGCTTTTATTACATATGTTCTATTTCAATTGAGCGCCTGGTTGTAGAATCGACAGGCTTCAAATCCTGGGTGGAGACAAAAGATGTAAGTGAGGCTTTTGCATATGTTCTATTTCAATTGAGCGCCTGGTTATAGAATCGACAGGTTCATGCTTCAAATCCTGGGTGGAGCCAAAAGATTTAAGTGAGGCTTTTGCATATGTTCTATTTCAATTGAGCGCCTGGTTGTAGAATCGACAGGTTCATGCTTCAAATCCTGGGTGGAGCCAAAAGATGTAAGTGAGGCTTTTGCATATGTTCTATTTCAATTGAGCGCCTGGTTGTAGAATCGACAGGCTTCAAATCCTGGGTGGAGCCAAAAGATGTAAGTGAGGCTTTTACATATGTTCTATTTCAATTGAGCGCCTGGTTATAGAATCGACAGGTTCATGCTTCAAATCCTGGGTGGAGCCAAAAGATGTAAGTGAGGCTTTTGCATATGTTCTATTTCAATTGAGCGCCTGGTTGTAGAATCGACAGGCTTCAAATCCTGGGTGGAGCCAAAAGATGTAAGTGAGGCTTTTACATATGTTCTATTTCAATTGAGCGCCTGGTTATAGAATCGACAGGTTCATGCTTCAAATCCTGGGTGGAGCAAAAGATGTAAGTGAGGCTTTTGCATATGTTCTATTTCAATTGAGCGCCTGGTTGTAGAATCGACAGGCTTCAAATCCTGGGTGGAGTCAAAAGATGTATGTGAGGCTTTTGCATATGTTCTATTTCAATTGAGCGCCTGGTTGTAGAATCGACAGGCTTGAAATCCTGGGTGGAGTCAAAAGATGTAAGTGAGGCTTTTGCATATGTTCTATTTCAATTGAGCGCCTGGTTATAGAATCGACAGGTTCATGCTTCAAATCCTGGGTGGAGCCAAAAAATTTAAGTGAGGCTTTTGCATATGTTCTATTTCAATTAAGCGCCTGGTTATAGAATCGACAGGTTCATGCTTCAAATCCTGGGTGGAGCCAAAAGATGTAAGTGAGGCTTTTGCATATGTTCTATTTCAATTGAGCGCCTGGTTATAAAATCGACAGGCTTCAAATCCTGGGTGGAGCCAAAAGATTTAAGTGAGGCTTTTGCATATGTTCTATTTCAATTGAGCGCCTGGTTATAGAATCGACAGGTTCATGCTTCAAATCCTGGGTGGAGCCAAAAGATGTAAGTGAGGCTTTTGCATATGTTCTATTTCAATTGAACGCCTGGTTATAGAATCGACAGGTTCATGCTTCAAATCCTGGGTGGAGCCAAAAGATGTATGTGAGGCTTTTGCATATGTTCTATTTCATTTGAACGCCTGGTTATAGAATCGACAGGTTCATGCTTCAAATCCTGGGTGGAGCCAAAAGATGTATGTGAGGCTTTTGCATATGTTCTATTTCAATTGAGCGCCTGGTTATAGAATCGACAGGCTTCAAATCCTGGGTGGAGTCAAAAGATGTAAGTGAGGCTTTTGCATAATATGTTCTATTTCAATTGAGCTGTCATCATCATGAGAGGAGCTCGGTGGCGCCGCTCTTGTTCGCTTAACAATGATCGCAACGTTGTGCAACCATTGGCGCGATCAATCCGATGATGGGTGACCAAAATTTGACACCGATTTCCTCCGTGCTTCGGAAGGCGCGTTAAGCTGTTGGTCCCGTTAATCTTTACCAACTCAGATAGCAGTCGTTACGTCATATCAGAGATGATGATAACTCCTAACCTAACTGGGAATGGGTATAGCTTACCCTATGTGTTGCGGAGGTCTGATGGCAGTCGATCTGTGTAAAAGCTTAGCCCTCGCCAAATCTCTCAGTTTGGAAAGCCGACCCTGAGACAATCGGGAAAAAGGCTAGGATGATGATGGTCATATCAGTGGTTTGTTGAAGAATCGACAGGTTCATGTTTCAAATCCTGGGTGAAGCCAAAAGATGTAAGTGAGGCTTTTGCATATGTTCTATTTCATTTGAAGGTCTTGTTGGGGAATTAGGAGGATGTGACATTGAATTCTGGGTTGAGCCACAAAAAATTTCATACAGTGTGCCTAGCACGAACACTTTCGAAAAATTATGCGTAACGTAACCGTAAACGGGCGATAATTTTCACTACGTTAACGTACGTAAACGTAGTACCTCTTACGCACGATAGGGGCGCTGTACCAAGTTTCATACAAATGTTTACGGTAACGTTACGCATACTTTTTCGAAAATGTTCGTGCTAGGCACACAGATCATTGTTTAACCATTTAATAACCACTTTCATTAATAAATTATGAAAGGGGTTAATTTAATAATGAATAACATTATTCGACCGAAACTTCGGTACCTACACACTTCAAAATAGGTCGCATTGTCTTACATGTTTGGTGAGGAGATCTTTGCCCATTTTGATCAAAAGTTTTGTCAAGAAAGTTGTCTTGTAGCCCCAAAATGATAGTCGGAAAGTATTTGACAGACTTCATTGGCCCCAAAACTAAACATTAACTTTTTAATCTAGTTTCTGTATCTGCTTATTAAGTCCGGCAAATGATGCAAGTTCTTGTATTCATTGATAAAATCCGCTGATATACGTGGCTCAAAACCACGAGTTACGAAAAAAACATTTTTGCTCTGAAATATATGAGTGCTTTTCACATTCATGTAAAAACTGAAATAGGTATATCTAGTAATTTTCTAAGAAAATAAAGTAGTTACGAATGTTAAAGTTCCAATTACATTTAAAGAAATGCGCGCCTTAAGTATTTAAGCTAAAGGTTGAATTTTAGATGATATTTTCCTGATATTTTAAGCCTAGATAGATCATAATAGTGAACATATGCCAAAATGCTAATGAAATTAATAAATCTACTTTTACCGTAAATGAGTCCATATTCCAAAATTGGATTCGAATTTAGCGTAATTTCAATATTTCTTGTATAAAGTTAGAGAAACATTGTGGTAGAATTATGAAATAAAAGTAATTTTCTGGTTTTTGGAATATGGGTGTAATAATGTATATTTTAGGAGAATTTCATATCTTATATTCTCAAGTGACAGTGAGATGATAAAATGTAATTATTTATTTAGTTTAGAGTGTAATTTTATTGGGGTGTTTATTATTTATGTAAATACATACGTTTGATGTTTTTCTATGAGTGTAATTAAGATTTTTACGCATATAAAATGACTAGAAATATTATCATGTACCTTTGATGCTTCATTATATTCTACGAAAGTGGTCAAGTTCACTTCCAATTATGGGCATTTATTGTTATTGTAAATATGTTGTCAATTTTATTTATTAATAATATTTATTACTAAGTTGTATCAATGTATTTTTAATATTACTATGAAATTATTTTTGCACCATAGTAATAAGAAGTAATAACTATGGACAAATATGGCCTTGATAGCAGTAAGTGAAGGTTAGCAGTGAAAACATTATTGGGTCAATATACATAGTTATTATGATAATCTTATACTATGATAGTAGTAGGCTTTTTGACTATTGTTTTTGTCTTGTTATCGACAGAATACTTCATTAAAGAAATATTGGTAAAATTGGTAATGCAACTTAAAGCATATCATGGTTTTAGATGAATTTTACGCTTTCAAAATAGACTTTTTTTTATAGTGGCTCGACATAATAGCTTCCCTACGCCTGATGGAAAGCGAAAGGGAGGCCCAAGTCGCTGTGACAACTGGCAAGTAACTGGTCAGTTGCCACTATCATGCCGGCCCAACCCCTAACCCCCCACGAGCTCCGGACACCCTACTCACCAGCAGAAACACGACCCGAAGGTCATTTGGCTGCGGTATTTTATAGGGTGGACGTCCTTCCCCGGACGGGCGGCTCAATTCGAGCGAAGACCCGCTATGCCCTACTTCTCTTAAGACTTTCCCGATCTCATCTCTCAGTTATGATATTTCAAGTAAGTTATATCTTTCCGGTAACTATGAAATGACAAGAGAAATCAGACATAGTCAAATACCATATTACGGTATATTGGATTATAAGTTAAGTCAATTATAATTTGGTCTCCCTAGTAATAAGAATAAACTGCAAAGTTTATGTAGATACATTTGACTATTCATATTCAAAATTATTTGCGTCCTTATATTAATTGTTTTAATAGGCTGTAAATATGTATTATTGTAAGTGAGCCTCTGGAGCTTAGACCAAATAATGATGCTTATTCAATGTTAGTTCTGCCAGTATTTGTATCTATTTATTCATACTTTGTAACCACTGTAATTATCTCAAATGAACCACAAGTGTATGCAAAATCTTTGCATCTGGTATATTTCATAAGGTTTCGGTAATGTTCAGGTATTAGAGATTTTAACTGAAGCCATAAGCTTTTTTTAAATGTTGGTCCATATAACGGAGACTTATATTATTTGCCTGTTCATTAACGACTTTTTATCTTCCACGTTTCGACATAGGCAAGAACTTTGCCAATAAAGAGTAGTTCTTTATTTTAATTACTACTTTGATACAACCATAAACTGAAAAGTTATATAAAGGGGTTCGAATGTAATCTTAGAACCTTTTTTTTTATACTGACGAAAGAATAATGTGTTAGTAGGTTTAATCTTCCTATTTTTTCTAGGACTTTTAATGTGTTTTCCTATAGTCTTTCCAAAGCTTTGCAATTGTTAGAATTTATTCATTTTGGTCAATTAGTTCATAAAATTATGTGTTCTATGAAATGTTAGGTCACAAATATATCATAGATTCATTCTACTTTGTTGCAAGTTTCCTATTTAGATGCAATATGAATATTTAATCATTTTTTAATCAATTTAAAAAACAATTTATCCATCGAACTATACGGGTGTTAAGGAAATTCTTGTGTCTTTATTCGAAGGTACTAACTTCGAACAATTGAAAGTTAGTGGTTAGTTTTTCCTACGCCCTATTTTATAAACATGAAACTATTCTAATATCTTATGAATTATGCTATCAATTTGTTTGAATAAATGTGTCTCGTTGTTGAAATATGGTAATACAACGTTTTATGTTAGTCCTTATCCACTTACACTACAAAAATAAGAATTCAAAAGAAAAATGCTTAAAAGATTTGCAAAATCTTGTTGCTGTTGTCTATAGCAGAGAAAAAGATAATTTAAATTGGCAAAGAACTTAGTACTTAGCATGCAAAGAAATTGTAAAGTGTAAGATTTTTGCATACGATTAAAGATTTTTGAGCTTTATTTCTCCTTTAGAACAATTTATGTAAATGTATAACCCCTTCGAACATAAGGGGGTTAAAATAATGTACCTAGTGGACAAGGCTTAGACAAAATTTTTAATACAGTACCTGCAGACATTTAAGGTCCGTCAAACTATAAATATTCAACAATGTAATTAATTATAAGGCGTAGTTAAATTAATGAAATTGCACGATTGTGATCTTAGGGAATTTGTAAATACGGAGAGATATCTACTTAAATATTTTTTTATATTAAAGTTATATTGATCTCGTTTCGTGTGAAGGTATGTCGGGTGCTTAGTCGGCAGTTTTTCCAGGTTATTTATTGTAGAAAAGATTTTTTTAATGTGTATTTCATCTTACTCAAGTTTACATCTGATAAATAAAGCTATTTGTCCAATGGTTAACAGTGTCAATTTGATTGTAGATATTATAAGGGTCTCTTCACACTGACGGTTTGCGGGCGTTTTTGTGACGCGCAGAATAGGCCGCGAGTACTTATCGACTTCGACGTTACGGCAACGCAGCGGGAACGTTGCGGTCTCGCAACGTTTTCGCTGCTAATTGTACTGTGGTTGCCCAGGCTATCGTTGCCTTTGAACATCACCTATATTAGTATCGATACTTTTACGATAGTATCCAATATCTTATCGATATGCGTATATAGCTACCAATATGCTATTACTCAACTATCGATAGTGGACTATCTAGCGGGAATACTGAACGGAACCGTAGCTTGAAATCGGTTGAAATTGCTCGCAATCCTTTAGTATGAAAATACCTAATACTATTGGCGAAATAAAACACTGAGGCACTGTAATATAGATCTGCCTAGCAACAGTTGATATTTTCATATTATTTGTCAAACAATTCCAACTAGATCATTCTAATTTTTTAATATATTATTATTTACTGACAAATATTACCCGTTTTTGTGATAATTTTTATCGTGTATATTTTTCAAATGTTATATTTCTTGGTGTAAGTTATTGGTGAATTAAATTATTGAAATTATTGGATATTTTTTATTTAAAGTTTTGCATGGGTGATAAGTATTACTTCTCAATTGTTTTAACTATAATTAGATTATGGTAATTAGTGGAAAAGGTACAATCTCCGAAAATTCTTACTTCTGACTTTAGTTATTGGTGAAAACAAAACAAAATTATGGGATTGTAGATTATCAGGTAATAAAGGTATAATATTGTTGTAGCTGGTATGTAGTTTCATGGGCGGTTCTTCTACTGCACTGGATTATGCTGCCTGTCCACTGAAGCGGAGCGAGGCAGAAGAGCGGTGGTTTAGAATTTACCAATAGAATCGTGAAGCATGAATAGGCGCGAAAATTTTATGAAATTCTATTGGTTAATGACATTCACAGCTTCGCTTCTGTGCACAGGCGGAAAATTTGCGCTCGGGAGCAGATTCTGCAAACCAGCGCGAAGGCGCAGTGAAGTGTGATAATCACCTTTAAACTTATTTATATGGTGACGGTGATTACAAAAAACCATAGGTAGATGTTTGAAATCCTCGCAAGAAATCTAACCTACGCATTCGGTTTGTGGCGCAAATGAGGCTAAAAATAAAAATCTTGTCAAGTTATGTCAAGCGAGTGTCAATGAAAAGCAGAGTCCAAGATCTGAATAATTTCTCGTTGTCTCGTCACCGAATACTTACTCATTAAGCAAAACTATTGTTTAAGCACAAAAATCGCGCGAAACCAATTGAAATGGCGGATAACAAGACTAAGGTAGAGGGGATGTTGTTCGAAGCTCCCACCACGTACTTGGCGGATTACCACAAGGTAGGAATGTTTTGGATGTTTCAATACATTTACGTACCTATATTACAATCAGGTCGATGTTCTGCAGGGGGCCCCTTGTCTCTCCGCGCGGATTTGGGGTGCAACCTAAAAAGTCCGTATGTACAGGACATTGCCTAGGGGTTTGGGCATCATCAGCTTAGTCTAAACGAAGGTCCTTGTCATGTCTTGTAATTTAGTACCAAAGTAGATACTTATCCCTTTAATGCATGAATAAGTGCGTTTTCACAGAAGCGGGCTGCACGAAATAGGTAAAGCTGAGGTTGAGTTACCAAAAATGTACTAATGATAGGTAACGCTTAAATCACCTTAACTTCTGTGTAACAATATTACCTATTGTTAAATTTTTGTCAGCTTCACGCAACCTCGCTTCTGTAAAATTGCATCCTTAATCATTTTCTTTTTGCTTGGGTTCGATTTTAATTATCCCTAAATGAATGAGTCATAAGGTTCGAAGTAGGTATGTAGGTACTTACCTACATTATCTTCATAGGTGTAGCTTATTAATCTCCAATTGTTGCTACTTCTATTATACCCAAAGCACCCGATCCGCGCGCCGGTCCCGACCACGTACAAGGTGAAGCCGTCGTGCATGATGCGCAGGCCTCCGCCCCTGCGCGACGTGCACACCATGTCCGACTGGAAGGCGGCCGCCATCCCCTTCGACCTGCTGCACCAGCCGCGCCCCATCGTAGGCACCAACCCGTGGAAGGTGCAGGAGCGATATGTAAGTGGCCCTCGATATTTGATCATCATCATCAGCCTATCGCAGTCCACTGCTGGACATAGGCCTCTCCAGTTGCCAGGCTCGGTGGCTCAATTGGTAGTGACCCCTGCCTTCTGAACCGAAAGTCGTGGGTTCGATTCCCACCCGGGACAAACATTCGTGTGATGAACACTTGTGTTTGTTCCGTGTCTGGGTGGTTATTATTTGTATTTAAGTATTTATTTGTGGTACCTTCGTTGTTCTGATACCCATAACACAGTGTGCTTCAAGCTGGAATCCTCATCTCTGAAACCTGCATGAAAACGAATTTTGACTATGCCAAAAAATAGTCATGAAATAGTCATAAATAGTCGCACAAGTAAAAAAAATAGTCGCATTATAGTTTCGGAGTTATAGCTATAGGTTGGTGAGGATTCTGGCTTGAACGTCAAGCTGCTTTGGGATCGGAATGTATGTGATGTTGTCTGATATTAAGTATGTCTCATTTCTCGACTACTTAGTAAAACCATCTATAGGAAAAGCCAGCCGATATAGAGCGGGAGGAGGCGCAGAAGACGCGCCCCCGGCTCGTGATGACACCGGCAGTCAGTATGGACGACATCGAGGACCCCCGCGCGCGGGCGCTGCTCTGCGAGGACATGTACATCAGCGACATGAGCAAGGGCATGCGCGACGCCGTGGCGCCCTACACCAACGTGCAGGCGCCCTTCGCGAAGCACCCGGCGCCCTCCAACCCGGTTTGTATTGTTTTCAACATGCTTTTATTACCTAGGTAGACCTGTATCCAAGACATGCCACGCTGGGCCACACATCGCCATCTAGCCCCAAACTAAGCCGAAACTTGTAGGTAGGTACTATGGGTACTAGACAACTGATAGACTTACTTAAATACTTTTTTTTTAAATAAATACATATTAAACATAGTAAACACACAGCCTATACAAACAAACATGTTCATGAACACAATGATCGCCTTGACGTGTCGTTCGTTAGAGCAAAATTTGGTTCACCTCTTCCACCTGAGCAAGTCTCTCGTACTCCCGCTACCACATAATAACCTTAGTGCAGCAGATAGCAACAACCTCTGTACGCTTTATGAGAAACTTCTTGCCTTGCGCATCGGTTTTGTGGAACCAACTCTCTGCGTCTGTCTTTACGGACAGATACGACTTGGGAGCCTTCAAGAAACGAGCGTAGGTACTCCTATTTAAAACGCCGGCAGCGACCCCAGAACTCGATTTTAGTTGCGGGTGTCCATGGGCGGTGTGGACTGCTTACCATCAGGCATCACATTTGCTCGTCTGCCGCCTCTTGCATAAAATAACCATCTGTTCCAGATAACCCTGCCGAAGCTGGTGCCCCCGATGGTGCCGCCGGAGTGGCGCATGGCCTCCGTGAGCTGGGACAACAGACAGCTGCGCGCGCACTGCGACGGCACCAGGGACTTCTGGCTCAAGGTCGAGGTACCCAAGTGCGTAACCAGTTATAGTATAAAATGGGTACAGGATAACCAATAATATGTTCACACGGTTCTACACCTTGTCTACCTACGCTACCGGAGAGGTAGCCTGTGCAGGAAGGTATGCCTGCGCAGGTCAACCGTCGCCTTCGCAGGAGCAAAAACTAAGTAAATAAATATAAAATTAGACAACATCACATACATTGCTCTAATCCCAAAGTAAGTACATAGCTTAAGCACTTGTGTTATGGGTATCAGAACAACGAAGGTACCACAAATAAATACTTAAATACAAATTATAAACACCCAGACACGGAACAAACACAAGTATTCATCACACGAATGTTAGTCCCGGGTGGGAATCGAACCCACGACCCGAGCCACCGAGCCTGCCATACGACGGCTATTCAAAACTGCTCAGGTATATACGTTCCGGTCGATCTGCGCAGGCAAACCTGCACAGAGTCCACCGGTAGAACGTAGCTCCGGTAGCGTGTTTAGTCGACGATATAAGATTTGAATGTAAATGCAAAATGTTCAGATTCATGGATACAAAATTGATATCCTCGCCTCGTCTCATCTCGCTCTCTGTCGGCTAGCTTTTCCTATAGATGGATTTACTAAGTAGCTTTATAGAGAGAGGGTTTTCTGAAACAAGAAATGCATATGCCACCACATACCCAACATTGGTCCAACTGTAACGTAATTTATTAATTTTGACATGGCACTGACATTCACATAGCAACTGACCAATTACTTAATAGCTGAACCCCGCGGGCTACTCGCGATCTATCGGATATTTCATTTTGAAACACCCTCAGTTTTATTCTATACGTTTTCTTACCTTTTTCTTCCTGTACCTATATGGCTAAAGTACAAGCCATACAAAGCTGAAAACCCTACTGTTATATACCCTTGTCGGTCGGTCTGCATATTTATATTTTGACAGTTATTCTAAAATAATCCCAAATGACTAGGTACTGAGAACAACCCTCCTTTTCTAGATGCATTTAAAAATTATTTCGAACATTTCAGATGCAGAGCGTGCGATGAAACTGCCGTCATAACGGCTCACAGAAAAATGTTACGGCAAAGAAAGTGAAATTATAACACAGTTCTTTAGAGTGAATTGTTTGAGAAATACCTATCGGTGACTTCCATTAGAAGGGACAGCTGCCTAATTACCTATTGGTTTAATAATAATTACTGGTGTAATATTTATTTTTAGTGACGTTTCTTTTAGTATTAATTTACGATAATTTTTAAATAAGTTTATTTATTGATATGTTGGTTCATTGTTAGTTTGTTTAAAATAAAGGAAGAATAAGTGTTTTATTGTGTGTTTGGATTTGTTTGTTTGACGGGGTACCTAAGTACGTAGCTAGTATTTGTCTTAATTTAGTTAAGGCAGCATGCTAATTATGGCATATTCCGAGTATCCTTCCTTGATGAATAAATATATTCACATAGGTTGTCTCACAAAAATATCTAAAACTAGCTGCTGCCCGCGGCTCTGCCCGCGTGATATTCGTATAAAACATAGTCTATGTGTTAATCTGACGTACAAACTATATTCCTGCAAAGTTTCATTGAAATCAGTGCAGTAGTTTTTGCGTGAAAGTGGAACAAACATCCATCCATCCAAACAAACTTTCGCGTATATAATATTAGTAGGATTAGTAGGAATAACGTGTTTTTGGTCGGATTTTTCAGTTGACGGCTGAAATTGAATGTCAGACGGAACCCCCATTCGAAGGTGCTGAATGCAAAAGTATTCGTTAAGGGATAGTAGGTACTTACCTTATGTAACTATCAGTGCTGAATGCAAAAGTATTCGCTTAGAGATAGTAGCTACCTTATCATAGAAACTATCAAAGATAGATTTTAAATTTTATTAGTCTGTTAATAAACTCTATCCTCAATTGAAAAATCAGACCTAAATTTGTAATTCTACTGAGAAAAATTGAAGCAGTATCCCCCCTTCTCGGGAGTAAGTCGATATGGTCGCTAGGATCGTGATGTGTAAAGTAGGAAACTATAACATTCTGAAATCATAAGGCCTGTACCTGTAAAGTAAGGTAGGTCTGTACCTGAGCATGTAAGGAAGGGTGCATTTCCACAATTCCACAGAAGTGGGTCTGCGCGGAGCTAACTAAATTGACCAATGATACCTATCGCTACCTATAAAGTGAAGTGGAAATAACTATGGACGTATGGAAATAAGATGTGTGACTTACTACCAACGATGTTTCATTGGTAGGTAAGGTACATTTTGTTAGCTCCGCACAGCCTCTATGATGTGAAAACACACCCCTACCTAATCAAGAAAAAGTTTCTTAATAAATATCAAAAACAAGACAAAAAGTTTTTATGCTCCAAATAAAAATTATTTCTTTTCATTTCATTTTAAAAAATTCATAGAGATTTATATTATTCATGGAAGTATCAAGTACTTCGTACAACATTATTATAATAAAATGTCTATATGACTTATGTTAACACGTCAAAATTTTGACGATCCGTCTAAGTTTAGAGCGATTTATTTTGTATGCTGTTATTTGTTAGCATTTAATTTATAACGAGTTTTTCTTTTATTATTTTTAATACCGAATATGGCGACTCGTGAAAGGCGATTTGAATCGATGCTTTTTAATTACGAGACCACGGGTAGGACGGATTTCAGGGACGGCAGGATCAGGTCGATCGTGAAGACAGAATATAAGGAGAAGCCAACTTGCTTGAGGGTTAGGCCGCGGCCTTTGAAGGACATCCACGCCTTGACTGACTGGTACACTCCGAATGTTCCGTTCAATCTGATGCATAAACCAAAGGACATCGTTCGTACGAACCCTAGGGATGTGCAGAAGCCTTACGTTAGTAATAAAATAAAGTATTTTCCTCCTACAACCATTATACAAGGCATTTAGTAAATAAGATCTCTAGTTTACTAGTCGGTTATTAGAAAGATAAAACCCAACTATGTAGTACCTACTTACCTACGTAATTGTCTATCACCTTTTGAACTGAACGCAGCTACGCGGTGGGCGCCAGTTTTCGTGATAACTTCTGACTAGTGTGATCATCACTGTGATGTCATCACCAATCTATACTAGCATTATACATATTCTTTGTAATCGTGCTTGAGTATAGCCGTGTTTATGTTATCCATTGTATTTCATTACTAGCAGATCACCTGTATCGTACCGACATCGCCACCGTATTGAGCTTGATTTTCCTACGATAACGTCTTTTTAACATACTGATAGGTATACCTACCTATACTATAGGTACTGTAGATAGTTCTATAAAGCACCGCACTGCAACGCTGTCGTCAGCGGCAGATAATTGTCAGCACTGCAGTGCAGCAGTGCTTTATAGACTAGTGTTTCATACACTCGACCGTCAGCGCAGGAGAAAATCAAGTTAATGTATGGACTGTAGGTAGTTGGTTATGTAGCAGATCAACAGTGTCATAACTTCTTTTCAACTTTTTCTATTATATTTCGTTATCGTTTACTATTGCCATTTGTGTTTTTCAAACAGAGCGAGCCTGAAGATGTGTTCCGGGATGAGGTGCAGCAGACCCGGCCGCGGCTGATCATGACGCCGGGAGTGAGTCTGGACGACATTGAGCCACAGTGAGTAGTTATTTAATCCTTTTTAATGCATTATGGGTTTGCGCTTGACCAATTCGCCTGATGTTATGTGATATTGAAGCCTACGATGGAATGAGCCCAGCAAATGTCAACTCATTCTCGCTTGAACACCTGAAGCTTCAAAAATTGTTCGACGCATAAAGCCCCTTATTTTTCTGTACTTTTTTTAAAATTATGATTGCCACTGGCTCTGCTTATGCGTGGCAGTCATTGGCAATATTGTAAGTGTTTGTACATTTTCTTTGGAAGTAGCTAAACTGTTTTATTTATTGTAGGTATGTATAATTTAATGGGTTGCTTGAATCCAATTAAGCGACGTTAGGGACAACAAAAACGATTCCCTCTCGCCTTAAAACTCTGAAGATTTCCCGACAGATTATATTAGTAGAAACACGGACTGGCTAGAGTATCCTTGAGAATATTATGTGCGGAAGTCGAGCGTCGCCATCTCTTGTCACCGCGACATACCTACTCGTATACGGACCAAAAATGTACCTACCTAAGTAGTAGGTACCTAATATAATAATGCCCTTCAATGTGAACAGAACTCGCGATTTGCTGATAAATGACGTGTACATGACGAGCTTTATGAAGATGCAGCGCGAGTCGGGCGTGGATCCTGGTAGCAGCGTGTGCGCACCCCTGCCCGAGAGGCCCGCCCCGGCTAACCCGGTATGTACCACTGACATAAAGAGCGTCCAGCGAATGACAATTGAATTGGTTACTTGTCCGTTGTCGCAGCAACTTGACTTCTCTTTCGCGTCATGGGAGGCCAACATGCGTTTTTTTCATCGGGAATGCTTTTACACCACACCATAAGAGAGGTAGGGCATAGCGAATCTTCGCTCGAATTGAGCCGCCCGTCCGGGGAAGGACCTCCACCCTATAGAATACCGCAGTCAAATGACCTCTGGGTCGTGTTTCTGCCGGTGAGTAGGGTTTCCGGAGCGGTGGCAACCGACAGGTAACTGACCAGTTACTTGCCCGTTGTCACAGCGACTTGGGCTTCTCTTTCGCTTTCCATCAGGTGTAGGGAAGCCATTATGTCGAGCCACTATAAAAAAAAAAAAATACACCACGGCCCCCTGGGTAGGTACCTACGAGACCATTGGGTTATGTGAGGCTCACTCTTATTTAGCGGAGGATACCCACTAAACCCGACGGTGTGGTCCGCTACGAGCACTCTGTCTGAGGGGGGTTAGGATGCCCGGAGGGATTCGGAATAACCCCCCACAGCGCGAAAGCGCTGCGCCGCCCAGCGTGGACGGCACATTGGGAGGACAGCGTGGTCTACTCCCTGCATCTTGCGATGCACAACGCCTCTAACCATTATGCCCAAAAGCACATTTTCCTCGGGGCCACTAACCAGAGCGCACGTCGGCGTCGGTCCGGTGACGCTGCTGCTCGTCGTCGGGCTATAGTACCTATTTAGCTACGTCTTCAAATTGTGATGGTTACACCGCCGTCACCAGTCAGTTGCCAGAGCCTCGTTCGGTATCCCGCAGGTGAGGTTGGCTTGGAGCGAAAAGATGATAGGCCGCTCCCTTACATCCCCATGTCTGCAAGCTGATGATTAATTGTTCTCTTTGGTGTCCACTAGCTGTCCATAGACAAGCTGAAGCCTCAGTTCGTGGCGCCGGAGTGGCGCATGGACTCCGTCGGCTGGGACAACCGCCAGCTGCGCACCTTCTGCGACCCCACCAGGGAATTCTGGCTGGCGCGGAACACCAGGTGAGATATAGCACAGCTTACAGATCACACATCTTCCAACAGTTTGAATGGGTAGTATTAAAGGACTATTTCATAATCTGTAAGTATTTATTTACACAATCCAATTACAAACACAAATTCACCTAGAGACTCGAGAGAGACGGAAAAGTAATAATCGGCGGGAACTCGATGACAGCTGCCTGTGTCACCGTAACGTCAAACTTCAACTGTCAACGATAGTGCGGTTACTCTTGAACGTGGCGAATAGTGCTGTGCGTAATGGTTGATTATTCTCATCTAACTGTAGTAAATAAAGTAAAGGAGCAGCCGGGCAAAAGAGGAAAAGCGACCCTTACAACAGTTACAACATGCACTTTCCCACTCTTCAGCATATATCCCCTTCCTGAAGGTTGTCTGGAAGATAAGACCTCCTACAATGTACTTGTCTTAAAAAAAAAAAAAACTTGTCTGTACCTAATACTTTATCCTTTTACCCATTATTGACTATGCTGACTGCTGTTTTCCCGACCTCAACGAGAATCTTCTTAATAAGCTTGAGCGTCTCCAAAACTTTTGCATTCGCATTATTTTTGGCCTCCGTAAATACGACCACATATCGGAGTATCGGAGACAGCTCAAGTGGCTTCCTATTCGCCTTCGACGCGACTGTCATATTCTCTGCGCTCTGTATTCTATTCTGTTTAACCCAAAGTCTCCATCTTATCTTCGGGAGCGTTTTAAATTCTTACAGCCTGCACACTGTCAGATGCGGTCATCGAAATCACTCCTTCTCAAATTCCCACCTCATCACTCTCATTCCTATACCCAGTCCTTCACTGTCCAATCCATCCGCTTGTGGAACTCCTTGCCTTCATCCATCAGACAGTCCCAATCTCTTCCTTCATTCAAGGCTCGGGTAAAAGAGCATTTTTTGGCATCTTGAGTTTTATTCTATTTCCATATTTCTTCTCTTCTTATTCTCTTCTTCTTTTTATCATCACACTGCATGGTTTCGGACGCTGGCACTGCATAATTCGTTCCTATATAATGGTATATATGTATGGTAGTATATATGTACGTATTATTTATGCATATATTATATCTATATTTTATATATATATATATATGTATAGTAGCTCACCTCACCCTGTCTGTTTAATTTATCCTCTACCCTAAGGTTGCCTGGAAGAGATCGCTTGGAGCGATAAGGCCGCCTAATTGTACAACTAATGTCCATTTTACTAGTTTTAAGTTGATTGTATGGTGTGCAATAAAGTATATCTATTCTATTTATTGCCTGTAAATCTTTTATTTATTTTATTTTTTGTCTTGTAGAAACTGGTCATCAAATAAGGCTACATTTCTCTTGCAGGTGTGACGTATGCGAAGATACGGCCGCACGTGTTGCCCGTAACAAGATGATGAGGGAAGCAAAACGCCAATAAGTAACCAAAGCACTTTATTGTCTACTAACAATACCATAGACAAACCTTTATCAATAACCATACATATAGCACATTTGAAACTAAGAAATAAGTTTTCTGCATACTAATTACTTGACTCAAATAGACAAATTACATTCATTCACTAATCTTAAAAAAAATGGTTCAAGTTTATTGAAAGAGCATGTTTTGGACTTATTTAAATTGAATGAAATCAGGCAAGTTCTCTACATCCAATTTTGAAGTTCCGATTCCTCAGATAATTACTCTATTTGATTACAAATATTGGTTCTGTACATTAAATTTGATCATAGATAACGTACGTATTGAGGTGTATTTGCAGTATTGACGCCACTCATAGACGAATTGCTAAACATTAGAGCCATTTCCCAGAGGGCATTAGAGAATGCCGATCCCTACATTATGGCCCAGCCCCCATTTAGAAACATATAGTATTTCGTTATTTTGTCACTGTCAAACTATTTCGGTAAGAACAAGACAAAGCATAAATATTGATTTCGACTATGTTTTGGTAGTGTTCTGAAAAGTGGTACGGGCTGGTATTTAATCAAGTCCATTGACATTCCGAAACTTCGTAAATGGTGTATATAGAGAAGTGTTCTCTTAAGTAGTCAGGCCCCTCTTCCCCACTGGGCACTATGGGCACGTGCCCAGGGCCCCGCGATCGAATGGGGCCCCCTAGTTCCTGCCAGATTACCAAATAATAATCGATATTTAAGTCATAGGGGCCTCATGATCCTAATGTGCCCAGGGCCTCAAATAGTTTAAAGACGGCCCTGTAAGTAGTAAATGCTTTTAGCACTAAGAGCCGGTTCACCACCCTCTAGCAAGTTCCCGGTAACTTATTTGTTTAATTTATTAGCGTTATCTGTCAGATATCTGTCTAGGACTTTGTTAGATAGTGGTGAACTCGGTAATAAGGTTGTATCACATAAACCGCTCACGTCGCAAGTGGGAAGGCATGATATGAGCCCTTATTAGTAATGTAATTTCAATACTTACTTATTTCATTATATTTTGCAACAACTGAAGAGCTTTATAATGCATTCAAAAACACGCCTTGTTGTGTTGACTTAAGAAGTATTCCTTCGCAAACTACATGTTTTGGCAAATGTATAACTGGGTTAAAAACTAAAGGTTCATTTCTAAATAGTTGCGTCCTAGTAATATATCGAGGTATTTATTATAATATAAATTTACGACTCCTTAAAATTTACGACTGAACAAAAATTTAATTATTAAGAAATCGTAAAAGAATTTAATGATTAATACAAAACAATGTAATAGAACTGCAACCATTTATAAATAAACCCTGTAGGTATAATCTTGCAATCATTTATTCATCATAAGATTAAGCAATTTAACCATAACATTTAAATTCATAAAGTAATTTGCTTTAAATATTTTGAGAATAATGAATTTTCAGCTATTTCGTCTCACTGTGTGGATGTTTAAATTAGTAAAATTGTGTTCTCTATATGTTATACAAGTTATTTGTTATGTTCAAGTACCCCCACCACAGAAAATATAACTTTCACACAATGAGAAAATACAGAGTAAATATTTAGAAATATATTTATTAAACGTAGATTACAATATTTTCTTAATAAATCGTCAATAGTTATAAACACTTATTACGAATTTATTTGGTTTAAAACGATAGCAGATTTATACATAAAAATATAAAACAATATACACTAAATTAAAGTACAGTCTAATTCATATTTAACGCATGAGATCTTTATTTACAAAACAATTAAGAAATTGTGATTTTAAGACTGTACGAAGACTGTTAATTTTTTTTATTGATATCAGTATTGTGAATCCATGAAAAAACCACCACCATCACACGACACAGAGTACCTAATTTTTTTTGGTCGTCCATCATCCGGTCACCCTGTATATCAACCTATTGACTGTACTTTAGAACAGAAAATCATAGCAAATTTAAACTCTAACACCGATTATATCATAAGAAAGCAAAAAAAAATAGATCAAATCTCATTTAACTAATCCCAAAGAATCCTTGTTTTCCTCACTATTTGATTTTCTCCATAAAATTTGACAAATGCAACTGTCAAAAACCATATTTACACTCCAGCCCACCCTATTCACATTTCGGAAACAGAATTTAATTCGGTAACTATACTTTTTCACTGTCAAGTCATCAAGCCAAAGTATAGCAACTACCAGATTCGATTCCGTATCCAAAATATTTTGTGAATAATTAATGTACTAAATCACCAAAATAAATGAATAAACTTGCCAATATACACATACAATAACATTAACAATAATTTTAATAAGAATTTAGTAATATTGCGAAAACCCCACCTATAGTTGAAAATCCTTACCAAAGTATTTTTTTTAAATGAATATTTTTTTCAGTCTTACATTTTAATTGTTATATTAATTTTAACATCAACATCGTCATATCTTATATCCTAAGCGTAGGTGGCGTCTAAATTGCCACTACAGTTTGTATTCACCGGTATAAATATGTAATAGCAATTTAATATACATTTTTATCTCGACCATTTTATTACATTGTTTTATATATTCAAATGTAAAAGCTACTTGGCGGAATAGATATTTAAATGCGCATAACATTTACGCGATCAGTAACGTTATAACTATAAGATTATAGGGTAACAATATATTTTAGTGTTCTAAGGGAAGAGACATCGGTTTGTAGGGAGAATTCGTATTATGGAATGATGTAGTGATTTGCTTGCAAATCGAATTCTAGCAGATTATTTCTAACAAAACGTTAGTTACACGATATTAATATAGTTTCTACCAAACTAATATTGTTTCCACAAGCCTAATATTGTTTCCACAAGCCTAATATTGTTTCCACAAACCTAATATTGTTTCCACAAGCCTAATATTGTTTCCACAAGCCTAATATTGTTTCCACAAGCCTAATATTGTTTCCACGAGACTAATATAGTTTCCACGAGACTAATATAGTTTCCACCAAACTAATGATTTGTCTCCAGAAGCCTAATATTGTTTCCACGAGACTAATATAGTTTCCACGAGTTGCCCATCGAGTTGCAACATAGGAAACTATAATATAATCAAACGGAAACTACCCTATTGCGACTGATGCCAACATCCCTATAGAACACTTAGCCCGGCCGTACACGGACTGCCCCAAGCAGTTGAGAACAGACGTTGAACTATAGTCATTCACACGCTGCCGTACACGACCGCTCGAGCAGTCGCGACCGCTTCAATAGTGATCGCGCGGTCGCGGCTTTGGTCTCAACTGCTTGCAGTCCGTGTACGGCCTGGCTTATGCCGCGGCCACACATTGGATTCAACTTTGCGTCCAATTTCTGTCTAATGCCCAATACTAGCGCGCTCAAATTCAAATGTTTATGTTTATGCTCAATGTGTTAATTGTGTCAAAGTACCGATACACACATTGGTGCATTGGGCGCAAAACGTTACGTTGGTGCAAATATCTCCAATGTGTGACCGCGGCTTTAGGCTAAGCGTATGCTGAGACGGAGTTGTAAGTTCACGCAGCGCACGGTAGAACAGTGTGCCTAGCACGTACACTTTCGAAAAAGTATGCGTAACGTACCTAACCGTAAACGGGCGATAATTTTCACTACGTTAACGTACGTAAAAGTAGTACCTCTTACGCACGATAGGGGCACTGTACCAAGTTTCATACAAATGTTTACGGAAACGTTACGCATACTTTTTCGAAAATGTTCGTGCTAGGCACACAGATCTTGAAGAACATCCGAGACCTACGTACGCTGCGACGCAGATATGCATCTGTCCTATGGGTCTACCTTAACTGCTCTGGCTTGTGCTACGTCCCAGCTTACGCTTAGCCATATTGTACGTTGGTATTGCCATAGCCATAATGTATCTTGAGCGGCTTGCATGGTCTCGAGGCGGCCTCCCTCCCCCGCCGTCAGGGCGCGGCGGCGTGCGCGACGCACAGACTGGCTAGAGCCATAGCGGAGTTCTGTCGTACCTGGGGGTTGAAATGCTCGATCAGTTGGGGCAGCTGGAAGGTTCTATGAGCTTGATTAGTTAGTCCTTAGCTGAGTGCGAGCTCTAAAGATGGATATTTATTACCATTTCACGCAAAAAGTACTTGTACACTTGCCGTGGTGTGCCCCCCACGCGTAGGCAGTGGAAGGTTGCATTTAGTCCCCCGGACATCCCTCCTCCGTATGCGTAAGCGAAAGACATTCCTCCGTATGCGTAAGCTAAAGAAATGCCTTATCCTCCTAATAGGTAATATGCATGAAAAATAGTTTCATTTAATTTATAATAGTTAGTATTTAATTTATCGTAAAATAGATCAAAATCTACTACGAACTGTGAAAACAAAATCAAAATTGGTTCAAAAATGGGCGAGATACAGCCGTTGATAGTAAATATATCCGTCTCTCTCTCGCGAAACAGATTTTTCTATTGAGTTAGTATGGCGCTCACGGTACGTGACGTCATCCGCCGCGTCGGATCTCTCTGTCTAAGCAATAACTTTAACGCTTTATAACTCGCTTAATATAAAAGATAGTTTTAAAAATTCTTCGATATTTATGTATCTGGAAGATATAAGATCTTAATAAATCCATAAAAAAAGTCATGCATATTCCCTATTTAGGATAGGCTCGAGGGTAGATAGTGACAAACATTGGGATACTGATACGATAAAGGTTCCGTTGTTCCGAAACCATCTCGCCCGTTCCCTCGCGGTCGGGGAACGACCGCATGAGCGACGCAGAGACTAGCTGGAACCATAGCAGTGTCCTGTCTCACCTGAGGGTTGGGGTCCTTGATCAGCTGAAGCAGTCGCGCGCGGGCGGCGCGGGTCACGTCGGGGTCCAGCTCGGCCAGCTCCGGGGACTTCTCCGTGAGGCGGTGCAGCTCGGCGTACAGGAGGCCTGCAATGAGACGATAGATAACCTAATATATAAGACTAGCTGTGCCAGCGACTTCGTCCGCGTGGAATAGTTTCTTGGGTAGTGATTTTGATGACCCCCAGTGCCTGGCAGCTGGCAGCGGCGCGGCGCAGATCTCGGCGCGCTTTATATACCCGCGCAAACGTACAGCAGGCTCGACGTGATTAGTTAAATCGGCGTAACTTTTTTATTTATGGACCGATTAACATGAAACAAACACTAAATGTTAAGGAAAGCTTCCAGCAATATATTAGTGAAAACCGCATCTTAATCGGATACGCGGTTTCTGAGATTAGCGTGCACAAACATACAGACAAACAGACAAAAATTCCAAAAATCATTGTTTTGGGTACTATTGCATTAATAAAGGCCTCCCATAATATTTTTTCACATATATCTTCCATGTACAGACAGCGATTCGTTACATTTTTATTATATGTATAGAAGATAGAAGATTAGACTTCAATAAATCCATACTAAGTCATACATATTCGACAACTAATTGATTTTGTTACTTGTCCATTCCGCTAATTGGCTTCCGTTAAAGGGTTTTCTCGGAAAAATAATCACAAATAATTTGTCTTCTAACAAAAACCATGATATAAATCAGTTACTAAAGCTGGCACGTTCACAGTACTCACACAGTAAAACTATAACTGTCCCCTTTACACTCATGAGCTAGACCGCGCGCGAGAGAGACAGGCAGACATTTCATTATGCACATGCAGTACGACGACACTCTGCGCGCTTATGCACAGAGTGTCTAAGGACCATGAGGACCCTTATACATGGTGTCGACGGACAACGAGGGCGACTTATACAGGGTGTCTGCGGAGAGCGAGGGCGATTTATACAAGGTGTCTAGGAGTAAGGAGGGCGATTTATACATAGGGTCTAGAGACAGGGTGAGCAACTTATACAGGGTGTCTACGAAAACGAGGGCGAGTTATACAGGGTGTCTACGGACAACGAGGGCGACTTATACAAGGTGACTATGGACAGCGATGCCTATTTATACAGGGTGTCTGCGAACAACCAAGGCAACTTATACAGGGTGTCTACGGACAACTCATACAGGGTGTCAAGGGACAACGAGGGAGCTCATACAGGGTGTCTACGGACAACGAGGGCGATTTATACAGGGTGACTACTGCAACGAGCGCGATTTATACAGGGTGTCTATGAACAACGAGGGCAACTTATACAGGGTGTCTACATTACTTACCAAGAAGCAGAGGCGGATGCGGCTTCATCTCCTCGCGTGCGCAGTGTAAATAGTTGACAGCGGCCTGTAGACACGCCACCACGCTGCCCGGCATCTCCTCGGCCAGCTGCCGCACCAGTACCGCCAGGAACTCGTCCAGGTACAGCCGGCCCTCGTCCACGAGGTGCGTCTGCACCAGGTCATTGGACTTCTTCACGTTAAACGTTTTGAACACTTGTTTCAGAGTGAACTTGCTCGCCTGCAATAAATTATACAGTTATTTTGGTCAGTGCACATTGTAAGCTTCAACATCACTTAAAAAGTCCTTATTCAAACGAGGTTTAAAGAGAGTTCTTTCCTCGCGGTAGGTAGAAGCATTGTTGTGCCCCCGGCATTGCTGATGTCCACGGGCGGCGGTTACTGTTTAACATCAGACAGGCCGCTTGCTCGTCTGCCACCAAAAAGCAATAAAAAAAATGTCACACTCACCCGCACCACGGCCGGGTTGGAATCGCACAGATGCAGCAGAAAGCAGGGAAGCGAGCCCACCGCCTGCTCAGCGGACAGGTCCGCGCGGACCCTGCCCGCTATCGCGCCGAACAGACGGATCGAACTCTCGCGCAGTTGCGCGCAGTCAGTGTTCATGAACGGACGGATCTTTTGCGATATGGACAGCAGTTCGCGTTCGAAGTCCTTGTCGATGGTTTCCGTTTCTTGAAGCAGTCTAGTGAGGCCCTGGATGGCGGCGAGCGGCACGTTGTCGGATGGCAACCTGAAGTGAAATGGTGTTGTCAGATGGTTTCATATTGGCTAGTTTCGATTACAATAGGGAATAAATGACATAGGAGACATGACATTTTCACGGATTAATTGAAATCATTTATCGCCGAGATACGGAAATATCATAGATTTTTTTTTTATAGTGGCTCGACATAATGGCTTCCCTACGCCTGATGGAAAGCGAAAGAGAAGCCCAAGTCGCTGTGACAACGGGTAGGTAACTGGTCGGTTACCTGTCAGTTGCCACCGCCATGCCAGCCCAACCCTAACCCCCCACGAGCTCCGGAAACCCTACTCACCGGCAGAAACACGACCCAGAGGTCATTTGACTGCGGTATTCTATAGGGAGGAGGTCCGTCCCCGGACGAGCGGCTCAATTCGAGCGAATATTCGTTATGCCCTACCTCTCTTTTTTCGAGTTATAAAGCTATTTGCTGCTGTTAGTTATATTGATTAGACAGAGATCCGATATGACGTCAGCACGTGAAGTTGTTTTATAAGACTCACTGTGACTTCTGTGCGTCCACGCCTTGGCTCAGAGCAGCCAAGGCCTTGGGCAGAGCGTGCGCCCTGTGGTCTCTGTCCAGCCGCGCGATGTTGGCGGCGCCGCGGAGGCACGTCGCCCTCACGCGAGGATGCTCATCCTTCCACCCCGTGTTGAGCGTGGCGAGGATGGTCTACTGTACTATAAGACTTACTACGATTTTCGAGCGTCAAGACCTTGGCTGAGAGCGGCTTAAAGCTTTGGGCAGAGCTTCCGCGATTTAGTTCACTTCGCTGGCGGTTCTCGTCCTTCCACCCAGATGGTAAGATAGTGTACTCAGACACTGACTGTGACTTCTGTGCATCCACGCCTTGGCCGAGAGCCTGAGTGACAAAAGCCTTAAGTGGCACCTTCCGCATGGTAAGTATGGTCTATTGTACTAAGACTCACTGTGACTTCTGAGCGTCCACGCCTTGGCTCAGAGCAGCCAAGGCCTTGGGCAGAGCGTGCGCCCTGTGGTCTCTGTCCAGCCGCGCGATGTTGGCGGCGCCGCGGAGGCACGTCGCCCTCACGCGAGGATGCTCGTCCTTCCATCCTGTATTGAGGGTGGCGAGGATGGTCTCTATGAGGACCGGGTTGTCGTTGCTCCTGTAAGTGTGATTGGTTAAAGTTAGGATCACATTTAAAATGGTTTAAGTTGGTCAAGTGCTATGCTGATATCGTAGATCCCCTGGAAGGGTTCCGGCTACTATGGTAGCAGTGTGGCAGCAGCTAAGCAAGTCTGATAGCAGCAGGTCACCTGTACTGAGCAGCAGTGTGGCAGCAGCAGATCACCTGTAGCTAAGCAGGTCGGATAGCAGCAGGTCACCTGTACTGAGCAGCAGGGCGGCAGGAGTAGGTTACCTGTAGTTGAGCAGGTCACCTTAAGTTGAGCAGGTCACCTTAAGTTGAGCAGGTCACCTTAAGTTGAGCAGGTCACCTGTAGTTCCCTAGGCTGCCCCAAGGAGGGGGGCCGGCTGAGTCTGCCCAGCAGGCAGCGCTGGTGGTGGCGTGGTGTGATGGTTTATACCAAGATCCCACGTCACCATCACCCAAGGCGCATTGGCGGTGTAGACCGGGGTTTTTTAGTGGGTATTCTCCGTCTTGAGCAGTAGTTGCGCAGGTCACCTGTAGCTGAGCAGGTCACCTGTAGCTGAGCAGGTCACCTGTAGCTGAGCAGGTCACCTGTAGCTGAGCAGGTCACCTGTAGTTGAGCAGGTCGGCGAGCAGCGCCAGCGCGGCGCAGCGCTGCGGCGGCAGCGGCGAGCGCGCGTAGGCGGCCACGGCGGCGGCGACTCGCGCCACGCCCGCGGGCTGGCTGCGGCTGAGCGCGCCGCCCAGCAGCGGCGCCAGCTCCAGCACAGTGCTGGCGGCCTCGCCATGCTCGATGCTCAGGCATAGGGAGCAAGCCTCTTTAACCTGCACGACGGATATTTTTTTATGATGAGGTGACCTGATGGTAAGTGATCACTGCAGCCCATAGACACCGCAACACCAGGGGAGTCACAGGTGCGTTGCCGGCCCTTGAGAAATCTATAGGCTCGCTTTTTGAAGGCAGGGACCTTATCCACTCGGAAAAATTGCAGCCGGAAGCTGATTTCAAAGACCAGGTGCGCGAGGCAGAAAATTGCGCCCAAAACGCACCGTGGAAGACCTCCAACTATCAAGATGATAAGGATGAAATCTAGAATTGGTGCGGGATGTACGATGAGGATGGGAGATAAGGGAACACTATGATCTAATTTTTCAATCGCCAGATAAAGTTTAACATGATCATCAGTCTTGACACGTCCATTTCTGGTATAGGCTTCCCCCAATGACAATTATCATTTGAGAGGATTTGCCTTGGAGACCACGCTTAGCAGGCGGATTGGTGACCGCAGGTTTTTTTAAAGGCCTCTATTTGATTACCTCAATATACCTATTTGATACAAAACTTGAGGTAAAATTTGTTTCCAGGACACGCCGCTGCCCGTTTCCTGATATTCCTTTAGTCTCCTTCTGTGCCGTAGAATGAGATCCATCTTTCGGTCATATTTTGGTCGACAAAAAAATAATGAAAACGCTCTATAAATAAATCCATCGTTCAACAAACCACCCTGTATAATTCCACTTAATCACCATCATCGGCCTCTCTCTCGCAGGGACTCCCTAAATATCTAGTAGTGAGACATAGGCCTCTCTAACCATTATGCTTCTCGCATAATGGTTAGAGAGGCCTAAAACAGCACAGCACAGCACTTTCCAAAAACCTTCACTCCACCTTGCACTTACCTTCCCACAGTTCGCTCTCTCCAAAAACGCCATAAACGTGGCAACAGTGATCTTGGCCGGCGACAACCTGGCCGAATCCCTGTTCGGCACGAAGCCGAACCTCTCCTGCGCTTTGTTGGCGGGCAGCGAGTACGCCGGCGGCTCCGCCTCTATGTAGCACGCTAGAGTCGTGTACAGCACGGAGAAGAGCTCGGGGAACTTGGAGACACAGGTGGGTGTCATTGTTGGCTCTTGGAGCATCTCGCCAAGGGCGCTTATGAGCTGAAAACGGGGTGTATTTTATTTAAAAAAAAATACAGTGTGAAAAGAAATACACATAATAAATTATTCTAAATTATTAAGTGGTTTTATGTCATAAAAGACTGATATAGGCTGATGATGATGTCATAAAACAGACCTTTAAATCCACGGTTTCTGCTTTTAATATTTTTTAACCAAATGCCATAGTAGCCGCCATGTTATTATGTCTTCATCATCATCAGCTTGCAGAAGTTGCAGATGTACTTTGCTGGACATAGGCCTCCCCCAATAACTCTTGTCATTTAGGGGGATTTGCTTGGCAGGCGGGTTGGTGACCGCAGTAGTTTTTATTTGGTTACCCAGGTGAACACTGCCCGTTTCCCGATATTCCCCTAGTGATCTTCTTCGACATCCACGAGATGAGATGACACACACGATTAATGTTTACAGTCGTGTAGTTAATCCATTACTCACCGTTAATGGCTGGAGAGCAGCAATGTGATGTTCGGTGATGTGATAAGGGTCTTCATATAGTTCAATAGAGCCCATCAAGCGCAGGAAGTTGTCCACGATAGCTGCGGACAGCTCCTCATCTTGAGCCAGATACCTCCAGCAGGATACGACGCAGCTAGAACAACGCAATACAACACGGTGGACACTTCCGGATATCATCATCATTATCAGCCTATTGCAGTCCACTGCTGGATACATGTTCGTTACTCGGCAGGATGCACCACAGGCAGGTAAGGTTGGCTTGGAGCGAAAAGATGATAAATAAATAACCCAAGACATGCCACGCTGGGCCACACAGCGCCGGTCTAGCCCCAAACTAAGCCGAAGCTTGTACTATGGGTACCAGACAACTGATAAACTAATTTAAATACTTTTTTTTTGTAAATAAATACATATTACACATAGAAAACACCCAGACCAATAAACAGACATGTACATGAACACAAATGTTTGTACTGTGTGGGGATCGAACCCACGACCCTTGACTCAGTCAGAAGGCAGAGGTCACTACCAAATGGCTGATGATAGGCCGCTCCCATACATCCCATCCATCTTTCGATCCTTCCGGATATGAAAATATGTGATTCATAAAAACAATGAGTTGTGTCAATATTAATAGGCATTTCTTTTAACTACTCCAGAGGTACATCATCATCATCATCGTCCTGCAAACGTCCACTGCTGGACATAAGTCGCCCCCAATGATAATTGTCATTTGGCGGGTTGGTGACCGTAGTAGGTTTTATTGGGTACGAATAAAGGTAAACTCTGACGGCCTAACTGGGAATGGGTATAGCTTACCCTAAGTGTTGCGGAGGTCTGATGGCAGTCGCTCTGTGTAAAAGCTTAGCCCTCGCCAAATCTCTCAGTTTGGGAAGCCGACCCTGAGACAATCGGGGAAAAAGGCTAGGATGATGATGAAAGGTATAAGCTGTTGCCCGTTTCCTGATATTCCCTTAGTAGTCTTTTACGCCACCCACCCACATACTGTGCTACTATGTGCTATGCTCTCGTGAAAGTCGTTTTTTGAAAAAAAAAAACATTGATATAACACACTTACGGTTTCAACGGAATCCTCTGAGCTAGAAGCACCGCGGTAACCGCGTTCGAGTGGTGTTTCGTCAACGACTTGAGCGCCGACATCAGCCTCTGCTGCGCCGCCTCGCCCACGGCGTCCAAAGTCCCCAGAGTCACCTCCACCACCCGCTCCACGCTCTGGTACAAGTCCTGCCCCCTCCTCACAAAGAGCGCACGCAGCACCGCACTAATACCAACACTCCTGAACTCCTGATCATCGTAACCCTCCAACAAACTCTCTATAAACTGCATCGTGTGATGATGCGGAATCTTCGCCGATATCGCGTCGCACAACGCCTCACAATACTCCACAATCATATCCACGTCATTCGTCAACACGTTATTCTGCAAAGTTGCCAAACTCGCCATGCATTCGTCGTCCGGCTCCACAGTATGCCCTTCATACAAATCCTGTATCTGAATTATCAGCTTTATACAATCGACTGTCGTCAACCTTACAGAGAAGTTTGTATCCGCAATCCCAGGCACCACCAGACCGAGCAAGTAGCCCATCTGACCGAACTTACTTGGTGTCTCATAATTCAGCTTAACGTTTTTTATATACGTATCAAATATCACTTGAAAAATAAACACGGAAGCAGTACGAATCTCATCGTTTTCATGACGGAGCCACTCCATTAGCAATCCAACTAAATCGTCAATCGTACTCAGGCAAGTCGACTGGACTATCAACTCTCTTATCAGCTGGTGCAGCAGAGTCAAGCTGTCGTTCAACGTTTTAGCGAGCAGGTCGTTCTTATCGCCGTTGCCTTCAATTTCGTATTTCCGTTTGAAAGAGGACAGCTCCCCAAAAATACTGTTGAATAGAACGCGCAGTATCGTATTTCGCTCCTCGGGCAATATGCCTTTCTGCAACTTCGTCAGAGCTTTGGAAGCTTTCACTATAATTGGATATAACTCGACATTTCGCCTGTCCAAGTTAGAGTTGTATATTTGTTCTAGCACAGCATTCAAGAGCTGCCATCGATTCCTCAGCGCGACGTTGTGATGAGACGCGGGGTACAGAGCTTTGCTTATGTGGTACAGAGTCGTAACACTCGCTTTACACAAGTCAAAAGGCGGATTGGATTTCAAAATCTCGTACAATATTGAGGTAACATTATCGCCTAGTCTCGCCAAGACGTGAACGTCTAAACAGTCCCCGGCCACTTTACCGTAACACGTTATCACTGCGTACTTCACCACGCTTAGCTCCAAATCGTTCTTAGAGCTTCTAGAAGACAAAAAGTTCAGTATCTTATTGCCGCGTTTCGATTCGTTTTCCTTATACGTGGCATCCAGTTCATTCAGCACGAACTCGCCATGCTGCCTTGAAGATATACCTATTGCTTTGCTCACGTAATCTACGCTCTCCATAGGGATCGACTTCAAAGCAAAGAGTATGATTTTCAGAACGTTCTCTACAGCGGCTGCATTAGACATATGGCATGCTAACACTGCTAGATACTGCAACGATACGCCTTTTATAATAGGCGACTGTTTTTTGGAAAGTATCTGTTGAGATATCAGTAAGGATATACTCTCCACCCATTTGTTGCTGTTGACCTGTTCAATGGCTGACGTCAAAAGATTCAGCAACATATCGTGCCACTGCTCCTTGGACTCACTCTTGTCGACAAACTTTAACAACCTCTGAATCTCTACAGTCCAGGAGTTCTTCAAATTCTTGTGAACGTCTCCCGAGTACTCTTCTAGGAAGATCAGTAAGTTCTTGTTTCGTTCTATTTGGTCCGGATCTGCGATGTGAGTCAAGCATCGGGTGAAGACTAAGTCTGGTGTATATTTTAGCTCGTAAGCCTTTTCTTTTTGTTCGTCATCGCCGACGTCCGAATTATTCTGTAGTAGCGAAGTCAAGCAGTGGCTCACTGTCGACATAGATGGTGTGAAGTCTTCCACCGTAAGTGCTGTCAGTAGCAAACTCCTCAGTTGAGTCCTTACGCTGGTCACAGTATTACACATTAGTATTAAAGAGCTCTTGCAAGTATCGTGCAAATCAAGAACTTCATGTTTGGGCACGTTCGCAGGACTTTCAAACCCGCAATGCTTTATAATGAACTCCACCATTGTGAAGTCTTCAGGCGTCAAAATGCAGTTTCTGTACACCAAACCTACAATCGCTTTTACCAACAATTTCTTCATTTTCAACCCTTGCTCCATTGTCGTCATTACTTTCAAAATCACTATGAACTTTGTTGCGTAATTTTCAATGAAAACTTGCGAGGATGTTGTCAAATGGGTCAATATTATAACGGCTTTCATTCGGTCTCTTTCTTGGTTATTTTTGCATTGATGGAGAAGGCTCTCGATCGTTTGGTCTGGGAACTGACCAGCCATGTGATCGAAGCATCGAAGAACCTCGAAATGGTTTTTGACTGTATGAGGCTGGTCGTAGTCTGGCTCCAAAACGACCAGATTAAACAGAACGTGATTGACTGAATTTATTACGCTGTCATTCAAGCTCAATTTAGGGTTGAGAGGCGACGGAGATAACAGGTACGATATACATTGGCTCACGTAGTAGGAGTTTATTGCGGGCTTGCGATACAAAGACAGCAATGAGAGCACGAACTTGTTGACGGTTTCGTTAAATTGCCTCTCGGATATGAGCCTGGTGATGGGGCCGAGTGCCTCTAGAACTGATTCTGAGACCTTGGGCTCGCTCGAGGGCAGCCATTGGTTGTACAACACATCAAATATTATAGAGAATTCCGTGACAAAATTGTCTTTAATGGATGTTATGTTGTCGTTTTCGACGTTATCGCCGATCTGCTCGGAGACGGCGACCGCGAAGTGGCCAAAAGCTGTGGAAAAACGTTCATAATGAATGAGGCTCGTTAAAAATTGTATTGTGTAGTTAGGCTACTTGTAGGACAATGATGGAATACGGCGTTCCAACATGGATTGCTGATATACGTTACACAATTATGATTTCACGGTTATCAGAGCAAGTTGAATAGATTTGATACGCTATACAGTCTTAGCATTACAAAATTCGAATGTAGTAAACATTAGAATATCTACTTCATACTTCTAAGTTCAGTTATTAAGCAATCGTTTTTGAGATTAAGTTGTCAAATCAATAGAAAAAGTTTAGACGTCTAAACTTAAAGCATGCTAAACACATCAATCGCGCGCGTATGACTATTTTTAAAATGCCGTGCCCATTTCCGTTGTAATGTCCTGTGAACTTAATAGATGTCCTTCGCACTTGAGCCTTACAGTTACTGCTGGGCTAATCACAAATTCGGCCCTAAAGATCTCTCTCGGAAATATTATCGATAGTTCGATTCCAATATTCGGACGTTCATTTAAATATTGGATCAGACTGACGCAGATTAGTCGAGCTCTCGGAAAAGTTTTCGAACCGAACTCTCAATTTTGAATGAAGGCTCGAGAATGGCACCGCTCATACTATAAAAAAAAAAAAAACTGGTCGTGCCTGACCAGCGGCAGCATCTTGCCAAGGACCTCCTTGACGTGCGGCACGCACGAGTGCGTGTTGACGGCGGGAGTGCGTCACATCGTTGGGCGTGAGTGCGTCACAATGTAGGGCGGGAGTGCGTCACAATGTAGGGCGGTTGTGACTACGGCTATAGTGAGTGACGCACCGTACGCGAACGCCTGCTTCGCGGCGTCGTGCCTGACCAGCGGCAGCATCTTGCCAAGGACCTCTTTGACGTGCGGCACGCACGAGTGCGTGTTGACGGCGGGAGTGCGTCACAAGTTGGGCGGGAGTGCGTCACAACGCAGGGCGGTTGTGACTACGGCTATTGTGAGTGACGCACCGTACGCGAACGCCTGCTTCGCGGCGTCGTGCCTGACCATCGGCAGCATCTTGCCAAGGACCTTCTTCACGTGCAGCACGCACGAGTGCGTGTTGACGGCGGGAGTGCGTCACAACGTTGGGCGTGAGTGCGTCACAACATAGGGCGGGAGTGCGTCTCAACGTAGGGCGGTTGTGACTACGGCTATAGTGAGTGACACACCGTCCGCGAACGCCTGCTTCGCGGCGTCGTGCCTGACCAGCGGCAGCAGCGGCAGCATCTTGCCGAGGACCTCCTTGACGTGCGGCACGCACGAGTGCGTGTTGACGGCGGGAGTGCGTCACAACGTTGGGCGGGAGTGCGTCACAACGTAGGGCGGGAGTGCGTCACAACTTAGGGCGGTTGTGACTACGGCTATAGTGAGTGACGCACCGTACGCGAACGCCTGCTTCGCGGCGTCGTGCCTGACCAGCGGCAGCATCTTGCCAAGGACCTCCTTGACGTGCGGCACGCACGAGTGCGTGTTGACGGCGGGATTGCGTCACAACGGTGGGCGGGAGTGCGTCACAACATAGGGCGGGAGTGCGTCACAACGTAGGGCGGTTGTGACTACGGCTATAGTAAGTGACGCACCGTACGCGAACGCCTGCTTCGCGGCGTCGTGCCTGACCAGCGGCAGCAGCGGCAGCATCTTGCCGAGGACCTCCTTGACGTGCGGCACGCACGAGTGCGTGTTGACGGCGGCGAGGGTGCCCAGCGTGTGCGCTATTGTGTAGTGCGGCACCGACGCTGGCGTCAATTGATTGATCAGCGAGCGAAGGACCTGAGAACAATGCACATTATTAAGAGCCTGATTAAATTTGGGATAAAATATGTCTGTGTTAAAGGGATGGAGTTAAAAGAGGCCTACATTCAGCAGTGGATGGTTCTGGGCTGTTGATTGATTTAATGGAAGGGATGGAATATGTTATAAAACAGTCTGAAAACACTCTACTACTATATGACATGTGAGACATTGTTTCTTATATTTTTAAAGTGGCACAGCATGGCCTTCCGTCGCCTGATGGAAAACGAAAAAAATCTCAAGTTGCTGCGGCAACGGACTAGTTACTGTTCACTTGTCGCTGGCCTGTAAGATTATTCTCGTTGCCGAAACGCGACCGTCACTTCACGGGTGTTTCGCTGAGTGATAGGCGACAGTTAGGCGGGTTATCCCTACTATCTCGTCAGAATCTCAAGACCTTACCTGACCTATGACACGCACAATATGAAATTGGATTTTTTTTATAGTAGCTCGACATAATGGCTTCCCTACGCCTGATGGAAAGCGAAAGAGAAGCCCATTGTGGTGATTTGTATCCTTATCCACAAGGAAAATAATATTAAAAGAGTCTTTGTGTTTTGTGTTGTCACAGAAAACACCATACCTTTAATTAAGTTATGAAATTGGCATCTAATAATACAATTCAGATTGTTTACTAGCAAGAGAATTATTAACTTAACATAACCAACAAAGGACAATAAATTTATCAGCTTTATATAGTCTGATAGTTGCCACCCAGATGATTCAGATGTGTTAGCCATATCTGGCTTTGATGTTTACACTGTCGGTTAATTATGACCTCATGTGCATAACACATGCTAGCACTGCTTGATTACATGTACTGAAACATAAATGGCTACTTTTATATAGCACTAGCTGATACAACTGAATTAGTCCCGTAATCAATGTCAATTCAAAATAAAAAAATTATAAAAAAGCCGCGGACGTTGCGTTTATGGAATGAGCTCCCTGCACAAGTTTTCTCAGGGGAATACAGTATGGGGCGCTTCAAGTCTAAAATAAACAGGTTTTTAAAGGGTCGGCAAAGCGCATGTGATGCCCCTGGTGTTGCAAGCGTTCATGGGCTGCGGTGACCGCTTACCATCTGGCGGGCCGGCAGCCATTTTGTTAACCCACTAGGGTTACTACGTATAAAAAAAAACCTACTTACTACTAAGTATAAAAAAAGAACCTATTTATCTTAAAATGAAAGATTTTGTGCTATCCGTCAGTTGAATTAAATTTTGTTTTACCTACTTTACAAATAATAATAATAATTGGATACAGCTAGACCCGGTAACGCAGGGTCAGTGTTTACTTTAAATGTGAGTTGTAAACAGTTTATAAAATAAAATAAAATAAATAAAATAGTTTATTTCAGCAAATAGATTCACTAGTAATACTTTTGCACGTCAAACTTTTTTCCTACCAGCACTTCGACGTGTAGCCTGCTGAGAAGAAGTGCCGCAACAAACTCAACAGTTAGCCTTTTTTAAAATATATAATACAATACAATAATATCGTTTTAAAAGCGCAAGCGAGCAGACTATCATGTCCATGTAATATTGTCATCCATATAATCTTGTACTTTATAATAACCTTTTGACATTAAAATGGACTTAATGCGAGATTTAAATCTATGTATAGGTAGATCAACAATATTTTGCGGTATTTTGTTAAACATTTTTACACTTTTTCCTATGAATGAGTTACCAGTTTTACGAAGCCTGAGATTGGAAACAGCAAGTTTGCTCTTAATTCTAGTGTTGAACTGATGAAGATCTGAGTTTTTACTATATAAATGTATATTCTTACGTACAACCATAATGCAGTCAAATATGTACTGTGATGCCACAGTTAGGATGTTAATTTCTTTAAATAATTCTCTAAGTGATTCGCGAGATTTAAGTCCATATATAGAACGGATCGCCCTCTTCTGTAATACAAAAATAGTTTGTATGTCAGAAGCTGATCCCCATAGGAGCAAACCATATGACATAACACTATGGAAGTAACTAAAATAAACAAGTCTCGCCGTTTCAATATCAGTGAGTTGCCTAATTTTTTTAACTGCATATGCAGCTGAACTGAGTCTTCCTGCTAGGGCTTCTATATGAGGAGCCCACTGTAACTTGGAATCCACAGTAATCCCTAAAAAGGTCGTAGACTCAACAAGCTCAATGTGTTCACCATTCATAATTATATTAGTATTTACTTGCCTCACATTAGGCATCGTGAATTTAATACATTTTGTTTTATTAGAATTTAAAAGTAAATTATTTGTGTTAAACCAATGCAATACCTGCGAGAGAGCATTATTTACTTCGTCAGATACTTGCTTATGTCTGTCAGTTTTAAAAATTAGAGAAGTGTCATCCGCAAACAATACCGTCTCACATAAGCCTTCAGCAAAATAAGGAAGGTCATTTATATATATTAAAAACAGCAATGGTCCCAATATAGAGCCCTGGGGCACTCCCATACGTAGTAAGGCGCCAGAAGAATCAATTCCGTTAATAACAACTTTTTGAATTCTGTCAGTTAGATAGGACTCTAACAAACTTAAAGCAACATTCGAGACGCCATAATGCCGCAACTTCAGAAGTAAGATTTCATGATTAACGCAATCGAATGCCTTAGATAAATCACAGAAAACACCCACTGCATCCTGCTTATTTTCCCAAGCACCAAATATATGTTTCATCAGCGCCACTCCTGCATCAGTAGTGGACTTACCTTTTGTAAAACCAAATTGCTTTTTATGCAATAACTCATTTTCCTTAAAGTGAAATACTAATTGGTTAAAAATTATTTTTTCAAAGATCTTACTAAGCGCTGGTAAAACAGAAATAGGTCTAAAATTGGATGGGTCACTTCTTTCACCAGACTTAAATAAAGGAACAATCTTACTGTATTTCATCAAATTTGGAAACTGACCTATATCTACACACTCATTAAATATGATTGCTAAATGTGAGGCAATGGTGGGTATAATGGTTCTTAATACCACTACTGAAATTCCCCACAAATCCTCTGTCTTTTTTAAGTTAAGTTCGTTAAAAGTTTCTAAAATCGTTATATAATCAATATGGCTAAATTTAAAATTGTTGAAACATTCATCCACATTTGCTTTGAGAAGAGATTCAGCTGCAAGCGGACAAGAATTTATTTTACTTGTTGTTATTAAAGGTATATTGGAAAAATAAGTTTCAAATGCTGCGGCTACCTCTGCGTCAGAACTAAGACAATTGTCACCTATTTTAAGAGAGATCTTGTGATTATGTGATCGAGTTTTACAAGTCTCTTTATTGATTATTTTCCAGGTGGCTTTAACTTTATCCTTTGAATTTTTAATTTTTTCTTTAAGATAATTTGCCTTCGCCATTATACAAACTTTCTTAAAAAGTTTCGAATATTTTCTAACATGTTCTATAATATTCTCATCTTTTGAAGTGGTTTTAAGTTCATAGAGTTCGAATAACTTTCTTCTACTGTTATAAATTCCTGGAGTAGCCCAATCACTAAATTTTGTTTTAGTGTTGTCTACCTTAACCTCTTTCTTAGTAAACACTGTATTAAATTCATTTTTAATTGTGTCAAATAGCTTTGCATACATTTGATCAATATCCCTATTATTCTCAGTGTAAGATATTTGAGAGATTTTATAATCTATGTCTTTTTTATATCTCTCAATGCGATTTACAGTGATAGGTCGATATACGAAGTTAACTGACTTACGGTCATGATGGCGCTCAAATACTGCCATTTGGCCACTGTGGTCCGAATTTATAAAGTTTATTATTGATTTATTGATTGGTTTGGAGTTACAAAAAATATTATCAAGACAAGTAGCTGATGTGGGTGTTATTCGAGTAGGTTCATCAAAGAGCTGAAAAAGATCATAAGATTTAAATAAATTTAGGAACCTGACTGAAGTTTACTTACCAAATCCAGGTACTCATGTCCAATGGCTACCAGCACCGCAGATGCGCCTAACTGTACTACAGGCTCGTACTGCTGGTTCTCCGTCATGGCCCGGAGCATGGAGTTCACGAGCAGTGTCGCGGTGGACTGCTCCAGCCTCTTCACTTGACTGACACATGTTTGTTCCAATACTCTGAGACAAAATACTTGGTTGATTAAAGGAACATTCAGTGGCTCGGTGGCTCAATTGGTAGTGACCTGTGCCTTCTGAGCCAAGGGTCGTGGGTTCGATCCCCACACATTACAAACATTTGTGTGCATGAACATGTCTGTTTGTATTGGTCTGGGTGTTTTCTATGTATAATATGTATTTATTTACAAAAAAAATGTATCAAAGTATGTTTATCAGTTGTATAGTACCCATAGTACACGCTTTGGCTTAGTTTGGGGCTAGATGGCACTGTGTGGCCCAGTGTGGCATGTCTTGGGTTATTTATTTATATTCACATTATGTTACTCTGACACGGACTTTACTCTATTTGATTTCTACTTATTGGTGAATTTGGTGAATAGGATATCATTTTGAAAAAGTCAGTGAGTTTTTTTTATAAATAAAACATTCAGGACAACCTCACTCCACCTGATGATAAGCGATTGTTAGCTCCAAAAGTTAGGTCAACAGACATAATAGAACAAACCGCTCCTGTCACCTTCTTCCTGAAGGCTCTCTGAAATGCTGCTTCACACCCCACCCAAAGGACTCAGGATTGTAAGAGGAAGGAAACAAATGGACTGGAAGCGAGTTTCTGGCTGTTTATTGCATGTAGATCTATTTGAATAGCTTACATGGTCATGTATAGGTGTTTGAAGATGACTGACAAGAACAACAAGATGTATAAAGAGCATAAAATTTTATAGATTTAATATTGCATCATTCATACAGATCACAGAAACTGTTTTATATTTTCCAAAAATATCCAATAAGAATCCCACTGGAGGCGTAAGTATGAAAATATGTTACACACATAATAGAATAAGCACACATATGTTGGCAAACGATGTTATTTACCCACAACTTTGCAATCAAATATTGAACAAAGCACATTACTGTACAACATAATTATCGTTTTAAAATATACATTTCCTTTAATTTTTACTTCTAATGACTTACTTCACGATGTTTCCCAGCTGGTTGGTCCTCACATTGGACGTGTTCTGATAGAAATCACAAAATATTTCAATAACTTCATTCGGATACGAACTCGCCACTTTAGTCAATGACTTGATAACAACATTATTTACGGAATTATCATTATCACCAGCGGCGTTTATAAGGACCGTAACAGTATCTGCAACAATTTTATGTGAATCATCAGAAACCATAGCAATGTCACAAAATTTAATCCACGGAAAACAACTATATAAACTTTACCTTTTAAGGTGTCGGTTTTAGCAGACATTTTAGGTTAATCATGAATTTAATATTGTGGAATTAAAATTGCAATACGAAGAATTAAACTTTTACACACAAATCAGGCTTATGCAGGTACCTACGTTTCCACAAAACAACAAATAAAAGTGACGTTTTAAAATCACCGCTTGGTGACATTGACAGAACTTGACAGCTGAGCTGAAGTTTACTGTCAAGCACCGAGTTCCATTCCATTAGATTTATGTTACAACCTTTCCAACTATTTTATAATTCATGTCTGACTCAAATGCTATCATTCATACTAAGGTGAGGTACTGCAGAGTGTTATAATTATAATGCTTTATGACATACCACATATTCTGCATAGAGTTCAGAGCTTTTCATAATATAATTGATTTAAAACAGGGCTTATAATTTATGGCAAACGATGAATTCTATCAGATGTAGCATCTTAAAGGAACATGTTTCTAACTTTTTAATCGTATGTGATACCTAATTAAATACCAAAAACTACCATTGATATTTGCCTGTGATCTGTTTTATGGAAGGAAATAAAATTCAGGCCATCGCGTGACGTACATATTTTATACATAGAATTTTTTTTAAATATAATATGCCGTCCTCTATTGTGAAATGCCAATAAGTAAATAAGGCCGGAGTATGAAAAAATCTTAATTTTTAACAAGATTACACATTATATCATGGCAACCTACTAAATTAGTAGAATTAAGTTTTTTATATTTGTCTATGATTTTGGCTGTTGCATTTAAGTCTTTTTGAGTAGTTGTTTAAAAGGCCACGAGCATGAATGGCGATAATATCTTAGCGCTGCACCTGTAGGCACTGCAGCCCAAAAGTGTTATGTATCGTACATAAATAAAACATGTAGTCTCAGATGCGTTACGGAAGTATGTATGTACAGGCGGCCACACATCAGCCTACCCCGTGCTAAGAGAACGAGAAAAATTTTACAGAAAATGTGTCCAAAAAGGGTTGATTGATGTGTGTACATTATACTTTTTACTTGCATGGTGGCTTGTACAATGTACATTCAACCACACATTAACTTACCCTGTCTGTTAAAGATTCCCAAATACGCTTTTTAAATGCTAAAACTTGCGTAGTGGGATGATGAAGAACTATTAAAATTTATTGTAGAAAAGACTTTATTAAATGAATAGATAGAGCTTTTTGAAATATATTACCTAAAAAGGTATTCTAGAAAAAACAATGTAATGTTAATTCATAAAATATTTAGGTACCTACCTACGTCCTATTTATACCTACCTAAAGATGGACATCTTCTCTATTATCTTAAATACATAAAAGATAGATGCTCTTATCTTATCGTACCTACTCTTAAGATATTTCAATTGCATGCTTATTTACAAATGACATAACAATAATCATAAAATAAATACTATTTTTCATTATTAATATGTACTATTTTTGCGGTACATTGTTGCGGTACATTCCAAGACACTTTGAGAAATCATTGTAACATCCTTGGACCTTGATTAACTTAGTACGTGAAGCTGTCACATAATGAAAATACTATTTTCTGTTATGATTTTTTGAAGGAAAATGTTAGTAATTGACAAATTAAGTATTCTCTCAGATTATTGCCGCACCATACCTACATACTCGTATAGTCACACTCGGTAGGCATTAAAACCCAACCAAGTGTATCTTTGTTTTCTAGTCTATGGTCTTCCTGTTGGACGACGACAGGCGACGAGCTCGCGTTCTCGCAAATCGCTGATTGGATTTCGTGCGATTTTGATTGACGGACGGGATTTTTAGAAAAACGAAAAATAAAACTTCGGGAAAATATTTTTTTACTGATAACTTAAAAGTACGTGTTACATGTAAAAAGACGACTTTCACCGGATACATCGATAATTAGATTACGAAGGGGGGCTCGTAAAATAGCCCACAGTTTAATTCGGGATAATTTGTACAATGTCTTCGTGTGTATGTTCAGGTCCCGACAGATTTGTGTGATGTACCGTGAGGTTCGTTTAAGTGACAAAGCAAAAGCGTTGGCTCCCATTGGAGACTATTATCCTATTCGTGATTACGTTGCGCCGGGAGCAGGCCTGCGGGTTTAGTTGCCGCGGGGACTCCAAAGCGGCAAATACGGAGGCGGGGATCCTGCACCGCATCATTTATCGTCAGGATTGCGGTGAGTGCGCAGCGCCCGACCTAGTGGCCACGGGAAAATTATTCACGCTCAATTCAGATTTATTTAAAAATTACCCAATTGTGTGCAAGTCTCACATTTCGTACTTGGCATCTGACATTGAAGATCGCCCGATCAGCTGCCCGATGTCTTAAAATAGCTATAAAATGTCAAGTCTGCCCTGGCAGCGTAACAATCAGCTGATTCAAACAGTTTTAATTATAACCAATTAGGTAACTAAGGATTTAATTGTTTCTTTGCTGTTCAAGATCAGTTATCTGAGGCGTCATAATCACTTGATTATTCCTTGATAAAATTATCAGTATGTTAGTGTAGTCGTATGAGTTGACACCGCTATAGTGATTTGAACTTTGGCTTTCAGATTTAAAGATGGTGCAGCAAGATTTGACTTAGACGTGGGACGCTGTCATATGGACAAGCGATAACAAGGAATGGGTCGGGGTGGCTCCCCTGTGTGATCTGCGGACACTGACGGGACTGTGTAGTGTTGTGTAGTGCCTGGTCACAGTGAGTGCGCGAGTGAGTGTGTCGGTGGAGCCGGGATGCCCTCCGCAATGTTGTCGGCAGTGCTTGAAGAGGAGCCCGACTTGTATGAGGCATTTCCCCCTCATGTTGACCCCACTGGAATCACTATTTTGACTGACAGCCCACCAGGTAATGCAATATTTTATTATTTTTATAATTTTAAGTACATAACTGATTTATTGATATCCATCGGATTTAAAAAATATATTAAGTTAAATACATTATTCACATTTTAATTTCTGTAGATTTTAATGAGAGATAATAAACAATTGAAAATTGCTGAATTAATAGAATTCGGGTAATGTCACTCACAAACAATTAACAGATTTGCAATTCACACAGCCATATTAATGTGTGAAACATGAATTTTAAAACACAAAACAATTTGCCAAATCAATTAACAATTCATATGTAAATTTCCTATTTTGAACAATAGAAACATTGTATTAAATTGATTATTTTATTCTATTCAATAACATAATAGAAATAATAGTCATCATCAACATTTTCTTATTGAGTTGACAGCAAACTATATACCTAATTAGTGTATCCTGCATCCAAATAATCATTCAAAAATTTAATGAAATAATTGCATTCCTACATAAAATTATTTTTTATTTTAAATACCATGTGAAAAAAATATCTAATTTTATAGTTTATGAAAAAAGCAGCCATATTGCGATATGCCGGCTGGCCTACCCTGCACAATAAATGATTTTCCTGAAAGCGCACAAAGCGGATGTTGTTTGTGAAACGTGGACTGGTGTTGTCTAAACACTGTGATGCATAACAATAGAACTCATTTCATTGAGATTGCCTGATGGCTTCATTCTGTACAAGCTTAAAAATGTTCGCTTTTCAATTGGAATTACTTACTTAATAACTTGATTGGTATTTATATGGACGACAAAGTTTTTGTTTAACCGGTGTTGAGCAAATTACTCAGGATTATGTGGTATGGTTTCAGAAGTGATTTTATGGTGTGACATTAAAATTTTTAATAAAAAAGAAGAGTTCAAAAATCTCATTATTATTCATCAATGTTTCAGATCATAGGTAGAATAAATGAAATGTAAAATTTTATCAAAGAAAAATGCTTATTGTAGGTACCTATAGTAATTTATATTGACATTATTATAAGGTTGCAAGAATTCTAAACAAGTTTCTGCATTCTGATAGCTGTTGTATGATTTCCTTGTTTTCAATGTAATGGAATTGATAAACTATAGTATTACTATGTACCTATATGTATATGAAATTGAATACAGTTTGGTTTATAGTGTTGATTCCATTTATGTAACATGCCAGGTTTTTAATTCATGATAATGTTAGAGATTAATACAGATATAGGTATAGTATATTTTATCAGTCACATGATTGTTAATTCTTCTGTTATTTGGTAGATTACTTGTATGGTGACATAAGTTTGTTTGAAGTCACTTCCTTTAATGATTTATGATAAAGTACATCAGTATTTATCATAAAACTTTTTGTATGGTATATATTGGGGTTTAAACACTTTATTTTTGAATAAGAACACTTTATCTAAGTACTGGTAGTCATAATTAAGTTTTTCCTTCTTGTGTTGATGGTGTACATGAATAAAACAAAGATATATGTAATGTTACAGGTCAGAAATTTCTTGTGAACTTATAAACAGAAGATAGCAAATATTGTTCATAATTTCATATTCATACTCCCTTTCAGTAGTGCTACTGGCCTACTATACCATACACCCTTGGCAGACTTTATGAAGGGAGCCCAACCAGTAAATATTACTGGGCTCTAGACTGAGGCCCTTTCTTTCAGGGCATATTGCCAGTTTGCCACCGTATATTTATATCACTGTCCCTTTTAATCCTCTTCCATAGACATTAATGATTGAAGGGGGTCCTACCAGTAAATATCCACAGATGTTTACTGAGCTCGAAGCCTTTTGCTAAGGCTCTTTCAGATTGGGTGGGCAATAATGGCATATTACTGGCTTGCCACCTTCTAGTTATACCACTGTCCTCTTTTAATACTCTTTAATAAACATTACCAAGCATTATAAACATTAAAATGTCTATGAGTGTATTTATGTGCATAGCATAATTTTGAATGTAACTTACTTTTGTATGATAGATTCATTCAGTGAAAGTTTGCTAATGAGCAGGTAATACCAACTCAGTGCAGTAAATTATATTTATCTAATTTCAGATTAGACATTTAATTATAAGTAGGTAATGTGAAAGTTTATAGTTTGAACACTTTCCCTCATTTATAGGCCCCATTTAACTGGGAGAAAATTCCTTTCGTAACTATCTACTTTGGGTTTAAATCAGATTGTAATGGGTAGTATTAATTTTGTAATTTACAGATATTTCTCTTTACATCTCTAATCTCAGAACTATCTACTTGCTAAAGAAAAGGTATGCCTACTTCTAGGAACTGCTTTAGTTTGAATAGTTATTCTGCTTATTAAAAGCAACAAAGGTTATTTAAATCTTCAAGTCAATTTGAACTGTAATAGAGAATATACAGGGTGTTTCTTATATGGTTTCAAGCCGGCACAGGGTGATAGCAGGGTGCCATACCTATCGATTTAACCCCCATGTATGTTCTACAATTTTTTGTAGTTTTCGAGAAAATTTTGTTTTTGTATTTTTTTTTATGATCCCTTGACCAGGCGGCTTCAAATTATTATAACATGTTTTTTGATTGACTTTTATGGGACATTTTGTTTATCCTAATGCCTATTAAGTAGTTGCAGTTTTATGAGCAAGAAATCTCCGTCCAACTTTACTACAAGCTATAAAATTTTTGATCGACCCTAAATCGTCACTGGTGGAGTGCGCCTGGAGTGAGCCTGACGGCGTCCTACACTAATATATGCCGAGAATCGGTATTCACTCCACTCATTTACCCCAACGGTTATCGGTTCCACGGCTGATACGTAGGTACCCTATTCGTACTTTAATTTCCAGTGTCTTTCTCTTTATATTATTTCTTTGCTCTCAACTCAACAAAAATTTTTACAATACATCCCATCATAACCTTCTGTCGCCTGATACCTAGAAACTGAAAGAGATGGGGATGTGTTAAAACATTTTCCACAATGCACGAAATATTTCTACTGTCACTACGGTACGGGGATTTAACCCGCGGCCACTCAGAGGCAGCGTTAACTAAACGGGTTCATGTTAGTAGAGCGAAGAAAGCACCGAGAGATTATTACAGAACAGTCCGGTGAGCCAGTATCGTACAGTATCCTTTTGCCGCCGGCCTGCCACTCCGTTGATGTAAGGGAGCGTCCTATCATCTTTTCGCTCCAAGCCGACCTCACCTGCCCGTGGTGCATCCTGCCGAACAACAAACGAGGCGCTGGCAACCGGCTGATGGCGGTATAACCATCATAATTGAAGGCGTAGCTAAATACCTCAGGCCGATGACGGGCAGCAACGTCATCGGAGCGAGAAGTTACGTCCTGCGATCGCCAACCCGCCTGCCCAGCGTGGCGATTATGGGCATATCCTCCAGATGTTTGTCCTGAGTGGCGAGCAACTGGAGAGGCCTATGTCCGGCAGTGGACTGCAATAGGCTGGTGATGATGCCACTCCGTTACGGTGGCCAGGTCCGGACGTTTCCCAGGGGACGCGACGTGGACGCAGATACTTTGGAGCCTGGCTTGGTCAATTGGACATCAACTTGTATGAATTCGAGCAGGAATATTTAAGCCATACGATATGATGATGATGAACCAAACGGACCGTCTTTATGTTTGTAAAAAGACCTCCTAGTTAAATGTAGGTTAACTACCGGCATAAGTAGTTTATCAGTAACAACGCAAACATAAACCTATTTCTCATTGTATTAACAAAGTTCCTTATCACTAAATCAGTTGACATTGATAGTGTGTTACAGTTATCTCAATGAAATCTGAAGTGTCTCATTAATGTCTTGTTTACGCCACCAAGTGGGCGTTCAAGATTCGTTATTATATTAATCAGACTATGCTTAGTTTGTCTACAGATGACCTTTTTGTAGTAGGTACTTGATAAATAAATATCAGACATATAGGTGTTATTAAGATCATTGATTTAATATCAATCTTCTATCTTCGTGACAAAATCGGAAAGTGGTAATTTCCAAAAACGCCTTGTAGCCAATCTGTAAATTCTGTAATGATAATGTGCTACCAAGTGATAAAAGAATCTATTTACAAATAGGTAAACTTCCTAGTTCGTAGCAAGTATTCGAAAATACTTGGTAGGCATTCGGTAACTGTCAATGAACGGATATCGTCATATTTAGTATCACCCATGATGTATTGATTTAGAGTTGTTTGTTAAACTTCTCTTTGGCGAATTATGAAACTCTTCCAAAGTTAACAAACCACAACCAACGATATTCTGATTCAAAACGATAGGTGTTTCTACTTCAAAACTCCGTCTGTTAATTAAAATCAATTAACCAAGATTGTATAACAAAAGTACACCACGAATCGCAAGTACAGATCTAAACGCAAGCTGTTTCGCATCCGCAGAAATCATGGCCTGATGTTATCCGTCCAATAAGATGCGTGTGCGCAGATGGTGGGGATAGCAGCCACCTGGCGAAAGGCAGCCGGTCTACGTTATCACGTGCTATCCCCATTGAGATAACTCGTTGGTAATTACTAGACACGCCAGTAGGCACCTTTAATTGGCACGCGGAACCGAGGAAGTGTGATTTAAGTGGGCATTGTCAATGGCATTTGATTGGTTGTATCGTTCAGTCAATGGATATAACGGGTAGTAAGGGTTTTTGTGAAGCGATCGGGGAGTTAGTTAACTGTTGACCATTTATAGACTCTTGATTCGGAACGTATTCGTACGCTTTGTAATGCGTCCCTGAGCATGTTAGCTTAGATAGTATAGAAACTAACCAGCCACCGCTACCTAATAACTTACCTTCATTCACGTCGTCTAGTTTTTGGGTCCCAAATAGTCGATAAACTTTTTTTAAAGATTATCCTTCAGCCTAATTTTTAAAAAAATTATATGGGGTTTGCGCTTGGCCATGATTTACCCGATTTTAAATGATATCGAAGCCTACAATGGAGTGAACTTAAATATCAAGAAAATACCGATACATTCTTGGCAACACTTGAAGACTGTAAGTATGTCTCGGGGAAAAAAGAATCCGGCATGGAATCTGAAGATCTTATAAAGCTAAACAAAATAAACGAAAACCTAAAAAAAATAATTGCCATGGTAGAGCAGTAATAAGTTGTATGTAAATTACTTTCTCAGTGTTAACAGGAAACATTCAAACTGTACAAGATAGATTAAAATTACTCAAATGTCTTAATTATAGCGTGCATTTACTGCTATTTCATTTGCTCGCAGTAAAATATTAATCGCAGTCACTTAATCACCAGTATAGTGCAACAACGAAATCAATCAGTAGCACCTATTTATAATTCTCTAATGCTAGTCACCATTAGCCGAAAGAGAAGATCAGGAATTTTGCCAAAGCACCGTTCCTGACTAGTTATGCGACATAACATATTTACGATGTCTGCATTAAACTAATAAAACCGTATGGAGATTAATGAACAAAGACTTAATGTAAACTGTGGCCAATAAAGTGTTATTGGCGAGATCAATGTTTAGTTTCTTATTATTGTGTACTTATTTTCTTCTCACGGTTGATCTTTTTTAATTAGGCGCTCTTTGAACAAGAAAAACAATTTAATCTCGTACTTTAAATAGTTTTTATTCTTTATCCGTCTAACAATACCGCCTGGCCTTACTAGTTTTAATATTTAGGTAGTTAGTGAGTTGCGGGTGTCCACATTTGCTTGTTTGCCGCCTCTTGCATAAAAAAAGCCTAATATCTATCAATACGCAATGTTTTGCCTAGTATAATGATTCTTGGGGTTAATCTTCTAGCAGCGATACAACTTAGGTACTATAGAAGGAAGCTTACAAAATATGCATGTATTAACCCTAGAACCGTACCATTTCAAACTTTAACTAAGGATATCCTGGGGTACAAGTGTATCCCAACAATAATGATGAATAATGATGATGATCATAAAAAAATGTTTAAATGAGGAGGGATCTGAACATCTCGCTAGATAAGATGAAGACGAGAGGTCAGACTATTCCACACCGCTTGAAGGTCACCTTCATGCGGTGTGATTCGCCCGCTACTTTTTACTAGACAATACTGTTGATGAGAGAAGGAAGATAGACCATACTTCAGGTCTGTACAAGTATAATATAATGTTAATAATAAATGTTAACTTGTTTGGACATTCAAAATCCTTTATTTCCGAGTACTGATGCAAATCTACAGACAAATCAACAATCATTAATTTACACTTCCTTTTTGTTGAGAGCCCTTTCCTTCTCCGCTACTGACAAACTGAGCTCCCCCCTAAAAGGTTCCCTGTCCCATTTAACCAAACATTCGTCACTGACCAAAGGGTCACTAAGGCACAAATGCTACGGAAGTTTAATCTTCTCTCAAAATGTGTGTCGTGAATGAGAGATTTCGAAGGCGCCATAATGTCTGCAGCGTTGACAGCCGGAATGTGTTTCGTATAAAGTATTTAGCAGGTATGCCATCTGTTCCAAGTATTGCGAAAATCGACGATAGTTGCCACCTGTTAGTAAGATCACTAATAGCTCAGTCCGATGACTGTACAGTAATTTATTTACCTTCTAAATATTTCTCTTCTCATTGTAAATATGATCATTATTAGTGTGTAGCTAGGTACACTACTACTCGGCGCCGCGGCAGAGTCCATCCATACCATTTGGAAACCTTTCTTTCAAGAACTGTTCGTTTCCAACGATCGTTCTTTCCGCGTACGTGTAAGCTCTGGAATGAGCTCCCAGCCGCGGTGTTTCCCGATCGCTACGACTTGTCCTTCTTCAAACGTGGTCTAACTCTTTCCTCACGGTAGGCAGCGGCTTAGCTGTGCCACTGGCATTGCAGAGTCTATGAGCGGCGGTAACCGTTTAACATCAGATGGGCCGCTTGCTCGTCTGCCACCCAGAAAAATAATAAAAAAAAAACATGATTTCATACTGTCCCACTGTTGTTCCAAGGCCTCCCGCAGTTTTCTCATTCCGATTACCAGCCAGGTCTTGCCAGCTGCCAGACCGAAGAAAAATGGTTTAAGTCACGCCATCTCTTCTTCGACTTGCCTCTTAAACGGTGGTCATCTGCAGGCCGTCTCTATGTACAGAAATAATATTTTATATAGAGAAGTTTTCAGTTGGACCAAGTTCAAGGGAAAACGTGGCAATGTAAATAAATGATGAGTATGATACAAGTAACAAAGAAAGTAGTGTGAAAAAATCGGTAACATTTTGTCCTATTAGCATCAATAACAATTAGCTATAATTACGGATAATAGCGACCGCCTTGGAGCGATCGATATCCATCCATCATCGGTCCCATCGTGTTAAATATGAAATATCTAATAACTTTTTTTATTAAAAAAAATATGTAACAATGTTGGTAGTAGGTATTCGTAATTCGCATACATGCAGGTCAAGCGCAACTATTTTTCCATTTTGAAAAAAAAGTTACACATTTTTTTTTGTAAATCTGTATAATATAGCGAGGGTGAATGAAACAGTCCCGATTCAGCGCACTGAATAGATGGTCTAATTGTTTTCGTTGATGCTCGGAAAATAAACTATTTCGATCTAAAAGTATCTTTGCGCGGCGTCGTGTTTATTAATGGTTATTTTCGAGTTTCTATCACGATGCGCAACCTAACGATGTAATGTCTGTCTGTTTGTAATCACTTTTTCACGCCGCGCTGGTCTAGTTTTATTTTATTTTAGTAACCTTGTTGTTTCCCAGCGTGCCCGTATGAGTAAAGCCTCCAGTCTCAGAGTATTGGCATGCGGTGTCACCGTTTCACGGTGGAAAATATTCCTTTGCTTACTAAAAAGTTTAGTAACTCCTATTTCTGCCGAACCATCAAGAAATGGAATTCTCTGCCAGCTCATGTGTTTCCGTCTTCTTATAGTATGGGGTCCTTCAAGCGAAGCGTGAAGAAGCATCTTATGGGCCGGCTTAAGTCTATGTTCAGCAGTGGACTGTAATTGGCTGATGCTGAACCTTGTTGTTAGCTACGAGAATGATCCTTCGTTATCCTACATAGTAGTCCAGTCAATATAGACATTCCAGTATGCATTAATTCTCAACAAGCTGGATTATTGTGCAGGCCTTGAATACGTCATTACAAATGAATGATATGTCAAAAATCCCCATCGATCCAGCTTGTGCGTTGTTTTTTATTCGATTTTTTCGTATATCTCTGAAACAACCCAAAACCGCAAATTTGACCTCGAATAATAAACAACGCACAAGCGGGATCGATGGGGACTTTTGACATATCATTTGTAATGACGTATTCAAGGCCTGCACAAAAATCCAGCTTGTTGGGAATTAATGCAAACTGAAATGTCTATTTTGACTGGACTATACCGTAACGTGGCTTGGTACGTGAATTGGTACGAGTCGAACTTAGTGTTTCGTCAAAATGTGGCATTAAGAACGCATTATACTATACATACATAATCTTTTCATTACGTTTAAAACTTCAAGCATGAGTAATACTGCTAAGCCTTCTAGTTTTCAAACTTGCAACATTCGTTATGAAATTAATACTCGAAGAGGTTCACGCCAATCCTAATATTTCAACTTATGTCATCCGGCCATGAAAGCTCACGCAAGCTTAACGAACCGTTGCTGACTTGCAATAATGCTTTGTGCGCTCTATTCACTTTGCTGAGTGTACTTCATAGGACAGGAGATTAATCTGTTGCTTTAAATTTGTAAATTTAGTTAAAATCAACAGCGTTTGCAGATATGACGATTACATTGTCACTATATTCGTGGCGAAAAGCTAAGCTTTAGAACTCTTTGCTCCGAGTGATTCACTCTCTTCTGAGTGGTTTTTCTCAGACCCTCTATCGTAGGCTCTTAACGCCGCATCAGGCGAGTTGAAGTCAAGCGCTACCCATTTCCGGGGCCAGTTGTTCCTCATAAACTTGTTACAAAAATATTATCCTAAGCCAAGATATATGTATTATTATTTCAGTGATACGGCCACGTTACGGTATAGTCCAGTCAAAATAGAAACACCTCCAACGCAGAAAGACGATAACTTAACTTAGGGAAGATGGCTGGCCGCGAATGGATACAGAATAACCAGGATTGGCATGGAGTTTTCTGGGGTAGGGCTGCGTTCAGCAGTGGGGACAGCAATGGGCTGATTTAATGATTTACTAAAAAAAAAGAAACTAGGATAGAAAAAAAATTAAACTATGGTAAGTTCTATCTATCATCTAGTAGGTAATAGTCCTCGTTTACTATAAATCTGACTTTAACATTGATATCTTATTCCTCAACCGGGACGTCGAATCCCATAATATACCTATGTGGTGTTTCTCACGTGAAAATAGTGTAGGTACGCAAACACTCGTCTTTCGTAATTGTATCTCTCTCAATCAATGACACTTAATGCAGTGTTATCAGCCCACTCGTATCATATCGTCTTTCCTTCATAAATTCTATGCCATATCTTTTCTGTCCCTTATCAATTATGCAAGTACACAGTTTGTGATTATTACGTAGATAAAGACTTTACTCGTTTTAGAAATATATGATTAGTTACGTACCACATTTCTCTAACCTGGGCTTCTTCCAACGAGCCACTGTTAGTAATTCTTCTAAGGTCATCAGCCCAAAGGGTTGCAGGGCGTCCTGTAATACGTCTACCTAAATGGTGTGGTCCACTCCAAAACTCGTCAGCTCCATTATCTGCCCACATGGGCTGGTCCCTCTGCCATTTCAGTATATTTATTCTTCGGACTATGCTTTTAACTTTCGTTTTCTGACGTATATGCTCCGTTCCTCTATCTCATAATGAGGCACCAAGTACATATTATATCCCTTCTATCTAGCCCAAGTGAATTTCAAATTCAAATTCAGGACTTATTTCTACTTAGTTAAAAAGTTCATGTCTGTTATAGTTCCTATGATTGATTTTAGTACTCTGATTGAATCTACCTACTTGAAACTTAATCTGATAGATAAGGCATTAATCTAGTCACGATTTAGATTGGGCCGGCATCGCGGAATCTGTTCATATTTCCAATCAAGTAAGCTTGCTTGAATAGATAGCTTCGTTTTGTTGCAAAATGTTAAATTTTCATCGTAACATGATCAGTGAAAAGTACCAGGAGCAGATAGCTACGTAGGACGTCTATAGGTTAGTGTTAATCTATATCTATACTTATAATAAATCTGTAGAGAGGTCAATTCTGTACATAAAATATTTTTTCAAAATAACTATCAGGGGGTGATAAGTGATCGATACTGATACCAAAAATGCAATCAGTAAAATTTTTGTCTGTCTGTCTGTCTGTCTGTATGTTCGTTATAGAAAAAAAAACTACTGAACAGATTTTGACGAAACTTGGTACAATTATTCTTCATACTCCTGGGCAGGTTATAGGATACTTTTCATCACGCTACAATCAATAGGAGCGGAGCAGTGACGGGAAGTGTTGGGAAAACGCGAGAAATTTAAACCTGTATGTGAACGCGCATTACGCGAAAACTACTGCATAGAATTGAATGCGGTTTTCACCAATGTATTGCTAGAGGTCTAACTTAAAACTTAGGCACAAGGTATAGATGGGTATTATATGGAAGTCCGTTATTTTTGAAACCCGATATCCACGCGAGCGACGCCGCTGGCACAGCTAGTATGGCTAATGTTAGTTATTAAGATTTGCTTAAAAATCAAGTATTTATGCGCTCCTGGTACATCGGTCACTCAACTTATGATGCGACTAAACGGATAACGTCTACCCTGTCTTGCGGTAAATGTTTGTGTAGCAGAGGATGGATGAAGTTACTTTTAAATCCTTGGGGAGGCATGAAGGGGGACCCCTTCATAAGTTTCAGTATGCCAAGTCAGTTTGCAGCACGAAAGAAGTTTACTACCTCGCTTTACATTTTTATAATTTACAATCACTGTGCCTTTAAGGCTTAGCTAAATAGATACCGACAACACATTATTTCTGTAATTGTGTTGAATAGAACTTGATCATACATCACGGAAATACTAAATACGTACTAAAACATATACGTACTATTTGAGTCTCGTTTATAACTAGTAGACTTAAGACGGCGCTATCTAATTATGACAATTACCGTCGGCCGACTAACTAACAATATAATGTAATCGTGATTCACTTATTAAATAGTTTAAATATTTTGTATGGAGCCCGCCGTGTGTTAATCGCCGTGGCGGAGGCGGTCAGATAGCGTTATCATGGACTCTTGTTTACTTAAGAGTAACAGTCCGCTGCTGTGTGTTCGGTCCTTGTGACCCGTTGCGGAAGTTTAATCAAATATCCAGTAAAAGGTAATATATCGTTCTTATGTCGTATTTTCACCTCGAAATCAAAAGTGATTTGGAGCTGTTTTGGTGCTTACGAATTTTTTAAAGTTTAGATCACGTGGTGTTAAACCGACGTTTTCGCTCGACTGGTAGTCCTGAGAGTGTTGTGGCTCGTGCTTTTACGAGCTCAAATGCACATCATCGTTTATTTATGCTGCATTTTTGGTAAAGTCACTGTCACATGTGTTTCCGAAACTCGTGGTTTCAAAAACCGCCGTAATTACACTTAATTTAGAAGTATTGTGTATAAGAAATAAGGAGCTGGTATGGGATAATACATATATGACACCATGCTCCAGTATTTATATGACAACATTAGCCTATCTTTGAAGCGTAAACGATGTTATTTTCTTAACAATCATATTATAAAGAATACACATAATTATCATCATCATCATCAGCCCGTGTCAGTCCACTGCTGGACATAGGCTAATACACATATACAAATCGTTAATCTATACCTGGAAATCAATTTGGAAATTAATTCTATCTACTTATTTTAAAATTTATGTTGGATTTTGGTTATTAATAAAACCTTCAAGGCTTATGTAAATTTGTACCACTACCTATAACTACCGGCTGCCGCTGTTATTCAGTAAAGCATTTCTTGAAAATATCTCAATCATTTTCAAAATATGTACAGAGTAGATAATTGCATAGCTCAATCAAATTGAGAGAATTGAGGGTTGTAGAATTATCGAACATAATCTTCGGAATCGCAATCTGATACACATTTAGATACGCACGACTTGACATTCTATTTGCCAATAAAAGTCGTGGCATTCGTACCTAATTATTACAGCAGACCGTAGTATATGTTTCATTTGTTTTGCAATACAATTGGACGCTGTATTTTATAAATTGGTATGAACTCACTATGAACGATGACGTATGCACTACGAAAATTTCGTTCGCTTGGCACGCATCCAGAACGTTGCGTTTCGCCGTGAATTGATAACTGTTTAAGATTCGTACATGATGTTATGGTGTGATATCTGCGCAATGTACGTGCTATTTGTTTGTTTGACGTAGCCGGAACCCTTGATAACAAGATAAATCTTAGCCAAACAAAAAATTCCGTCATCATTTTAGTAATTAACATTGCGATGCAAGAAGCGAATGTGAACGTGGAAATTTAGGCTATTTTTAGACTTATAATTTATTAATTATGTCAATTAAGAAAAATATCTCAGGTACGGTCGCTTCGACCGGATCGCGTCACACGGTCAAATAAACAATCGAAGTGTGACAGTCGGCTGCTATCGCATTTTCCGGAGGCTGGCGCGCTCGCGCGGCGGCAGTGCCCTCGGCGCACGCGCACCGAAAGCATGTGTTGCGCGCCACCTTTGCGATGTACATAGAACCGGCCGCGTTTCGCGCCCCCAGCGCGGAGTCCCTCGCCGGCTCCGACTCGCCCACGCTCTGGACACAGTGCTTACCCACCCCGTTATTCGCAGGCAAGAAAGCCCCCCTCAAGACCTTCGAGGAAGTGCAGCCGCTGCTCCAACAGGGCCGCAAGCGCGAACTGAAGATACTCATCAGAGAGAACTCCTGGCCGATCAACAGCCCGGTGCGAGCGTCCCTCTGGCCCGCCCTCTGCAGACAGCACCAACATGGAAAGTCGATGCTTGACGGATTCTACTGGGACATGGTTACACAGGTCAGTGCTCTCGCGGTTGCGCAACGTCTCACGGCTCTTTCAAGGCTCTCAACTCTCGTTTCACATCCATATAGGATCCGGCGTTCGGCGATAACGCAGCCACTATCTCGCGAAACCGGCGAGTTTGCGCGCGCAAGGTCATGTCTATTTACTTTGCGCAACACCCGAATGCTTGTCAGATATCAAGCCTCCAGATAGTGAGGCGGCGTCCTGCCCAAGGTCGCGAAAGTCGACCAGTTTTCATTCAAAGTCGAGCAACTAAAACTAATCTTTGAATACTCTGCCGAGTGGCGTGTTGCTTAATTGTTGTGTCGAACGCTTTCAGAGGCACATTTTTATGCTCTCCGCTGTCCTAAACAATACAACGGATGGTGTGTGTGTAACTATTGACGCATTCGCAATTCAATTAGTTATCAAAATTCACGTCATGTGTCGACTGAAGCCGATTTCTTAAAGAAAGAGCTATGGCTTTTGAAGTATTGATAATGTCAATGTGACGGATTGGGATTGTTGTTCTAGTTTAGCTGTTTAATACACCTTTTTATTTAGTCATATAGGATCGTAAAAAAAGTGAAAATAGGAGGATCTTTATTGGGAAATATGTAGTAAGTTTCATTATATGACTTGGTATTTCATAAGCTTAACGTTAGTTTAATGGTACTACCCTATTTCCATGAGAAATTTGTGTTTTTTTGGTTGAAAGATTCGTAAATTATTTATGTATTCTATAAATAGTTTACGTATAAGTTTTAAGTCATGAAAGATACATTGCCCTTGTTTTTCCTTTAAAAATAACGCTGTGAAACGCTGAATCGTTTTCAACAAGCAATGAAGAGTGAATAAAGTGCTTTACGCGGCCGGGGTGCGCCGGCGCACGCCCTCATTTAAGTCCCATGCGTTCGACATCAACGCGGCACTGACGCCTACAACGTTTTGACAAACGCGCGCATCAAAAGCTACAATAACATTGTCAGTTTCAATAAAAATAGTTGTGACTGTCTTTTGATTTAAAGTGCTATGACTTTTGTTTCGGAATGCTAGAGCCAATTTGTTCGGACATCTAACAATGGCAGATCTTTTAGTAGAAACAAATATTTTGTTTGAAACTTTAATGTGACCCATTTATGTAGTCGTTGTTGTATTGTTTCTAAAATGACCGACTTATTAGTTTAATGACTGACCGAAGTAAGATACATCAAAGCCTTTGAATTTGTAAATTTGTATTACTTACGTGTATGCAGAAAGTCATTACCTAATCTGTAGTTTTTCTTCATTTTCAATTATTTTTATTTAAGATTGTTTCAATTACGGTTACTACGGTATATTTATCTACCTTATAGGTTTCTCCGTCATTTTCGCCTCATAGAGCTTTAAACAATACGAACGTTGAAAACATTACAGACACCGAAAATCTACGAATTGTTGGTGTCAAATCGATTAGGTTAGAAAAAGCAAAGCATAGCTTCCGAATTAGAATCCGTTTCCGTGAATGTAGGTTCAGAACATTTCGTTCATGCGAGTCCTTGACTCCTACACGTGTGTTTCCACTCTTCTCGAATATACCACAATAGAACAGCTAGAGGTCTCAGATGCATCTCGCATCTCAATTAGACACCGCAGTGCGTTAACAATAGTCGGGTAATTACACTGCAGATGCCGTAGAGAATAGATGAATAATACGAGATCATCTGAAGACCGAAAGCAAGAATGTTATACTCTGATATCCCATAATTAACTCCGCGATAGTTTTTAAGGAATGGGTATTCACTTAAAAAATTTACCATACGTAAGAACAAAAGCACTAGAAATAAAATAAACTAAAATGTTTCATGAATCTAATCCAAAATCTAATTTGAGTACTCAAAATATTCGCACTGGCGTAAAATTAGTTTAAAATACTAACTTGACGTCAGTCAATATTCAAAAATACGAGACAAAGAGGAAATTATGCAAATCTAAAAATATTTTTGGGTCGAAAAAGTCCGTGCTTGGAATTTATTATTAACACGACACCGTTTTATGGCCGTCTGATTTTCTTGTGTACATATGTCGTGCTTAATATTTAAAGTTTCTGACATATGACGATGACTAATGTTTACTTTTTAATAAATCAACTCAGAGCAAGCGTTCAGAATCGTGCCACTAACTCGATACACGCTGAAACTTGTTCGTACGTGATAAAACAACCCTACAACTATTTCTATTCATGCAAATAATTGCACAATTTCGTGCAATTTTAATCAAGAATGACGTCACGTAATAGAATTTTTAACAGTGACGATTGTGTGGAGCTATAAGTTGTTTTGGGGTCATATTATGTAAGTTGGACAATATCAAATCTGATATTTATTATATAAAAATTACATAATCAGACAAAAGCCCCACTAGTTCCTTCAGTGACTGACTATGAGTTTAATTCCAAGTAGGTACGGCTGAATTATCCGGTTTGAAATCTTCGCGATATCTTTGAAAACATTTCTATAGAGAAAAGAACTATTTCGTTTATTCAATTTTTGGATCTAAATTCGCAAAGTTTTTGACAGCCTTACGGATCTGGTCAAGTTTCTGATGCGAACTGTCAAATTTTCGAAAATGAACGTCATAATGTTCATGTGACAAAGTTTCCGAAACTGAATTGATTTCACGTTTGTGCCTAGCAATAGAAGCACTGCTGTAAAATACAAAATATGTAGGTATCTATTCTATGGGAAACAATTTACCTTCGACCAAGGGCCTCTTGTATTGTTCTCACTGCTTCTGTCGGACATACTCTATAGTGAATGAAGTGTATATCATACACATTTTTTCTCTTATCATGCTTCAAGTAAGTAAACACTTTATACTGTAATGTGTGTTGTAAAAGTAAAGTCAAGATGTTTTCTGTGCATTGTTATCAGGTGATTTTTTATAAATGCCAGTTAGTACATATACAATCAAGGTTGTTGGTTAAATTCATAATGAGCGTTGATAATATTATAATCGCAGTTGCAACGATATTATTTTTAATACGACTGAAGTTGAAGATAATGTACTAATTTAGTAAGTTGTTGCGGAGATCAGGGACTTTTGCATTGGTGTGTGCAAATTAGTTAGGAACCTATCCTCGCGTTATGACAGCAGCCAGTAACAAAATTTATTGACATTAGAACAAATCAGCAATTCAAAGATAGATCTAATAAAGAAATAAGACGGCAATACCCATCTTTCTGCTCTGTCTTGTCTATAGACATCTTCTAAAATTCTACGTTCGTTGCGTTCTAACAAATGGCAACCAAAAATGAGAACATCTCATAGCGTAATACGAGTATCTATGAGAAGATCATACGCCCGAAATTATCAAAACATAAGTAATTGAATAAAGACTTTCCATGTATGACCATAACGCTGCTGGCAGGAACTGAGACGTCAATAGAAATAGAATTCTTGTAGAAGTATATTCTTTCTATGAACATGCATTATACGTTTCATGTTATTATTTCTGCAGCTGAGATTGGCACCGTGTCAACAGAGTGCCCGTTCACCTTGCTGCGCACACGCATACAATAACACACAGCGTGTTCATGCACTTAAGCCAACACAATAAAGTCCAAAATCATATAGACATTTATTGACCGACTGTACGTGCACATGAGCCGGTGCAAACACCAGCTTTGCGAATATTGCAGGAATTCATGTAGCATCTGTTATGGATTAAGGCGTTATTGGATTAAGTGCCGCTGAAGTATTGGCGTACACACGTTCACGTCCAATATATTTGGCTTCGGAAACCTTGAGATCCTTCAAATACCGTGTAGCTTCCCAGATATTGCGTTACAATAAGGCTTGCAGTATGCTTATGCATATAACGGTTCATTGTTGTTTTTAGGTTATATCCTTTCCTGCAAGCGTGCCGCTACGTTTTGGGACATTACTGACTATTTCGTTCTCCAATTCCATTCAATAGCGTCTATAAATGTTATCCTATAAGGGAACTTGATAGCTCCATAATTTCTTTCGAACAAGGTAACTATTTTACCGGCTAGTCCAATTCCTTCGACAAACAGTAGCTGAAAACAAAACAGGTTGGTTGACTTGAAAAGTATTATAGGGTAAACATGACTGAAATATGATCTGATTGAAATTGCCCTAGATATTAAACGCTATAATGCGTTGTCGTTATAATTAAATGGATCATTGTATTCTTTTTTCAGGCCGCCTGAACTGAATTATACTTGAATGATTAAACGTGAAGTGAAATTAATTGCATTTATCACGAAAGAATATCGTAATTTTCCTCGATGGTCATGCAAATGTACCTCGAGTGTGTTCCCAGAGATCAGATCATCAGAACACCTACTTGTATTTTTGTTGGGTGCAATAATCCGGGATTGCATAGTTGCGAACTTGCCAAAAGCTATTCATACCAATTACAAAAATACCGCACGAAATTTGGTCACGAAGTATAAATTACTTTATCACTAAGGAAAATCACCACTTTCCTTTGACTCAATACTGTGTCTTATAATAGGTCTCAGAAAATTAATGTTTAAGCATGAAATTAATAGAACAAACACCTTAATACCTAATTTCTTTGTTAAATAAAGTCTCAATAGAGAAGGATTTCTAAGAAGGGAGGAACTTTCTTTAGAACTTCCTTTTCTTCAAACTTCTGAAACATTTAGGACTAAACTCATTCAATTTAATACTTGTACGAATTGCTCTATGTACTTATATGATGATGGGACACGAATTTGACACTCTTCAGGCGCAGGGCTAAACATGCTTTTCGACTCATAGAATTTCTGCTTGTTATTAAGTTTCTTGGCGCTACAAATATTAGATTTCTGAGAAAACTAACAAATACAAGTGTAGAATATATTATTGAACATTGTATTAGTATACTCATGACTGACCAAAATAATCTCAAAAAAAAACAGCTCGCATATAAATGACAGGAACCACATACCTGTACACAATATACGATGGCGATTCGCGATTAACATCTTTGAGTCACCTGAACATCCTCCGGATGTCTTCCCGATGACCAAAGTGTTTTCTGTCGGATACATTGCAGCGATTGTACTGTGCCCGAGCCAAATAATTTGGGGCTTGCTCAGAAAAGTGATATTAGTCGAGATAAATGTGTTTACCAATGTGATTTTAGAAAATTCCTAGATGATCAGTATGTTTTTAGTTTCGTTAGAGACAATAATTCAGGTCTAGTAGACAAAAGTGATAGTAAACATGAAAAATTTCCCGAAAGCGATTTTGACAATTGTAATTTTTGAGAGTTTTCGAGAACTGTGACAGGATCTATATATAGAATCTTACGGCCGTATTCACAAACGTTACTATTATTCATAAACGTTGCGTCGCGGGAACGCACAGGTACCCAAAAACGAATAGGATTTTGGGCACTGTGCATCCGCGCGTCGCATAGTAACGTTTGTGAATACGGCCGTTAGTTTGTTGAAGATCTGGACTGTAATTCACAATCTAATTTGACCATTTTGCTCTCATCTATACAGATAGATGAATAGAATAGAAATAGAATGTAATGATTTTGAAAGAAATAGAATGAAAAAATCATTACATTTTATTCAATTTTGGTTAGGTATTTCCTTCGAGCGTTCCTATAAGTGGAACAGTGAGTAACAACTCACAATAGGATTGTAATTTCGCATGCAGATGTTCACGTGGCCGTGGTGTTCCCTGCGCTTTTGCATTTGAGCCAAAATATTCCGCGCCTATTCACAGAAGTCACAGGAATTCCGCTGTGTAAACAGTAGCTGCCATCTGAAGTATGAGTCCATTTGTTTTTACCTTCAGAATAATTTTGGCTCTCCAATTAATGCGCGGGACAAAAATACGCCGACGAAGTTTCGCGGAATTATTCTCTTTGGTAAAATGTTAATGTCATTATATCTTAATGGACTTTGAATGTTGAATGAAGCATTCAAATTATATGACTCGAAATTGAAATTTATACGTTTTATTGCTGTCATTATGGGGGAGGAATGAAGCTCTTTTTTTCGAAGTATTTATCCGAATTGATGGAAAGAAAACCCCGTTTCTTGAATACAATGATTACGAAGCTTAATCTTCAGAATTGCTATTATATGATGATTATACCCTGAAGTGTTCTAAGAGTTGAGTCCGAGAATGAGTTGACAGGCGGGATCTGGTGCAGTGCCAACGACTCGTACGCCTTGACCCCGGCCGCAACGAGTCGATAACGTGTGCTGTGCAATGCACATGCACTGAAGATAATTAATGCATGGAGCTTTATGGGTTGCTGATTACTGCAACACTCGTTATCATCGCGTCTTAGCGTGTTGGAGTTGGATTTGTTTATATTTGTATCTTTAGCAGTAGGTTAGCTAGTTTTTGGAATGTCTTTTGGGTTATGATATTTGTTAAAGTTGTATCTTCAACGTATTCAGTAATCGAGGCATTGAATTCAGTTTTGAGAAGGTGCCGATAAATCTCATGTCTCTAATAATGAAAGTGGTTTCATTAATTATTCACAAGCCTGCTTTCAGGTCGGCAGATTTTAGCTTTAATGTCAAAGTCAAAGTCAAAATAATTTTTATTTGTATAGGTTTTTATGAAAAACACTTACAAATCGTCGAAGCTACCACCGGTTCGGAAAGCAGCATTCTACCGAGAAGATACCGGCAAGAAACTCGTGTAGTTGCTCTTTTCAAAATGGTGTTTACAATATTATTATCACATTTATACTTTTAACTACGACCACGTCATACAGTCTGGGGCCTTATAAAATTAATTATAAATTAGATTAAAAATAAAAAATTAACCTTAACATACTCTATATAGGGCAATCAGGAGTAGACCAGTCTCCAAGGCAGCACCTGTTCACAAGTATGACGTGTGTACCAGCCATCGCTTCATTCAACCATATTTGAGGGAGTGTAACGACCCGCCACACAGCGCCACCACCCCAGAAACATTTTAGTGAGCATGACTAGTCCAGTTACCCCAATATAAAATATTTGGCAAAATCATAATCATAAATTCATGCTATATTTCAGGGATTTCTTTATGCCAGTAAAGTATTTGTTAGATATAAATAAAAATTACTGCATCGTTGTCCTCATTAGGTCATCTCATGTACGAAGCAAGGTGTTCATCTTGATAATTATGAATTCCACAGATAAATGCCCTCGATACTACGCCCGATTAATCTTAATTAAACCGACGTCGTTATGGACAAACGGCATCTGATGGTTCGTCTTTGACATAATCGTGCACATTGATGCATTCGTTGGAAATCAATAGCGACTTGCGGCAGGTCAGTTACATGCCTATTGACACAAAGTCACGGATTCCACCAACTAGTGTTTCTAACGTCATTATCGTGAATGTCTAACGGTAAATCTTATCAACCACGTGTGGGTCTTTCAGAATGCTAATCAGTGTTGTTGACAGTACTTTGTAACAACTGTTTTTTTTTGTGCTGCTGCTGTTGAGCAGATAATGTAGGTCTTTGTCAGGTAGAGAGCCTCACCCAGGGAGATAATCTTATTCTTGTAGTGGTACAACGCGTCCTTTCTTTTAATGTGTTTTAGTTGATGACGAACCATGGGTCTTATACCATGTTCTAAGTATACAGTTCTGCATTCATTGCAGTATCATGATGTTTGACTTACTGAAATTAATGGTCTCAAGAATATTTTGGACTATTGCAGTCTGTGTTTTGTACTATGGCGTGTCACTAAACACTAAACTATTTGTTTAATAGTCTATTCCTAGAAGTTGCCCTGCACTGGCTTGCACTGGTTTGTTGACCACATGTGCGCCATGTTCTTACAATCAATACAATATTGTTTTAAATAATAAAGTTGGTGGTTGTCTTTTTTTTAATTTTGCGTTATTTTAATTGAATTATAATTCGGATGGGCTGATTGCTGAGGCTGATTTTTGTAAGCGATTGTTCTAATACAATGTAGCTTAGACAATTTTGCTCTCGATTGACATCAAACAGAACAAAATATAAAGTCGAAGCGATATTATTTAACGAACGTTTCTCTCTTAATTAATCCTATTAGGGCGAAACTCGACAGGAGTAAATACTTTTGCAAAGCAAACGTCATTTGACTGCGCCGTGACGCCACAATCTCATTACGTTAAATCCGATTATAGGGAAGGCCGACCCTCGCTTTTATATGAAAACGGCTCTAATTAAATCCCTGTAGATTTGTCTGTCTGCGGATTTGTAGCGAAGTATTTCATGAAAATTATGGCTTGTTAAAATGTAAATACAGACTTTTTGGCTTGTGCTGAGGTCGTAAATGGTTTTTCTTTAACTTCTTCTTCGGATTCTATCTTTTTTTATTTACGTACTTACCGTATTATCTGGCTTTGCTTTTTAATATATAATTGACTTAAGTTATAACGTACAATTGACTTCGGTGACTTAAGAGTCCTATGTCCCCCTGATTAGGGAGCATCCACAGTACGTTGCCATCTCGAATGGTCTTGAGCTAAACGCTTCACTTCGCTCCAGGTCATTTCTATCTCCTTAGCTTCTGCAGTGCGTCCTTGTTTAATGACTAAACCTAGAAGTAGTTGTTAATAATTGGTAACTTTAATACTTTCCAGCATTCGTCTCGTTCGTATAAAAATAATGACATTTAAATCGTTGAGTATGTTATCATATTTGACGTATTACTATCTCCCGCGATTAATTCCTAATTAGTTTCTTGCGCTAAGCGGTCCGTGAGCAATGGAAAATTACTTAATCCTAGATAATTTGTCTATCGTCATTCATTATTTCAACATTAAAGTCTATAGTTAGGAATATATATAACTAGCTTTTGCCCGCGACTTCGTCCGCGTGGCGTGTTTTTTCATACAAAAGTTTTTTCCCGCTAACTCCCGTTCCCGTGGGAATTTCTCAAAATACAGCCATAACTAAACTTTATATTTACTAAGGTACCTGCATGCCAAATTTCAAGCGTCTAACTTAAGCGGTTTAGATTTTTCATACAAAAGGATTTTCCCGCTAATTCCCGTTCCCGTGGGAATTTCGGGAATTCCTTTCTTAGTGCACCCCTACGGTACCTAAGCTACGTCCCTTCCAAATTTCAAGTGCCTACGTTTAGCCGTTTGGGCTGTGCGTTGATATGTCAGTCAGTCAGTCAGTCAGTTTCTCCTTTTATATATATATATATAGAAGATAAACTGTTCATAACGGTCTTTTAGTAGGTACTGTACATAATAATTCTACATATGCCAAGCATCGCTAACACATGAAGTTACCAAAATCTATCAGAATTTAAAAACAAAATTTAGTTTTAATGAAACTATGTTTGGTTTGTAATAAGTCTGGGCAACATGTAGGTAGGCTATAATTGATTTTGGAACCTATAACACATGATGAAGAAACACGATAAAACCAGCTAAACTACTACGAGTAGAGATATGAACATGGCTCCTCAACGGAAGAAAGTGTTCAATCTGATGAGCATTTTCTCTTGACTTATAAAATATCTAAGATCTGGAACATAACTAAAAGGTCTGCTACACTAAACATGTGTCTATAGGAATGACGTTTTAGCAAACATGTTCCGCCTGATAGGCATATTTTGCCGAGTCGTCAAAAATTAGGAGAAAAGACAAGAGTGGTGAAGGGTTTGGATTCAGTAACTTTCAACCATTAATCCTGGGGTAGCCCAGGTGTATGTAGATACATAGCCCCATTTAATTCCAAACTAAGCCGTACCTTATTCTATGGGTAGTGGGTACTAGACAACTGATAAACATACTTAGATACTTTTTATCTTCCCCTTACTTAGATACTTTTTAGAGTCCCCGCGAACGAACTCGCAGTCATAAAGTTTTAAGTTAATGTCTCATAAAGTTTATAAAGATGGCGATAATTGATTATCCGTAGTCCGTACATAGGTAGAGGCGGCGCGGGCGTGGCTCGACGCCAGAACTAAAATAGTACGCGGCTCTCACCTATTGCATTGTGGTCACGTGCTTCAACAATTTGTTGTTTCGTTCCGTTTTGCTTGTTGTGAATTGTGATTGTGTTATTGATCTGAATTTTTACTTATTTAATGCAAAGATACTGTAGTGTACAAAAAGACAAATCAAGTTAGATTGTGCTTTGCCTTGGATAGTTAGTTGAAAATTAAATGGGGAAAGGGAAATGCCCATTGGCCATACATAAAAATGCCTGAAACGGACAAAGAAGAATTTTACATAGAATTGTACCTTAGGTCAACAAAAGTCCATGATAATTTAGTTTGTTATCTAAATACAGCGGCTATTTTGAAACATTATAATTAGAAAATTGGTTACGTTTAAGATCGAAATAGCAGTTAGCGCAATGTATATTTTTATATTGTGTTCAGAGGCACAAATCCAAAAAAAAAAACAAATAAATTATTAGATTTAAATCATAGCATAGAAAATTTTTTTTTACGCATTATTGCATAATCGGGTTCAATAGAAATAAATCAATGAATTTGTACTTATAATTTATTTAGTATGTCGCATTCTACTTACTAGAACAGATCACCAGCAATCGAGCTTAGATATCTTTATCTTGTTACTAAAGACAGATCAAGAATAAACACAACTTTATGAGTACATTGTCCTATTTTCATTAAGTGTGCTAATAGTTGCTTGTGACTAGCTAGAATAATTTATAGGCAAGCTGTATCGGTATATATTTAGAGCCAGTGTTATCTTTCTAGATCTATACATTTGAGCAGACGACAACTATTCACAGCATTTTTTTTTAACATTTGACATTTACATTGACATTATGATTTGCCAAACAATGCAAATATTGTCTCTTGTTACACCAAACCTTTCATATTTTGTACGAAAATGTATGTTTAATTTCTTAAACACGCTCATTTTTAGGGTTCCGTAGCCAAAATGGCAAAAACGGGACCCTTATAGATTCGTCATGTCTGTCTGTCTGTCCGTCCGTATGTCACAGCCTGTTTATTCCGAAACTATAAGAGCTACATTATTGAAATTTGGTACGTAGATGTATTCTGTAAACCGCATTAAGATGTGAAAATAAAATCAGAAAAAAATCCAAAATTTTTGGGGTTCCCCATACATAGAACTAAAACTCAAATTTTTTTTTTCATCATACCTATCCATAGATACCCCACACGTATAGGTGTGGGGTATCTATGGATAGGTATTTGAAAATGATGTTGAGGTTTCTAACATATTTTTTTTCTAAACTGAATAGTTTGCGCGAGAGACTCTTCCAAAGTGGTAAAATGTGTGTCCCCCCCCCCCCCCCCGTAACTTCTAAAATATGGGCATGATAAAACTGAAAAAAATATATGATGTGTATTACTATAAAAACTACTAACGAAATTTGGTTTGAATGAAATCTAGACAGTAGTTTTTTTTAAACGTCATAAATCAAATTACCTAATTTTTTCATTCAATCAGTGGTACGGAACCCTACGTGCGCGAGTCCGACTCGCACTTGGCCGGTTTTTCTTTAGCTTATATTATGTGGGAGGAGGGAGAGTTTCTTTCCTCTTACAATCCTGGGTTCTTTAGGCGGGGCGTGAAACGGCATCTCAGTGGGCCTTCAGGGTGAGGCCGTCGGTCGCAAATAGGTTTGTTCTATTATGCCTGTCGACCTCACTTTTGGAACTCACGACCGCTTACCATCAGGTGGAGTGAGGTCATCCTAAAAGCTCTTCTTGTATAAAGAAAAAGTTAATTGCCAAATGTGACCGAGAATCGAACCAGGTAAATCATCCGCGCTTTAAGATTCCCGTTCTAATCATTGCGCCACCGAGGGCAGCCCGCCAATATCAAACGTTGCTAACCGGATATTAAATTCGTAGCGCAATCCGAACTCGGCGTACAGTTGGCTAATTTAAATAATAACGATGGTAACGTAATTGGGCTCGAAAACAGAAAAACCGAAAAGCACGTGGATACAGAAATTGGTACGATGACACGGTCCGAAAGACACGTCCTCGAGTCAGTCAGCTGATTCGATGTCAAAGACTGTCATGAGACGGGCTGAGTCACCACGGTAGGAAGCGGTACCTACTCTACCGCTGCTGGTAGAGAAATCACTTCCTACATTTGAGGGATTTCATTGCACACGTTCGTCAACCTTGGTCGACGTTTATGGATTAAGCGTTGATCTGTCGTGTTGTGATACGAATGGTATTTAATAGTTCAGTTTCAAACTTCCGATAGGAGGAATTAGATCAGGGGTTCCTAAACTTTGGTATTTCGTGGCGCACTTATACGAATACCAAACGATAGGGAAATCACCTTCATAGTCTTGGGATTGTAAGTTAGGGTACTCGTATCATTATGCTTCGCGGAACTCCCTGACATTATCCATGGCACACATAAAAATATGGAACTCATTGCAGGAACAAGTGTCTACCTTTGATTTGGGATCCATTTAACGGGTCGTGAAAAAGCATCTTACGAGCCGGCATTTGCGGTAACAATTTTGGTTTTGATACCGCTCGCTCGTAAGTTGGATACCGGCCCGTTGTCACAGCGACTTGGGCTTCTTATTCGCTTTCCATTGTAGGAATGCCATTATGCTGTGCTGTTTGGTGTCTTTTGAATGAAGGGATTGTAGTACATTACATGAACAAACAAATGTAGCTATTTTTATTACACCTATGTATACCTACTTTTAATTAGAAAGATACTTTCGGTTTATGTGGCAACAAGAAATAAATAGTCATGGTAAATTTTTGTTCGCCAGAGTCCCAACAGACGGTGCTCTTAATTAATCTCAGAAGCTATTAAGATTACTTAATTAGAAGCTTTCCAATACATGCAAAGTGGTTTACGAGATTTTTTCAAGCATCGTAACAGGAAAATATACAGAAAGTATTGGTATTAACAGAACTAGCTACTGTTTTATCCGTATTCACTATTGTTGATTAATGTTGCCACACAATTTTAATTCGCAGAAAGATTAATGTTTAGGTACACATAGGCATTAAATTTTCAGAATCTAGATCGGAAGTGATGTGGGGGAATTCCTCAATTGACGTAGAATCCAATAAGTTTCTAAAAAAGTTTATCCAACAAAAAATAAAATTGAATTCTCCGTACCAACGATTCGAAATTGTATAACGAAAATAGATATGCTCGGATGTATTCCAGTCAAACTTTAAACTCAAAGGTGCTAGCTCACCAGGAACATTAATTGTACATTAGAAACATTACAATACTAGCATCTTGACGAACGAACATTCGCGCGTTATGTAGATAGATATTTTTTTTATTGCTTTCTTTCCTTATGCTAGGCAAATGTCTCTCCCAAACTTTTCCACAGTTCTCTGTCTCTTCATTGCACAAAAATAAAAATATTTAAAGCTTAAGGTATAACAGGCGTCTTGTGGTACAATTTAAGCGGTCATTTAGTCAGTAAGCGATCTCTTCCAGACATCATTCATGTATGGAATTTAATAAATTCGACTTTGAGCATTGCATTACAACACTCCTCTGTGACTGATGAACATTTACGTGTCGACTTTGCTTTTAATATTACAAGATATTGCACATGTATCATTACAAGATGTCTATACATGTGAACTCGTAATGCACCATTACAAAGCGCGCGCTGTAATGCTCGGTCACCATCAATCAATCAACAGCCCTGGTGTTTACGCTGCTGAAAATAAGCCTCTATTAATTCTCACCACTTTTCTCTATCCCGTGCTTCCCCACAGCCAATGCTAGCAGCTCCCCTCACTATGTTATGCTGGAATCTGTTACGTTACATTACATGCGCATGCTACCGGTGTGTGAGCACCTTTAAAGCGTTAACCCGCTGACGTGAATGGGTGCAGCGTTTAATTAATCGAGTTGCGTAAACATTAAAGCTATTAGCTACCGTACGATCTCTGAATGTTGCTAGCTTGAATGCTGTAGGTGTGGTGCCATTTGCGATTCTGATAATTCTGTTTAGATTTACTTTATCAAGTAATTTGAATATGCACAAGTGACAGCAGACAAGACTTGCGAGATAGCTGTTGAGGTCTTAAACGGATAATGTTAATTTATTATTCGATTTAGTTTAATAGACTGAAAAAGGTTAATATTTCAGTAAGTAGTATAACCTTTTCCAACCTTTTTACTAATAAATATTACGTGCATTCAATACGATAATACTTCATGGACGTCTTTCCATAGGATTTTTCATACCTTTTATCAGAATGTTAAAGTTCATTCAAATCAGACCGTAATGGAAACACGTACTGTTATGTTATCGTATTGACTATTATTCTAAGATTGAGTGCTTCTATTATGAGTATCAGAATAACGAAAGCACCACTTAAATACAAATACAAACACCCAAACACGTAACAAACACATATTTTCATCATATTAATATTTGTCACCAGTTAGAACTGGACCCTCGACACTGGGTTCAGAAAGCAAGGGTCTTATTCAAAGGCCTATTCCATGAATTAGGAAAGAAGAGTCACATGTCGGCACATGTGATTCCTGTACACAACCCACTCCCGGCCCAGAATGCATGGTCATTGCCAACGAGCTAACGATGTAATCAAACCATTGATTTAGAAGTAATCCGAACTTGCACACAGTACAGTTCACAGCGTAATGCAGGATGCGCTCCAGTGTATGAGCTCGACTAACTAATTGCATTGCGTAAACACGATTAGCCGTCGTATGATCCATGCAACGCTACTGAGCTCGGTTTAAATCCAATGATTACATACTTTGTATGTGCAAACTGAATAAAAAAAGCATTTGTTCATATCATTATCATCATTTGCCCTTCGCAGTCTACTGCTGGACATAGGCCTCTTTCAGTTGTTCGCCAACATGCTGGATCTTGGGCTTCTCACATTCAGCACTTGTCAGCCATCTTGCGCAAATCGTCCCTCCACCCGGCCTGAGGGATGGCCTGATACTTACCGAGGCCAAGTCCCTAAGGCATTCAAAAATCCTTGTAGTTTTGCTAGTATTTAATAAAATTTAAATCTAGATGTAGAGAGATAAATGTTTTTAAAAAGTAAGGGTTAAGTTAATTGTCATTATGGCAGTTGCAAATGGTCTTAATTATCATATAATGTAGAAACATGGTCTACTGGCGTTTAATTTAGTATAGATATTTGTGCTATTAGAAACATTTAAGTAATATACGCATTGTTAAAAACATAGGACATTAGGTATAATGTCGTAGTAATCTAAATATATAAAACTCAAAGGTGACTGACTGATTGACTGACTGACTGACTGACTGACTGACTGACTGACTGACTGACTGACATAGTGATCTATCAACGCACAGCCCAAACTACTGGACCGATCGGGTTGAAATTTGGCATACAGGTAGATGTTTTGGCGTAGGCACTCGCTAAGAAAGGATTTTGATCAATTCTACCCCCAAGGGGATAAAATAGGGGATGAAAGTTTGTATAAAAATTTGTCGATTTTAAGCCGATTTTGCTATGACTTTGCATGTATAAAGCTACTACGTAGGCATCCGCTAAAAAAGGGTTCTGATCATTTCTACTCCCAAGGGGATAAAAAAGGGTTCTGATCATTTCTACTCCCAAGGGGATAAAATAGGGGATGAAAGTTTGTATGAAACTTTGTCAATTTTAAACCGTTCGGGCTGAGACTTGCATTCATAAAGTTACTATAACGTAGGTATCGCTATAAAAGAGTTTTGATAATTTCTGTTTCCAAGGGGATAAAAAATAGGGGATGAAAGTTTGTATTCATGAAACTTTATCAAGTTTAAACCGATCGGGCTGAGACTTTGCATGTTTAAAGCTACTATGAGGTAGGCATCCGCTAAAAAAGGGTTTTGATCATTCTTACCCCCAAGGGAATAAAATAAGGGATGAAAGTATGTATGACATTTTGTCAATTTTAAACAGTTCGTGCTAAGACTTTGCATTCATAAAGCTATACTATGACGTAGGTATTATAAGGCTAAGAAAGCGTTTCGATAAATTCCACTCCGAAAAAGATAAAACTTCAAATATTTACCTAAATCAACCCTTTACGGGATTCAATAGGAAAAAACTTGAAAGGCCGAGAAATAAACTCACAGCCCAAAACTACTGATTTCTCTCAATAAATGGCCTTACTGGTAAAATTAAATCTAAATAGACTGACTTACTGACTGACATTTATATGCCTTAACGGCTAAACGTAGGTACTACAAATGTAGAAGAGACGTAGCTTAGATACCGTAGAGGTGCACTAAGAAAGGCATTCCTGAATTCCCACGGGAACGGGAATTAGCTGGAAAATCCTTTAATATGAAAATCTAAACCGTTTCAAGCTTGAAATTTGGCATGTATGTACCTTAGTAAACTAAAAGCTTAGTTGCAACAGGATATAGCAAAATTCCCACGGGAACGGTAGTTAGCGGGCAAAACTTTTGTATGAAAAAATCTAAACCGCGTAAGATAGTTGATTAAAATTTGGCATGCAGGTACCTTAATGAACGTAAAGCTTACTAGCAACGCGATATTGCAAAATTCCTACGGGAACGGGAGTTATTGGGAAAAAACTTTTGTATGTAAAAATCTAAACACGCGGACGAAGTCGCGGGCAAAAGCTAGTTAAAGTATAAATTAAGCCATAGTAATGACTTATACAGAAACGGGCATTGACTACTTTATATAGTGTTCTTTCCAATTCCCCTTAGGGCCATCCGTTAATTACGTCACGCTTAAAAATGGGAGAGAGGATCATACAAGTACAAAGGAGTCCAACAAAAGGGTCACAACAAGGTCAAAACTTTCATTTGTCAAGGACTTTATTTGTGGATAGCCCCTTATAAGCCGAAGTGTAAATATGCCTTGCCGGCTTAGTCTGTGTAGCATCACGCATGTAGGTAAACGTTATTCTATATGTAAATGCATTAAATCCCTTTTAGACAAGACTTTACGTTAAGCAGGTGGTAAAATACGCCCCCGATGACGCAATGGCATCAGCTTTATTGTAAATACAATTGTAGTTACTGACTGTAATACGTATGTAGTAATTGCCTTCGAGTATTTATAATAATGCTGATGATACTCGTGGTTTGAAGGTTTACCCTGTTTATTAATCTATTGCTAGTTGATAGGCTTATTCTAAATCATTGTAACTTTTCGTCTGTATCATTAAAAAGGGGCTTAACTGCTTACTTCCACTTACAAATTGATCAAAAATTGTCAGTTCTACGACAATATCTAAAATCTTGCTCTCAGAACGCAATTTTAGGAATAGTGCAAGTCTGTTCTTTAGATAGGTAGATAGATTCATTTCATTGCCCATATCAATTATAGAAATACTTATTACCTAGTTAAATAAGTACAATATAAGCGGTCTTATCGCTAATAACTTTTCCATATAGAGGGGAGGAAGGAGGGCCTTTGTTACTCTTCTAATAATTTGATTAATTAATTAATAAATTAGTGGCATAATCAACAGCTTTTAAATTCACTGGTGTCATCTCCGACTTCTTGAGATTGTACTTTCTTACTCTACTTGGGGTTTAGTACTAAACTTTTAACTATCTTTCCGTTGCACTCACGGATGCTACCAACGGCACTTTTTCTTAGTAAAATGTTGGTCTTTTGTCTACCTACATTTATGAATGCAATGACTATTACATAAATCCACATGTTTTCTTTAACAAGAAGTAACGTAAGCATATTATTTGGCGCTTCAAATTACATTTGCGACCTAACCCAACTGCGTTGTGCATCACACACGTAAAGTAATACTTATGCTTATCGCAAGCAAACCGTTATCGTATTGTAATTACACAATTGTGCGCCGTTTAAAATAACACTTGCTATTTAAATCACACTGCGGCTTCGATTGTGTCGAATTTGATGATATCGTGTGGCTACTTCAAGTTAAATATCAAATGTCGTATTAGTATTGGGCGAGATAGTTTGGAACTATAACTATTATAGTTGCATTTGTGATTGCAGAAAGACTGTGACCGATTGCGTACACCAAAATCTTTAATGAGCATTTGCACACTCTCATATAATTATAGAAACAAGACGGTTTTTAAAAAGAACAACGCATTAGACTCCTACTCGCCAAATCCATCCGGGGAGGAGTCTGCATGGTGTGTGAGACTCACACCTCCCAGAATGGGACTGCTTACCTTTTAAACCCCCCTGTGTCGTTGTCAGAGTGCAGAGATTCGGGTATCATAGCTGGGGCTTCGTTCCCCAGACGCGGACGTCTGGGGAACGAAGCCCCAGCGATGCGTGGTTGAATAAAAAAAAAAAATATGCAAAGAAGCCACGGCCGTCTCATACTCAGATCTTAGACGTTTCTACCTATTTGTTTTAGCTGCATGTAATATAGTTGGGTTAGGAATAGCACCTTCACTTTAATCAAGTTCAGTCAGGAGATATGTATCCACCGTTGTCACAAAGGCTTTTCACCTCCATAAATCGAAGGGTCATTAACACCCACAACTTATACCTAATTTACGAGACGCAAAGTCCCCGAGGATCTTAATTAACAATGAATTGTCGCACGGGTTCCGTGAACCCAGTCTGAGGTCACTTTCGGTGTTATCGGCAGTGTCTTGTGGCCCTGATTTATTTGAGGCCCTTTGCTCTCATCGAACACATCATACATTGTGTACTTTATAACATAGGTTCTCAACCATTTACAGACTAACGCCCCTTTACAAGAACGTTACTATGCGTCGCGCCTACGCTCAGGTACCCGACAACACTTGAGTGCCGGTAACCATTATGCCTTACTTCGCATAGCGTTGTTAGTTTTCATTGATAATAATTATTGTTTGTGAATACGGGTTAGTCCCTGCGGTTTAAGATAAAGAATACAAATCACCGAACCATCTCTTCCCGTGGGTGTCGTAAGAGTCAACCAAGGGATTGAGGTCTCAGCTGCTCGGTCGGTGGTAGGGCTTACACGCCTGGCTGACGGCTACCGTCCCGGCGGAACCCCCGTGAAGTGAATTAGGTCGCGTTTGTGGATCAAATCAAAATGTATATCTAAAGCTATCTTGAGGGCCGATCATGGCGGTGGTCTTTAAGCTTCCCTATCACTTTACATTAGTTTACATAACCCAAGACATGCCACGCTGGGCCACACAGCGCCACCTAGCCCCAAACTAAGCCGCAGCTTGTACTATGGGTACTAGACAACTGATAAACTTACTTATATACATTTTTTTTTGTAAATAAATACATATTATACATAGAAAACACCCAGACCAATACAAACAGACGTAAATGTCAAATGTTTCTGTGCGGGAATCGAACCCACGACCCTTGGCTCAGAGGGCAGAGGTCACTACCAAATGAGCCACCGAGCCTGTCAAAGGGAAACCAAAATGACGTGCCATTATAACAATAATAGTGTTTTTTCGGGACGCTGTTTTAATCTATACTCTAACGCCCCCTTGGGGGCTGTACCACCCCCTTTGGGAACCTATGCTCTACAACTCTCCAACTGCAAAATACAATAAATTTGTGATGAAGATGGTCGTTGTCACTAGCTATTGGCGATAGCAGATTCATCATTTTGATTTAGTGTCGATGATTTGATCTATGTGTTTCTTCTATTGTTGTTTAATATTTATTACAGTCATCTATTACATACTGGAATTCGATGGAGGTGATGGTGTCATTATGATATCGCCTGTAATCATGCTGTATGTATTTTGATAAAAGTACATACATACTTACTCGTATTGGGATTCCCAGGCGCGAGTCATTAGAGTAACGTTTGGGGCTTTTTGAATTTAGTGTTTTCTATCTTAACTAATATTATAAAGCTGAAGAGTTTGTTTGTTTGTTTGTTTGAACGCGCTAATCTCAGGAACTACTGGTCCGAATTAAAAAATTCTTTTTGTGTTGAATAGACCATTTGTCGAGGAAGGCTATAGGCTATATAACATCACGCTGCAACTATTAGGAGCGGAGAAATAATGGAAAATGTAAAAAAAAAACGGGGAAAAAATAACTATTCCACGCGGACGAAGTCGCGAGCACTGCTAGTAACTAATATTATAAAGCTGAAGAGTTTGTTTGTTTGTTTGAACGCGCTAATCTCAAGAACTACTGGTCCGAATTGAAAAATTCTTTTTGTGTTGAATAGACCATTTATCGAGGAAGGCTATAGGCTATAGAACATGACGCTGCAACTATTAGGAGCGAAGAAATAATGGAAAATGTATAAAAAAAACGGGGAAAAAATAACTATTCCTAGTAGTCACTAGTCTTAACTAATATTATAAAGCTGAAGAGTTTGTTTGTTTGTTTGAACGCGCTAATCTCAGGAACTACTGGTCCGAATTGAAAAATTCTTTATGTGTTGAATAGACCATTTATCGAGGAAGGCTATAGGCTATATAACATCACGCTGCAACTAATAGTAGCGAAGAAATAATGGAAAATGTAAAAAAAACGGGGGAAAAATAACTATTCCAAGCGGACGAAGTCGCGAGCACAGCTAGTCTTGGATATGTGACACATTTGGAAGTGTCCCTGCCTTCTGAACCAGGGGTCGTGGTTTCAATCCCCCTGAGACGAACACTCATGTACTTTTTGTGTCTAGAGTGATAGCAGAAAAAATACATGAGTGGTGTATTTAAGTTGTACTTGTCGTGGTATCTTCGTTTATTCCGATTTTCATAACATAGCTACATACTTTGGGATCCGGTCAATTTATGTGATAACTTTGTCTATCCACAATCTCTTCTCAGTCACTGGTATAGTTAGAGTTTGTATGGAAAAAGATTTTTTTTTGTGATTTCAACATTGCTCCCATACAAAAAGTTGAGTATCTAGATAAAGGAATAAAGGAATAAATAAAACTAGTATCTAGGATGTTTGTTGATGTTTTGCAAATAACCCTGTATATTCTTTTGATTAACCCTTGTTGTCCCACTGTAGAGCACAGGCCACCACTCAGTCGTGAATTTCCATCGTAGCTCAACATATTTCACGATGATCCGTGCAATACAAGCCGCGTCCATACTCCAGCAGGTGCCGCGAGCATATTCTAATAGATGCGCATTGTGCAACGCTCAATCCTCGCACATTCACGTCCGCGCCGGTGCCACGCCGGCAGCGTTGCTCCGCGTTGCGTTGCGTTGCGCAACGGACCCACGAGCTACGGCGTTTACTCTTTATTAGGTCGATCTATTTTCAACGTTATCGGCCGCATTGCCTTTGCGCTAACCGTATCTACAATATCGTTTACGACGAAAGCACACGCTTTGTCTTTTGTCATCATCGTCATATGATTGATTGTAGAATCTGATTATCTTCGGGGTTTGAAGTATTCCTCAAAGCGGTCCCAAACTATTCCTCGGAGCGCGCCTTTTATCATTTTGCTATCGTAAGCTATCGTAAAGGTGCGCTTCTAGGAATACCTTCGAGATTTATCTGAACCACGACATTCATAACACACATTACTCGATTCCGTTTCCGAATTTCGGATATTTACTCAATAAAACATTCGTGTATGACCGATAAAACTCAGCCGCAAGTAAAAATAGCGTCTTGTTTATTTATCTCGCGACCGGCAAACGTATATCATCCAAATAAAAGGACGTTTAAAAATAATCCGCATAAACTATATTCGTGAATGTGGTGTGTGTGTGCGTTAGAGATAACCGCGGGTCGCGGTCTCATATCAAGTTATCAATCAAACTAGGTGCAGCAAACAAGCGCGATGCCTGGGGTTATCAGATCAATAGCTCAGCACTGTTTACAGGCGGCGATGATACGGAAATTGTCTCCGGAGGCACATAAACATGTTACATATTACGATCTATACTGTTGCTTTGTATCTACTATCGAAATGGAACAGTGGAATTTGCCTCACACATAGATTTCTCTGGATGGATTACAGAAATGTTCTCGCACTGTTATCACGCCAACAGCTAATAAGATTTTATCTTCTCGCTTTTACGGCCCAATTTAAATTCGCATCGTCAAATTTCAGTTATTCGCACATGTTAATGTCTGTGTCAACCGTGTTAGTAGGTAATATACTTCAGCTAAATGAGTGTATGAAAATCATTCGTCAACACAGACGCATAATTTAAATGCCGCGAAGTATGCAAATAGCGATGGAATTATGAGAACGCTACTATGTGTAAATAATATTATTATTTACTTCTGAAAACATCAATTGCTAGTTTTATTTATTTAACATGAGATGTCGGCTGCTCTGTGGCAGACGTGCGCCGGCGGCGATCCGATTGACGTGTACAATGTACATCTAGCCACTGAGATAACACGAGTGTTTTCACAATCGACTTACCACCGCGAAAGATTTACAGTCGCGCACAGTGTGATGGTAAAACACGGAGTTATTTCCGACGGAATCCGCCTTGTGGATTTGCTCTGCCGAAAATAGTATCATCGATCTTATTCGCAGAGAATAACAGCGGCCACGTATTTATTTATCCGACGGCATAATATTGGAAAAGTTTCGCCTTATTTTCAGAGTTCATTATCATATTCATAAACTAGTTTTCTCGGCGGCTTCCACCAAGTTTCTGATGGACGCAGATTCGACAAATCCTAGTCATAAATGCGATGATTTCTAAGACAAACCGGCCGTTGAGCGCTGAACAAACCGCATCAAATTCGCGATTCGGCCCGTGTCGGTCCACTTTATACAATTAGGCGTTGATTGTCGGCGGCTAGAGGTCGTGTCGGGGTTCCGTACTAATTAGGGCCTTAGCGCTTCGCCCACGCACGTGCCCATTGTCAACCTCACCGTGTAATCTGCCGTTTGATTCACGTGTTTCGGCTTTTAGACAATGCATGTGTAGTTTGATTTCATTGTAACTCCACCATGAGTATTAGATTTGCTTGTGTCTCAATTACACTCGCAGCTTTGCCATTAGGCTTGCCTTTATATAACGTTTCATTCAAGTCATTGCGTCGTATTGCCGCGACTCGACAGCACTTGTCTACTGTATCCTTGAAACATCCATTTAGTGTCTAAACAATAACAAGCACTTGAAAGAAAACGGTTTGAACGCCGGTTGCCGACATAATTATCGAAGATGCATTGTCTTGAGTTATGATAATACTACATTCACGTACATGTTGTTTATGGGCTGGATCTAGTAAATTGTTTAGCCCACGCGTGTCCTAACTTCGACCTCAATCTCTGCGCATAAGATATATTATTATTCAATGTTTATATTTACACTCTTATTGTTATTGGACGCGCTAGTACAATTGCCAAGAATCCCCGTCTCTTTAGCTATATAAACAAGCTTTATATTATTTTACTTTTCGCTACCTTTTATTTTGTTTACCATGGTCGACATGGTCGTACTCGGCGCAACTAGAATAGATTTATTTCTACGTTATTATTGGAAATTGATCTTATCAGCCTTTGCGTGACTAGGACATACGATAGCTATTAACTTTTCAAATTGACAACCCATTAAAGTCACGATTTCTACTATTTAGTGCATTTTACTGGTACACATGTTCTTTTGTTACTTAATAATAGTTCTTTGTGTAATGTTTTAATGGTATTGGGAATAATTTCAGACGTGCATTGTGTTTTTCCAAAACGTAGCAAAAATATAGAGTTGATTCTAAAATTAAGATACTTTATTTGGATTTTATATCTTGACCGATGATATCTGACTTTGAACTTATTTATAAATAATCTATCTGCAATTCAATCAGCAAGGCAATGACTATAATTTAGTCAATTGGTAAAAAATTGGGCATCTAAAGTCCTTCAATGTCGAGGACGAAACAAGAATCAACTGACTCGACACGTGGCTTAACATAACTCGCTACACTAAAATCTGTTAACAATGAGCCAAAAAAAGTAGCAAGTTAAAAAACCGGTTTCTCGATAAACAAAGCTCGGCATCAGGTTGTACGTACTTGCGTGCCATCTAAGCGCGTGGGCGGCCTTGACTGAGCGAAGGACGGCGCGCGCGCAGGGGGCGTGGCACTCACGCGAGCGCGTTCGCGAACTTTTTAGGATTCCGTAGCGAAATGGCAAAACACGGAACCTTTATAGATTCGTCATGTCCGTCCGTCTGTATGTCACAGCCGGTTTTTTCCGAAACTATTCTGTTGAAACTTGGTAAGCAGATGTCTTCTGTCACACGCATTAAAATTATCACATAAAAATAGAAAAAAAAATTGCGATGCTCCATACTTAGAAGTGAAACTTAGAATATGGTTTGGGTTATTTACTAAATATTAAAAAAATTAAGGATTTTAATATCATTTTTTAAAAACTGTTCAAACTGAATAGTAATAAAATGTGAGTCGTCGTTCTCTTTTGTTCAAAGTGTGTTCAAAGTCAACGAACTACACTATGTAACTTGCAACTACGGAGCTCTTGGGCGAATCCGACTCTCACTTGGCCGCTTTTTTTTCCCTCCTTCGTTTAAACGTTTCTTGTTCTCGTCCGCCGGAGTTACGTACGCAAATTCCCCTTTCACAAACGATTAAGTTCGCTCCACTTGCTGAGGTGGTTTGATAAGAGCGCGCGCTTGCTCTGTTGTTGATAAACATGAAGAACGCCAATTATATCATTTAGAAAGCAATGTTTGTAATGACTGGGCTGTGGTTAACCTGTCTTTGGTCGCTTTTGGCATTGGAAATGACCAACTTGTCTGAAATTAGCATGTGTATTCGTATTTTTTTTATAATTGCCTGATGATGCCTTCTCAAGGCCTTCACAAAAAATAACTAGATTTTTTTTTATTCAATATGAATTTGTGCTTGCCCACAATTCACATTATGTTAAGTGATATTGAAACTTACGATGGAGCGCGCTTACCCCCCAAAAAAAAACGATTCACTCTCGTCTTGAGCACCTGAAGGTTATATATCTCGGGGAGCGAAGAAGAAAAGCAACGGCACACAAAGTTTTTGCCTGTTTGAGAGTTATGGACAGATTTCTAATCAACTATTGTTAATTTATTAAGTATCTTCTTTACAATATTTATGTCGTTTCGCTAAACTAGATCCACAGAAAACCTTATACGAGTTCAAAACATCGCAATCAATTTAAACATCTGCCCCAACAAAGGCCAAGCAACTTGCGCAGAACAAGCGTGCAAAAAACAGTCGGACGTACTAGCGAATTTAGGGTTGTCATAGCATTAGTAATATCTACTGGAATTATCATAGCTTGCGCAAACGTTTGATTAGATTCTGTAAAAATAGAAATATTCTTATGTTTAATCATCGATGTTATTATTATGTGCCTCTATTTGCTTATCTTCCATTAGAAAAATGCTGTTCTTTGAGCATTTTTTTTCTAATGCTGACTAAATGCTCAGGAATAAGTATAACGTTCAAAAGATTTGTAAAAATAGTTGTACTTAAGATTTATCATACATAAGAACCCTACTATGTGCTTCTACTTCTTTCTCTTTCGTAAAAATAAAACCATCGAGCTTTTACTAAAAACCTAGATGTTTAAGAATATGACGTTCTAATGATAGGATGTAAAAATCCATTTAAAACCTAAATGTAATCCTCTTAAAACCTAAATGTTCAGAAATATAACGATAAAAATCCACTTAAAAATGTATCACAAGAACCCTACTAGTCTAAAAATATATTTTGCTAAAATATAACTGGTAACCCTCGACATATTCATTATTCAAGGGGTACGGACGTTGCGTACGCGGCGAGAATAATAAACGAGGCAATATGCGGGGAGCCAGTCAACTAGCGCTTTTCAGATACCACAATGACGGAACCACTATGAAATAAACTATGGCCTTGAAATAATCACAGCACACGCATGCTTTGTGGATTGTGGCACCTGGTGTTGGGCTGAAGTTACCTCAAAAATGTACGCTTTCACCCTTTTATTATGCAATTTCTGAATGCGAGCAACCTTGAAAATTTCGTTGTATTTGCACCTTGCCATGGTGTATAGAGCCGTGTGGTTTATGTGTTTTTTCTGGGTGGAACCGAATCTAAATTTTATATTGAAGACGAAGCTATCAATATTAGAAATTTAAAACCCCTGAAATTCCGTATGTAGATAATTTTGAAAGATGAAAATTGGCCCATATTTTTGGTGTAGCATTATTTATCCCATACTTAGTGCAGAAAAGCAGTCCTTTAGAAAGCAGAGGTATACTTGTACGGTTTATTTGTTATGGATTTATTGTTTGGTTCATCGATCATTTCAAGCTTCAAATATCCCTTTGATACTGAATTGTAATCCTTATTATTAACTTGTGGATTCTGGCGGTGTTAATTAAAAGTCATATAGAATTTCTTATGGATCCTGACTGTGTTGAAAATATTATATAATAAACAACGTATACAATTTACTTGGAATTAATTTTCCATCCACAAGTTAATAAGATGAATAGAATTTAATTCTTTCCACGCGTCACGGGTTCAATTGTTAGCTTGACCTTTGAACTTTGGAGAATACGGAATACGATGACAAAAGATTTTTGCAACAAGTAACACGAGCCGGGATTTGTTACGTCACGTAATTGTTCAAAAGCCGAGCCTTTGGATAAAAAAGTAAATGTCATTGTTTTTTTCAATTGTTGCATGAAGATGTCTGCTTATTTGCTGTTTGGGTATTAGCTATGTATAATATGGTATTATGTAATTACAAAATAAAAGTAAGTTGATCGATTGTCTAGTGACCATAGTACAAGCTTCGGCTTAGTTTGGGATTATGTTATGGTGCTGTGGTGTGACCCAGCGTGGTATATCTTTTGTTATTTATTTAATTTATATTCATTACACAAGGACATAAAGCTACGGTGTTCAATACCTTAAACATTCTTATAATATGTACTTATATGTTTGTGAAGAGAATGGGAGAGGATAACATTTTATGGCTCAAAACAGAAATATTTCGTACATATCACATTTTTCTTTATATTGTTTGATGTGGATATTTTTGATGTGCGTGGAGACAGTTTAATAAATAGATGCTATAAATTGGAACAAACACATTGAAATCGTATCCAAGTCTGTATTATGAAACAAGTTTTGCAAGTTCAATCGGTCTGAATATCGCTAAATATTTGCAGCTTTATCGATTCCGATTTTTCATTTTCACTCTTCAAAGAATGCTATTTTTCTCAATGAATCGGTACTTGGTGTTGAAATAAACCGTGGTTGTAGATAAATAGTTTTTATTCGATATATAAGCTGTCGGAGAACGAGGCGAACCTTACTAGAGGCCTATGTCCAGCAGTGGACTGATGTGGGCTGGTGATGATGATGATTTTAGATTTGGTTAATAGTAATTACATTTCATATATTAGCAGGCAATAAAAAATGGGTATAGCTTACTATGATGATGATGATATCAGCTTTCTTAAATTTTGATGTTCAAAAATGTTGGTGCTTTTATTGGTGAAGAAGTTGCGGAAAAGTTAATATTACCACCTTAGATTTGGTCATATCACATTCCACCCTTTATTTTTCTCATTTCACATTAAGAACTAATTCATGAAAAATCAACCATTTGTCAAAATCACACCTTATAGTTAGATCGACATTTGTATTCTTTGTATGGATGTGTCCTTGATACTACGAGTATGTATTCTGACTTTAATGATGTGACATTTCTTGTAAATTCATCAATATTATCAGTGATTTTCCATCCAATACATTTCTGTTTGTTGTAATCGTGTTAGATTTTGATTTTCCTTGTGTCTTGAAAGTCTCTAGTACAAAATGGAATAAAGTAACAAGGCCATCAATTAAGTTTATGATAGACTTGAATGAAGTTCCTCTCTATAATACTCTTAACAAGCCCCCATCTCCTAACATCCTTTCCCGCGCGAATTGTGATTGAATATACACGGGCTAGAATGCTGCAGGAAATATCGTTAGCATAGTTAACGTGCAATATCGTAGATTAATAGTAGTTTAAGCATTCTTAGATACAGTGAACATGATACTGACATTGATGGATTCTAAAATTGACTTAATTGCGGTCACCATAGATGTACTCTGGGCTTGGTAAAAAATTATCAAGTGAAAATAATAACACTTGGAAAGATTACTCGCGATGTTATGATGACAAATTTTAAAATAAAAATAGTAACAGAGTTCCAAGTGTATCAATATTAGTACTGATAAGTTTACCTCGTGTTTGCAATGTACATTTGTTTATCACTGTACAACTATACATGCTACCCGGCCTCTCTCTGTACATTATCTGAAAAGCGACTATTTGATTATGCATACAGTTGATTCAGACTCGCCGTTGTGTCGCAATGCGTTGTTTTAAAAATGACCAGCATAGGACGTAACTACCAGTATAAAGTACGGTAGCGAATAAATAGGCATAGTGATACCAATTCAGCGAAATGTGCTTCATAATCTTTCAATGCAGATGCGTAAGAAAAGAAGGAAGGTGAAATTTTGTCGGAATATAATATCTTTTCTGAGCAGAGAGCAATTTTCATCCATTATGGCTATTTTTGGCAAAAGATAAATGCTTATCGCGGTGAAAATAAAATAGGTATTTGATGGACCCTTAGACTCATTCTTGGGGACACGCAATAAAAATTATATTGACTCAACTTACAAAATTTGAATTTTGGAAACAAAGATTCTTTCCACGTTGAGGTCCTGTAAAGATCATAATTATGTGCAGTAACGCCAGTTTGTTGATATAATATCATGATTGACGGATATCGAACTAGAATGTGTTATTTGCATTCTAGATCACGTTGTTTACAACTCACATCATCGTTTATAATGGACTGGCTTCCGTCCATGACTGGGATTGCGAAGAAGTCGGTATGTCGATCTGTCGCGTACTATTATAGTTAAAAATGTTTGGAAAAGGCCAAACATACCTTTTTCCACTTGTACATATTCGTATATGCACAAAAATCTTAGAACCAACGAACTGGATTAGAAGAGCTTATTCTTAATCCCAATATTATCTTTGCGAAATCTCGAGCTGTGTTGATGTCTAATTATAGAATGTGCCTGGCATTTGCCAGTACTGGGGTCCAGCTCTCGCTTTTTTTTGTGCGACACATCGTGAAAAATGGTTGTTTCTCGTATTTGTGTATTATTTCTCATGGCGACTGTGATATGTTCGACTAATTCGGTCGTTGCTCCTACAATTTTACGCAACAATCGTGAGGCGACAAGACACGTCGCAATCGCAATATTACATTATCATCCTTATCTGATGGAAATAGTACGATGCCTTTGGCTTGCACGTGTTTTATTGCCACTTATTTAGAGATTTTAATTTCGATACACGCAACGTAACAGATAAAGAACTCAAGTAAATAGAAGACGGCCATGTCCTTTCCTAGTTTCTCCCTATCTCTCTAGACTACGTTTATTAAGAGAGAAATTTTTGCAAGTTCGCACAAAAAATCGTGGTATTGAAAATACTTCAAGTTCTTCTTTACTTGGTAAGAGGAGCGATGTTGATGGCCACATTGTATTTGAATCCATATATTAACTTTACGGCTCTGATGAAACATGTATTTGGCTCATACCACATCACACTGTCATGATTTTCAATGTTTTGATCGTATCATTAAGTGATGAATTTGAAGATTCTTGGAAATAACATCTAAAATAAATAGGTTTCAGTAGATGTACAAACATAGACACTTTATTATATTTATCTACTGTCTGTCAAGGATTTCATTTGTCTTTATTTCCGTTTTGAAAGCTAGATTAGATAATAACACTGCGGTTAGTATTTCGTTAAGATCGTAGACGTTAAATTGTTTAATTATCTTTAAATCTAAGCCCATAGCTATTTCCAAGCTTGTTAAAGTTTCTTCTTAAGGTAGAAATAGAATCTAGACTGTACAGTCTGCTCCCTTATTTATAATATTTATCCACTGATATGTTCGTAGTTGTGATATAGCTATTTGTGACGCCATGTATGTGTACGACGGCCTTGCTACAAAGTGGATAATCACGCCCGGCCCGTGAATATGTCCGCAGGAGATTGGATAACAAATTTATATGTTAACTATATCAATTCGCGTCTACGGAGAGTGCAAGACTTTAGCTAGTAGTTAGAAATATCTGTGCTTTAGATCATTGATATTGGTAGTAGCATTGCAATGAATGTAATGCTCGAACATTATGTAAGAACCTGAGTGCATCGGGATGTACCGACAAATCAAATGCTTTAGTGGAGTGTTCCTTCACCTGGGTACGCGACCCATAGGCCCTAACCTTATCTATTTTATTTAAAAAAATATCAATATTTCCTTTGGGAAAACTCAGCACCAATCTTCAAATTAATATGTTTTACATGAAAAAGAGCAGATTTCGTCGTCTCTTCGACGACGTCGTCTTTTCAAAAAGTAGTTGCAATTAGCTCTGTGCTCTGTGTTCTAAATATATATTTATATAATTTAGTGTTTCTGTCCATTTATGTGAAATCAGAGTTGAGATGTGCCTTAGCAATTTTATTTCGCTTCGCCAAACGCTAAAGAATAGTCCGTGGCTGTTTAAACATCAGATGTGACATCTTTTCATCTGAAGTTTTCATTGACGTTACTATTATTATGACCGTAAGCCTAGATTTGCTATAAAGTTGGATGGAATTAACAAAGCAATTTCCTTGACAGGTTTTCGGCACAGTCGAGTTGCCGGACAAGCCGATCATGCTCCCGCCCTTCGTGGAGGCGACCCACTGCCTCGGCTACCACCTGACCCGCAAGGGCAGGGCGGTCGCCGACCGCGTGGTCTCTGTCCTCGGCTACGCCTGCCCGGACATCACGTACAGTCCCAGCCTGTACCCCATCACGGCCGCGCTCCTACACTTCATGCCTGGTGAGTTTTACATGAGTGATTAGTGCTGGATCTGTGTGATCTTTTGTTTTTTTATTTATTGTAAAAAGTTTAGGAGTAATGTTGAGGATATCCGGTAAACTTGATTTCAGGTGTTACAATCGGAGTATCCTTTCCTGGATCAATATAATCTTGTATTGTGTCTCTCTTCACTATTGTATCACAACACGGTTACATTTTAAATCTGGTAATTGTTGAATGAATTGAGACTCTATAAGCATTATGCAGTTCGTTATGCGATTCTCAGTAGGTAGGGTTGTCATCTTTAAAATCTGTCTATCAGGACAAGATATGTGAAAGCTCCGGATTTGGAGCGTACACCCCGGATATTTTTTCTTCATATAAAAAACAAAATCTCCGCGAATGTACAATGTCGGTATTGTCATAAAACTGCAATTAGAACCCCGCGTCGGAATGAGGGCATCCTAAACTACGATAAATCCGGGAAACCTAGACGCATGGCGACTCTGTCTGTAGGTGGTCTCCCACTGAAGCGGCAAAGCTAGTGTCTAATCTCGCATATCGTTTTCACATGATTAATCACAGACAACGATATCAATGTAATATATTATAATACCGTCAATACTCAAGTGAAATCGGGTAAATCGGCGGTACGTGTGAAGGCATACTTTTAGCTAGATATCAACGTTGGATATAGGATTCTTTAGTACTTACTTTTATTATAAGAGAAGGCAAGGTAGGAAAAACAAAAAGTTTATATTAATTGCCTTGCTTACTTTAAGTTTTTTTGTTTATTTACGGAGTTTTAAACACGCTCTTGGTATTGTAAACTGAACTAGAAAGTTGTATACTAACTACGACTAACTTTTAGTCTTTTCAAATGTCTTGTAACTTTTGCTGATCACCTTTTAATCGTCCGGCGCAAGTTTTGTTTTTCTCGATTTTCGAAGTTTATTATGATATCATAATAAACTTGATTTATCATCCCATAAACTTAAACATCATTTTCTATTTTAACAACATCATAATATACAAAACAGAGCCACTGTAATATTAGAAAAAATTAAAAGCAATATGTGTTGATCGAGTCTTTTAACTAACGTCGATACTTTTTTGCAAATAGGTGCTAATTACCAAATCATTTGGTTTCCATGACGTCCACAGTGCACGTATAATTGTACCTACTTGACAAAACATGACTATGTTAAGTATATGGTATTAAACACTAAAATATTTAAATTGGTAGTATTATTATTTCTTGCAGGAAGCTATAAATATTTGACACTATAATATAATAAGACATTTATATGCATGAACATGTCTAAATCTATAGTCTTGGTGTTTGATATTTAATATATGGATTTATTAAAAAAAAGTATTAGTAAGTTTATCAAGTTGTCTAGTATCCATATTTCAAGTTTCGGCTTAGTTGTAGACTAGGTGGCGCTGTATGGCCCAACGTGGCACGTCTTAGATTATTTACTTAATGCAGGACTCGGCAGCATAAAACTTTGATCTAACCCATGCATTACAAAATGTATTCCTCCTATGTCATACGGACCACGTATTCCTCATTATTAAAGGTCGTGACATTCCTTGGTAACACCTCTGGTACGGTCTTTTTCCACCGACATTCACGCATGCAAAGCTGCGGTCTGCAGCTAGTGTATCATAATAATAATAATGTGCACAATGGTTGACCTTTGTAAGGCGACCAATAACGGCCTCCAAGTCGCCAGGTTTTGGGCTGGTTCCGTTTGAGGTGAAGTACCATTGACTCGACAAGAAGAAGAAGAATAATAATAATGCACAAATTTTCTGTCTACTTGTCTGCGGTGGCAATGTATTAAAATATTGACATGTACACGATAATTCTTATCATAAAATGATTAATCTACGTAATTTTTTAAAGAAACAATACTTCCACAATATAGTATTTGATCATACATGTTTGTATACCATCGATCTCATCGTATTTGTTACATTCATCTCTCCGAAACATTGAATATTAAAGCATAATCGATATTTTTATCGTTGTGAGCTAGTGACGCTTTGAGGCTATTAATTTTATTACTGCGGTTTGCTCGGTTTATGAACGATGCTGACCATAGCCACCGCTTTAACGGTTGTCATTACCATTCTTTTATTTGAATTCATTTTAATACAATTATTACGATCGATCGATTGATTTTTATGTTTTTTTTTTATTAATTCCTGTGTTTACAGTATATTTTCTTTCTTCTCGATAGAAGTTGTATTCCGAATCCGCTAGTAGTTTAATTCTGTTTAATTTTCTGTGTTGACGATTTATATTTGCTTGTCTCAAGCCTATATGAAGAAAGAGATATTTGATTTGACGTGTGCATACTATTGTATATGCACACTGCACCGCACGATATAGTTGCCTCGTCAGCTCTTGGAAAAAGTGACTTAAGCCGCAACGATTGAGTAACCATTTCAATCACTTCTCTATTGCCACCGCCAGGTTCTGAGATTATAGAGTAGACGGTGGTGATTCCGAAACGCGACTAAGGTCACTTCACGAGTTTTTCGTCGCGTGCACTGTGGTCACCAGGCTAGTAAACCCTGCCTACTGGCCGAGCAGCTGATATATCAAGAAGTCCCTTAGTTGATTCTTACGACACTCACGGGAAGAAATGGGACGTTGTTATGTAGTCTTTTCCGTCACCGCAATGTATATTTTCACATTTCCCCAAAATGACTTTTCTACTTTTGTTATGTAGTCTTTGCAAGATACTCGTCTTGTCATTGTGTCAGCTCGAGGATGTAACCCAGGTTTAGAATAAGTATCTCTTATTGAAAGCAATTTGTTTCAGCGCGGTCAGGTAACAACCGGTTACATAAAACATCCTCTCAATTCTGGAGCAGAGGCGTCACAAAATTTACAGTTGCTCCCGGCTTAATTCAGTAATGAGTGCGGGGGGCGATAATTGAACGCGGCAATAGGCAAATTGCCGAGCCAGTCTACCGTCTATATCTCGGTTACTGCTCAAGCGACTACATGCCTTCCTCCGTTGTGATATGACACTTTATTCTACTTGTCACTACCACATCCCAGATTAATGTCATCAGAATCTAAATTGAACTCTCGTACCTTCTAACAGGGTTTAGAACGCGACAGATGCGGTATGACCGGGTCGTCCTGATTGTACGACAAATGGACGACGTCGGCACGCCACAGATTTGCATTGCGTCCGACGCGCTGTCAAGTCCATACATCTCACTTCCTCTGTCGCACGTTTTAGTATAATTGATTGGAATGCGACCAGATGTGTTTACAACAGAAGACGTTAACTGCTTATGTGTATTACCTAAGAGTTGGGTTTTTGAAAATAAAACGTTCCATTATTAACAGTGGCGTAACTATACCATTCGAGGCCCGTGGCAAATTCATCAGATTTTCACTAAATGTGTAATAATAAATGTTGGGAGTTTGGATTCTCCTCTGACCGGGGGCCCCTTACGGCTGGGGGCCCGTGGCATTTTGCCGACATGCCACCCTGTAGTTACGCCATTGATTATTAAATAGGACGTAAACTCGAGAAGGCATTTAGAGGTTATTTCGGTTATGCTGTCGGATCTTCTTCTTTGTCCTTCCCTTTTCCCATTATTTGGGGTCGGGTCTCCTCACTCTTTTGCGCCAGGATAATCTATCCTGGGTTGTCTGTTCAGGCAAATGGGCTTCCTTGAGGTCTCTCTGTATTTTGGACCACCAGGTTAGTGGCGGGCGGCCTCTACCTCTCCTCTGTTCCGGTAGGTTCAGTGCAATTTTCACCACATGGTCCTCGCTTCGTCTTTTGACATGTCCATACCACCTGAGACGGTTTTCAGTGAGTTTCTGGGTGATTGGTGCGACTTTAAAGCTGCCTCTTATGAATTCGTTGCGCACTTTATCAAGTTCGGTTATGCTGTCGGATACTGGAAAATAATAATTATCTTTCATCTAAGAATCAACATCATCAGCCTGCAAACATCCGCTGCTGGACATAGGCCTCGTCGAGGGATTGGCCATGTCTTAATGCTTGGTAGACGGATTTTATATATACCCAGGTAAACACTGCTGCCCGTTTCCTGATATTCCCTCAGTCGTCTTCTACGACATCCACGAGATGAGATAGATAGATTCTATTCTTAATCCGGATTTATCGTGTATTTGTGTACAACTGTTTATTCAAATGAACTACCAAATATTCAAGGCAAAACTCATCTAGATGTAAGTCATCTATATTTGTTTACATATATATGTCACCGGAAAATAGCAAGAATCGTAAGTTGATCAATTTCCTAGGTAGTTGATTAACTTCCGGAAAAAAATAAATGGCAGTTGAAATGTATTATTTAACGTATGTATTTTAGTAAATTGATCATTTTACGGGGTCTTGCCGTAAAATAATCCAACGAAGATGAGGTGAACGTTGATTGGTTCAACGGCTCACGTGGTGTTATCCCGGCAACCAATCAGGGAACAGTGTATTAAGTTACGGATAATAGTGCACCGTTAAATAGTACATTGAGCAACGATTGGCCCATTTGAGGATGATTTTACTTGTGTCAAAATCGTAAATTATTAAATTACTGCCACGCTACCGTAAGTTGATCAATTAACTGAAATCCATTGCGTTAAATAATACATTTCAACTACCGTTTGTTATATTCCGAAAGTTAATCAACTAACTAGGAAATTGATCAACTTACGATTCTTACTATTTTCCGGTGACATATACAAATTGCACATGTCTATCTGTTACGTGTAATGTCGTAGATTACATTATGTAATACTCCTTGTAAACAACTGTATACTATTGTAACGATAACAAACAATATAAATGTCTCAGGAGAATTTGAAAAACAATCGCGTTTCACTGGGACATTCTTGCAACACGTTAGTCCCAAGGGAGTTGGAGGGGCATAGGCTGTGGATATACGAAATAGCGTTGCCTTACTTTCATTCACTCAAAATACACGGCTCAAAATGTTACTTTCATATTACTTTTTAAACTGAACGAAAAATACTGTCTGTGCTGCGATAATTTGTGCGTTTGTGATGGAACATCAAAACAAGATAATAATAATTACGGTCTAAGTAAGTTTATATGTGGCAATTACAGGAAAGCAGGCATAATAATAAAAAAAAAATGAAAGTAGAACACGTCCATGTTACTCTTTGTACCAAAATGTTACTTTTTGAGCAGTTTCATGTGAAGGGTCCACTGCTATAACGATTATTGAAAGAAAAAAGAAAGAAAAACGTTTATTTAGTGCATAACAATACATGCCAATTTTAACAGCAACATAAAGGTAAAAAACGTGTGTAGGTATAGGCACATCTAACATAATAACACATTCACTATAGGGTAATGCACCAAAAGGGTGACCACTCAGCATTAGCCGTGACGCAAGCGCCGCGGCGCTGGTTTTCAGTCCAATAATACCTGAATTTGGTTGGTTGGTTTGGTTATTTTTACTACTGTTGGGCAAAGGCCTCCACCAGTTTTCTACACTCATCCCGATTCCCAGCAAGTTCTTACCAGACCGGAGAAAAATGGACCATCTCTCTAGCTGTTTCTTAGCTTAAAGTCCAATATATTTAGAAGCAAAAAAAGGACATTCATCATTATTGCAGTGGACCCTTCATGTGACTTCTGATCTGCAGCCGCTGGCAACACTGATATAGAGTCGACAGCCATATTCGGTGTCGAGAGCCATATATCGACGTATTCGTTTCGGGCGCTTATTGGTACTGAAATAGTTGATGACGCGCGCTTCGCTCACGTTGTTGGAGCTGTTAGCATCGCTTTGGTTACGAGCCCAGCGTTGTTTTTATTGTCGGCCGTTGGTCGTGTGTCAATGTCGTTGGGCAAATTATTATTTTCGGTCGCAGCGAGTGTGGCCGTGACAGTGTACCTACGTTTCAACTTTTGTCGTTTCAAAGAGTTCACGCCTCGCGGCTCGCGACCGCGGTTCGGGAACACGTAATAGTAGGGGAGCCCACGATGCTAAATCTGAATTTACTCGACCGTCATAAAGACTTGCGTTGCGAAGCTTAAATGATAAGGAGAAAAAATAGTCATTATATGAAGTATACCTTTTCCTCCTAGCCGCGGTGTTCCCTGATCGCTAAGACATGTCCTTCTTCAAGCGTGGTTTAAAGAGAGCTCTTTCCTCACGGTAGGCAGCGGCATGGCTGTGCCCCTGGCATTGCAGATGTCCATGGGCGACGGTTACTCAACATCAGACAGGCCGCCTGCTCGTCTGCCACTAATAGCAATAAAAAATAAGCATTTCCTCTATCGCGTCAGATTTATTTAAGCGAACCTAAAAAAAACTTCTCATATAATAGGTAATCTGACGATTTGGATGTGACGCAAATTTGTGGTCATTATTAAAATGTGCAAAGAACACATTTCTTCACATGTCATTTTGATATACTCTACGCGTCAGATTATGACATATATGCTGGTTCATAATTCATACGCAGAATCACTCTCCTGTCATCGTCTGTTATCGTCGCAAACAATTTGACTTAATATTCCTGTACAAACTTTTAAATAATAAAATTGACTCCCCGTCTCTGTTGTCAAGAGTTAATTTCCAAGCAAAAGTCCGTCTTCCTCTCCGTTCGTCTCGCACTGTGAATGTTTTTGTACCGCCCCGTTTCAAGAAGAAATACACTCGAAATAACTTTTTTCATCGCTGTCTTAATATGCTAAACAAAGAATTCACTGAACTTGATCGCTTTCATACTCCACTTGGAACGTTTAAACGCCAAATTTATGAAAAATTGTATAAATAATAATACTTAAATATGTATTGTATTGTTATTTAACTCCCATGTTGCATAATAATAATTGTTTCTCTAACTTCTGCACTGTTCTAACGGTTTTGATTTCGACATGTTTCCTGTTTCAATCAGCATTATGCAATGATTTGCAAACAAGCTCACTGTGGTAAAATTATACCTAAAGTTAAGTCTCGGCACTGTTTTGTCTTTTTGTATGTTAAGACTTTAATATAATGTTGCATTGTAATGACTGTTTGTGCCAAAATAAATGAAAAAAAAAAAAAAAAAAAATAATCTGACGATTATCTGGAGGAATTCGTCTAGTCTAATCTGACAATGACAAAAATATATTTGTATACGAGGTCAATATGAAGTTCATCTTTGGTGCAACTTCTTTACCTGGTACTGGGTATCCCCCTTGTTTATTACCCCCGTATATGTAAATCCCCTCTTGGGCGTCCTTGGAGAACTCGCAGACCACAGACTTTCTATCGGCCGATAGTTTGGTCGTAATCAGTACGAAGATGTATGCAAGTCCGCATACGATTTAGTATCGACTGATCTTCATACTGATTATGAGCCCGACCAAACTAACGGCCGATAGTTTGGATATTTTATAGGAAGTCTGTGGTCTGCGGGGTCTCCTACTATAACAATGTTGTGCTCAATCCGTGCACCGAAGCGTCGACATAAACTTGGGCCTGCCGTGTTTTAGTGGTTGGCGGAGCGCCAGTTGATACTCCCTCGGCGTGTATTGATCTAGAAGCTGCCAACACTCGGGATCTTCGCATTAGCCGGGCACGGACGGCGCCGTGACCGTCATGGAATCTCTTGTGTATGTTGTTGCTGTTAGTACGAATACAAGCGTTGTCTATCAACATTTAGAGCCCCCGCAAACCACAGACTCTATCGGCCGATAGTTGGGTCGGACTCACAATCAGTATGAAGATCAGCCGATACCTAATCATTGTAGTATGCGGACGTACTGATTATGAGCCCGACCAAACTATCGGCCGATGGAAAGTCTGTGCTTTGCGGGGGCTCTTATTATGATACCAGCGACCCGCCCCGGCTTCGCACGGGTGCAATTAGACTTTGAACCTACGAATAACGTTTTCACCCTGAAAAGCACGTTTTTAAAACACTGCGGCTACCCCGAACGCTCTCGCACACCCTGCACACTTCTGCAGCTGCTCGCTATCTCCCTGCATTTTCATCTTATATATCTCGGAAAATATGAAAGTTGCATGAAAATCGGTTGAGTAGTTTTAAAAATTAAAGCCCAATGTATGAACAGACAAAAAAATTAGTTTATTTCCAAAGAAAATGTACAATCACGAACAATGTTGGCTATGACTTTATTTTATACTGTGTAGTGAAGCGTATAATTACTGTAATCATCATCGTTACCAGCCTCTAGCAGTCCACTTCTGGACTGGGCTTCTCGCATCCAGCACTTGCCAGCCATCTTGCTGACAAATGCTATATCAAATACAGGTATGATCAAAGTAACGAACGATTGGGGAGGCCTAAGTCCAACAGTGGGTTACGAAGGGCTGATGATGACAACGATGATGATGTTGATGATGATCATCGAAATATGCGTCGCAATTTTATTTACGACATTGTACACACGCCACGTCTACATAGCTTATTACTAAATCTATCCCGGCCAACTGCTATTGACATAATTGGTTCGAACAAATCAATTCGATACGTGATCCGGTACAGTGAACCGCAGTCTTGTGTTCGACAAACAACGTGCACTTTCACAATACATTTTTTCTTTCCTCAACCGTCTCCCATTCAATTAAATTGAATCGAAATCCAACTCGATTAACACGAGTAAGAAAAGAAAGGTCAAAGGGCTTCGCAAAAAGTTGGTATAAAATGTCCCATTACATGTTGTTTGTTCGTGTTGTGAATGCGTTGGAGCGAAACTGAGTTTCCTCTTCCGCTCTCGGGAGCTAGAGAAGCTTATTTTGCTATACGATACGATGATAACACGAGTTTTCCTATTCAAACTTATGCGGGCAATGAAATTTACACTTCGCGACTCCTTTTTCCGTTCGCGAGATGAAAGGAATATGTGATTCGAGTTTTTTTTTTAAATGTTTGTTGTGTGAGATTAGATTATGTGCGTCAAAAGGGAAGATTGAATGGTAAAAGTTCTTAGAGTCAAAAATATCAATGGAAGTAGGTAGTTTTACGAGACTCAGAAATATGGAAGTAGATCGGAATGAGTCGCTCACGTGAGAGTTTATTTGTGTATGATTTATATTTTTTCATAACTATTGTGTGTACACTACAGAGGCGGAGTTAACGCTGCGTAGGCATTCTCTACCCATTAAATATTGGGCTAAGCAAAAACAAGGGTGAAGTCTGTTACAAAAATAACAGAAGGATAGCATACAAGTTTGTTTTCTTAATAACACTCTATCGGTGTGAATCTGTTTTTGATGGGTAAGCGCGCTTCATCTTAGGCTTCAACTTCGCTTAATATTGGGCTAGTTGTGGTGAAGCGCTACCCATTCACTAATAAAAAAAACTAGCTAGATTGCTTTTAGTATAAAGTTATAAAAACCTCAGCATTGTGATCTTGCTGTTAGTAAAAGGTTTTTTTTTAATAATAGTCTAGATTGCTATTACTACAAAGTTCCATTAAATTCAGCATTGTGATTCTACTATTTGTACCATTAGTAAACAACCCTTGTCATTTGATGAATCGATCTATTTCTATTGACCTACAAAAAGGTTCTCCCGTTCGGCATTCTTGTCTACTTTATTTCCAGAACACTTTTATTTGTACAACATAAGCGTCTAGACCAGAGGTATCCAAACTTTTATATTCAGCGTTTTTGTGGTTTTTGTATATTTTACTAACTTTCGGTATGTTTATTAAGTAGATTATTTTTTGTCCTAACAGTAACGAATACATAAAACCAAGATTCATCCAATTCAGTGCAGGGGTTCGGAAGTTATGGGCGTATATAGATTTGTTCGCAGTATTTGTGCAGTGATTATTATTATTATTATTTTTTTTTTTTTTTATTTGGGTAAAAAAACAATGTTGAATACAATTTTGCTTAAATCTTAACTAGGTGATGTTAGTAGATTCAACATCAGCATCATTTACCACAGCTTACATTTACAAAGTAAACAATGAGACTGAGAGTGATATTACATTTTTATTATTTGTAAAATTGCATCAGAATCAGACAAATCTACAAATATTAAATTAATAGGCTTATGATATTTCGGCTACAATTAAGTATAGTCCTATAAAATTATCCCAAACCTTAGCAGAGTCTACTGACTTAAGGAAAGTTATTATGATATGCTCTAGTGAACCAGACAATACGAGAACAACATTCATGCATTTTCTATTCAATGAGGGACGTGGGTTTGATCCAACTACCCCTTGGGGGTAGTCACGAGTCACTCGAATTGCCTTGAAACGAGGCTCTGTAGATCTGTATCGAGTTCGCGTGCCTCTGCCGAATTGAGGATACGGCTGTTGTTACATAGCTCTGAGGGACTCCTTAGGGACCATCTTGTTTTCAATTTGGAGCAAATACTCTCCAAAGCATATTGATCAAATATTATTTCGTTGCCAGGAATGACTATTCTTTCAGTAGACTGTATTTGAATCGTAGATCTCTTATATAATTGCATTTGTTGAATACTCAAATTATACATTTGAGGTTTTAGAATTCCACCTCGAGACTACAGTCTGGGTCCTTCAAAAAGATTGTCAAAAGATTTTTAAACGGTCGGCTACGTGCGGTGTGATACACCTGGTGTTCCACGCGTCCATAGGCTGCGGAAACCGCTTAATATCAGGTATGCGACCTTATTTGTATAAAAACAAATGGTTGTAGAAAACCACAAATACCATCGAGGAAACCTTTGGGATAGTCACTAGCCGTTTTGAGAACCTACTGAGCATCAACCGAGGCTCTGTAGATCGTTCGCGATACTATCAGGTTCGCGTGCCTCACTCTAATATCGCCGATGCCGACCGTTACATCGTCCCGAGTTCCGACCCTCGCCCCTTTGGGACCGGCTTATTTTCAATTTAAACTATTTCTGTCGCAAAGCATTTTGATGAAATCTTATTTCGTTTGCTGGAATGACTGTTACTTCAGTGGTATGAAACGTATTTGAAATTGCGGAGTGGAATGCATTCGAGAACTTGCTTAGAATTTCAGTTAAGGATTCTTAGATTTTTTTCCAATGTGTAGTAGACATTAATCCACATATGAAATAACCGTGAACAGTAAAGTAATGAACAATGTGATGGTACCGATGATATCGGCTCGCTATCCTCACACGAACACGTCTTTACTCGGCGGCGGTGGGACACAGACTGACTGTCGTCCTCCCACCCCGCACCTTGCGTGAAGTGTAGGAACGAGACGACAGTTGTCAGTGTCAGATGTCAGTGTCAGATGTCACTGTCAGATGTTTGACAGTGTGTATAGTTGTGTGTGTCTGTTTGTATGTTCGTGTATGCTACACAATGCTTTGCTTCCATTCAGTGATTTTGAAATAGCCTCAAATAATTAATATCTATCCGATGGGTCGCGATTGTTTTTCCTTCGATTTATCGAAAAGCTGATCGCGCATTGAAGCGGTTCTCTATTACCATGTATGTTCTGAATCTTATAACTTTACGTCTTATGTAGTAACGGAAACGAAGAAGATACAAATTAAAGTCAAGAACGTAATAGGCACTTGAGTTGAGGATTACTAAATAAAAATAAATAAAATAAAATAAAATAATTTATTTCTGCAAGTAGATTTACAAGTAAATTCTTTTGCACGTCAAACTTTTTTTTCCCTACTAGCACTTCGACGTGATAAGGATGAGGCCTGATGAGAAGAAGTGCCGCAAGAAACTCATCAATTTTGGCTTTTTTCAAAAATATACATAATCATTATACTGTTGATGTCATACATTAATACAATATTTGTTAAGTACAGGCGAGCAGCTCATTATGTCCATGTAATATTATCGTCTAGGAAGTCTTGTATTTTATAATATCCTTTTTTCATAAGACATGACTTAATATGAGACTTAAACCTATGTATTGGTAATTCAACAATATTCTGTGGTACTTTGTTAAAGAATTTTACACTTAGCCCAGCAAACGAATTGCCAGTACTATTGGGCTAGACCCTGGATTACCGGACGATAGCGGAATCCAGGTCGCCAGGTTTTGAGCTGGTTCTATTTTTTTTATAAGAAGAGCTTTCCGGATGATCTCACTCCACCTGATGGTAAGCGGTGGTGTGATCCAAAAGTTAGGTCGACAGGCACAATAGAACAATCCTATTGCGCCTGTCGCCCTCACCCTGAAGGCCCACTGAGATGCCTTTTCACGCCCCGCCTAAAGAACACAGGATTGTAAGAGGGAGGAAACACAAATTAGGCTAAGAGTATCATCGATTCAGAAGAAGAAGACAGATCTTATTCGTTGCTATTCCATACCAGTCCGAGATCTTGTAATGTAAGAACATGTATATGTATGTTATTTACGTATATTCACGATAGACTTGTGTGTATGTAGACAGATTATGATGGTAAGAGTTTTTATTGGCCGACACGGTTAGTTAGTGCGTACAACAAGGCCGTAACGATTTCCATAAGAGTAGAAGTCCGCTACAATATCGTGTGCGAGGCTGCGATTAATGTGGTGATATTAAATTGACACAGTTTAGTATAAATGGCTGACCCTTTGCAAGAAAATTGCTTAGCTAGAACAAAAGTTGCGTTTGTTGGAAAATATGAAAGTTTGCTTGAAGAGAATAGCTAACGAACCCTATACCAAGCTTTTTGTTTTGTATAATAGTGGTCGCTTGGTCGGATTGTGTGGTAAATGGGTATTGTTTGCGTTGTATGAATAATTTGTTTTTATTTTGCTCATGCAAGGCTTTTATTAAAGTTTTAAAAATCTGTATAATGCATGCAACTGTTGTATTGTACCTAGGCTTGCAATGATTCAGAAATACACACGTACGGTTACTTTAACGCTTTGAAATAATTTGGTAGATAGATATTCTATATTGTACAAAATACAAAATAAATACAGAAAAAGGAGATACAGCCATCTAACTTGTGGTACTATCAAGGCGGTCTCATCGGTATCAATTGCTTTTTTTAATTACTACTATTTACGACAATATTGCCTTAAATACCTTAAAGTCCTGTATTCCAGAAAATGGAGAGTTTAATGTAACAACACATTTTTGAACTTTCACGGTCAATATGATAATTCAAATTTAAGTCTAAGAAAAGTCCATTATTTGATTATGGAGTGTAATTTCATATTATGAACCAGATTCTTTTTCTGCAAACTCATTGGATATGTCATTACTATGCAAATGAACGTGTTGCTTAGCTATACAATTATTAGTAGTTTCAATAGAGCCCTATAAACTGGCACGATGTACTTCACTAGCAATATGCGGAGGTCCGGTGGTGTCACCGCGCCCGCTGCGACTATGATATCACTCCGGCAAGGCTGCGGCATCAATGCGCTCAACCGGTGCACTAATATTGTGAATCACTGTTGTAAATAAATCGTTGCACTCGGACGATTGCTCTAGCTAGGTAGCTAACAAACCTTATCATGATTTGTAGATTTTATGATGAAACCTTAACGACAATTAAACCCTCACGTCTCACTTTCTATCTTGCTATTTCCTACCCAAAATTTGTCTGGAAGAGATCGCTTAAAGCGATCAGACCGCATAAATTGTACGACAATTGTATACTTTGCCTAGTTCTAAGTATCTAATCTTTTGGTGTGCAATTATTGCATTCTGTAATTTTCCTGCAATTCTGTATCTGTATATCTAAAAAAAATGTTAAATCTTAATATGAAACATAATAATTATCTTGACTATCTATCGATGTTGACTATAGTATTTATTTCTATTCTGACTTTATTGAATTTTACTAACAAACAAATAAGATTCTTAAGAAGAAAATTAGGAGATTTCGATACTAACCATGTTATGTATTCGTCGTCTTTAGGACAAAGTTTTTATATTATAAAAATTACAAAAAATAATGTACAAAATTCATAGTACCTACAAATCCCGGAATTCTAAAGCCACCTATATAAAGGGTTTTAAAGATCTTTTAAAATTATCCCACTCAACCTCATATTATTGTCACAAAACGACTCTTTAACACAACAATAATGAGACAGAAAAGAAATCATAAACCATGTAAATAGTACCGGACACTTTCTGGAATTCAGAAATGCAGAGTCGTAAACTCCCACGTGCAATTTGTTTCCCCTTGTTGCAATAAACTTATAGCTTGTAACACCCACGAATTATCGCGTTACTCCAGCCTAGATCACAACAAGTCACACCCGATCGTCGGCGTTGGATGTAGGGATGGGCGAAATTGGAAAAGTCTTGATGAAGACTCAGGCTTGAATAGCTACAAATACCACAGCGCTTTCGTAATTGGAGCCCTCTTTTGGTACATGATGCATAAAAAGGAGATACCTACGAAGTTTTTGTCCGGTATCGGAATTAGTCTCATTTGGGATTTACTCCTCAAATGAGCACTTGATTATTGCAATAGTGTACCTAGTACGAGTATATGCCACATCTGGGTATTTTTTTTCATGTACAAATCTTACATAAGATAGCAAACAAGCCTACACGGCCCGCCTGATGTTGAACGCTTACCGCAGCACCATGGGGAATAGAGCGTTGCCGACACTTAAAAGCCTCTTCACAACCTTTTAGAAGGACCTTTTATTAATCGTGACCCTAGTTAGTTTAGTTTGATGTGGTAATGGTTTATTCTGTCTCTCAAAAAAAAAGAAAGAAATAACAATGTAAAGTTACTTTAAACATGTTCATTGTACACATTATCAATGCCAAAACATTATCACCCCTAGTAGAATGCCGGCCAGATCGTTCCGGATGCTTTAATATCCTTTAATGCCACCTATTTACTCCGGCTTGCTTTATTTCAGCGCCAATTCAAGAGCCAAGATAAAAAAGGATATGACGAACCGTATCGTGTTTATAGCGCTCGATTTTTCACTATGCTGATATACCATTATACCTGGCTAATTTATTATTATAGTCTGTAATTAACGCGCAACAAATAACCCAGCCGTTTAAAGTTTTAAGTCCACTGCGATGTTGTTAACTATATCCTGTTAAATGATTTGTTTTTGTGGTTTCTTGTTAAAAGAATACATTACATCCGCGTTAAGCTAACATCTTAAAAATAGTTGTCACTTTGCATTATGTTTCTTTAGATACCACGCCACACAGTGTCGATACAAGGTTCTTAATCCGTTTCACAGACTTTAAAAAATGCCCGACTGTCGAGTTGAACCTGCCGATATCTATTTCTGGCACTGAGTTCGTCAGATCTGTGCGGTTATCCGTGTCAGGATCAAGCACTTTTGCATGAATAAACAGTATTTTTCCCGGTCTAGAGAATTTCATTGCGTCAATGCAGTTTATTTTTGAGGAACACGAGCGCGGTTGAAGAATAAAAATCAATATCCCATCTTCTCTGTACGTGACATGAGTTTCAAGTTGCGCCCGGCTTGCGGCTCGCATGCTTATCGGCAAGCCTCCATGTAATAGGTTTTGCTGCGTTGAACTTTCTAGATTTCCTCAGGTCCGTTAAGTTGAGCTCCCTAATGTGGGTCAAGTTATAGTGATCTCGGTTCGTGCTCACGATTTTCCTAGTCAGCGATTTTGAACAGAGCTCTTTGCACGAGAGATTTTAAGCGTACGCCTGAGTAACGCATTTTAGCTGGAGTACTCGTTCGCTTTTAGCATTCCGTTTTTGTTTGCTTTCTTTTGTATAAAATGCTTTGTAAAATGCAAAACTATTCTTTCTGCTTCAGCGTTCAAGCCGACAATATCTTGCCATGTGATTCTAGCCCAATGCAATCCACAAAAGATAACTTTGTAATTCTTGCATTACAAATTCGAATCGAAAGTGTTCAGTCAAACGAACAATAAAATTATGACCCATTTGGAAGTCCATCAAGTATTTGGATAATATGAACCTCTACCGTATTACGATTTTGAAGTACCTATTTTGTTTTTTACCTCTTAACAAAAAAGGTACACACAATATCATTATCGTTAATCTTTGATATTATAATGCTTTGTCATACTGAAGACTATTTATTAAGTCCTAGTCATGCTGTGAGTAAATTTTCTTGCTAGCTAATTAGCTATCTTTTGTTTGATTCGAAGCTTTCTTTACTTATGGTGAAATACTAAAAATAACCACATGGTAATATGTATATTTGTGAATATCACAATTATCAATGATTTTTGGGATACGAGTATAGATTTAGATGCTGTTTTGATTGTCTTATTCCGATCAACTGGCAAAAACCATAACTTGATGTACGTAGAAATCGTCAGAAACAATGTGGTTTTGTGGTTTCGGTTAGAGACTAACAGGTTTCGCTCTTTATGCTGCGAATCTTGTTATCGGTTACGACGCTGCCGAGCTTCTGCTAATAACGAAAGTATATGAAATACTGAATGTAGATTGTCCTTTCTCATGATAACTAAAAATATAAAAAACTTGACTCGTTTTGAAGCTCAAGTAACTATGCCTGGTTTAGATATCTCCCAAGAGTACGTTTCCCAACGAAACCGGGTTATTACACTTTATGTGCGGCGCGTGGGGCGAGCTTCCCTCAATGGTCGCGAGTTGCGAGTGCTTCAGCCGTATCCCGACGGGCGTCGTTACAGGAATCTGGGTCACGACCCGCTCTGCCGTCGCGCACTCTTATCGCCGCTATGTATCCCTGCTGCCACTATTAATTACTCTTTGTTCTGTTTTCCCTGGACCCATTCGGATTTGGAATGAGTTGTTTGTTTTAGTTTTTTGTTTTCTACTAGCGACGATTCAGGCCGGAATTTATAGAGCTACTTTGCCGAGTTCAGTTTTAACTTATGCGCAAGGATTGACCTCCTTCTAACAACGTTAAACGGTCTCACGTCCAGGTTTGAGATAAGACAAATCGTACTCTATGAATTTTACGTCTTAAAGCTTCGAAGTGTTGAAACTATTGAAATTATTTTTAATATTATTAATTTTATCTGTAAAAGCAGGTTGAAAAGTTAGGTTATGTACTTGCAGACTAACTTTTTGAGAGTATTGAATGGATGATTGAGTGCTCAACGACTTGATTTATTAGTATTGAGTTATGAAGACGTTATGATTCGGCTTTGATTTTATCAGTGATTATTTTGAACGTTGAAAAGTAGGAGTTGTATTCATCTATGAGGGAATCAATAACACACAGCATCGCTTTACCATTGTATTCTGATTTAACGGAAATAGTTGAAAAAGAGAATAACGAAAGATAAATTTGATAGGGGTCTTGATTTGTGGGTGCTATACAAACTATGATTAATGGCTTCAATGGTACATGTTTAAGTACCTACGGCTTGTTTGACATTGTGGGTTTTTGACCGCCAGAGCTAACATCGAGCACAAACAGTGTCGCCTCGAAGTAAACAATCATAATCTGTTGTACTACCAGCATTTTTCTTGCTATTAATAGTCGCATCCAAGCCCATACGTCGCATCGGTTATGTTCTCATCGTGTGTTTAGCAATGCGTTTGCAAACAAGAAAAGTCATACGACCTTGCGTCCCAATCGAAATTCCACTCGTGTGCACACGTGTAAACAGTGGCTGGATGGCGGTATGGAGTTGCGAGCGCGGGCGCTACATCACATCAAACGTTTGAGAGATCTGCGGGGACCACGGGCTGAGCCACTGAGCCAGTGATCCGCTGAGTCGTGTTTACCGGCCCGCCTAATCCTGGCATTATGTGCGCGCTTTATATAGGAAACGTATCTATCTGTTTATCGTTATTTAGATATAGAGTCGATTGTGTTTGAAGATAGGTCTTTGTTGGTTGGTGTTTATTCCTAGTAGGGAAAGTTTTGATAAGGTTTTGAAGATAGGCCTTTGTTGAATGTCTTGTATCGTCGTAGATCTTCCGTAGTCTATTGCTTAGTTAGGACACAACAATTTACTCTACAGTTTATTTATTTATAGCTGTTTTGAATCCGCCACGTACCATTGTGTTTCCAATTTTTAAATTCATATGTACGTTGATGCTTTTCGTGTGCACACGTGTAAACAGTGGCTGAATGGCGGTATGGAGTTGTGAGCGCGGGCGCTACATCAAACGTTTGAGATATCCGCGGGGACTGTGGGCTGAGCCACTGCCACTGAGCCAGTGATCCGCTGAGTCGTGTTTACCGGCCCGCCTGATCCTGGCATTATATGGGCGCTTTATATTGAAAGTGAGCGTGTCTCTGTGAATCTATATGTCTTTGTTGGGTTTTAATTCTCAATTTTCACATGTATTGAAATACATTTATGTATTTCATGTATGATGTACGTTTATTCTATGTTCTTCCGGTGAAGGAAATCATCGTTGATTCTCCTCGCTTACCTTCTGCGGGCTCCATCCAGGGGACATAGGACAGAAAGTCAAGCCTAGTCTAAGTCATAACATTCATAGATTTCCAATGAAAATTCTTTAGGAATCCTGAGTTAATAATGTTGTTTGTTTCATTCTAAGTTATTTACATTGGATCAGGTTAGAAAAAAAAGACGCTAAAGTTTAAATTACTTATCGCAACTAACCAGTGTAGATGCATCGTGTATCTAAGCTACGTAGGTAATGCATAGCGAAGGCTACCCGTCTATTGAAAATATTTGCATACAAGTGCGCGGGCAAACAATGAATGTTGTTTTAGCAGATCGACTGATATACTATCTCTAATCAGCATTAGGTCTGCACTATACCAAAGGATTAGTACCTATGTGAAATATTAACAGTTCATATTATTGACTGGCTCGGTGGCTCAATTGGTAGTGACCCCTGCCTTCTGAACCAAGGGTCGTGGGTTCGATTCCCACCCGGGACAAACATTCGTGTGATGAACACTTGTGTTTGTTCCGTGTCTGGGTGTTAATATTTGTATTTAAGTATTTATTTGTGGTACCTTCGTTGTTCTGATACCCATAACACAAGTGCTTACGCTACTTACTTTGGGATAGGAGCAATGTATGTGATGTTGTCTGATGTTGTCTAATATTATGTCCCCAGTATTGGGCTTAAAGATATCTAGGGTGAGACAACGACGCTGGCTCAATGAGGGGTTGGTTTACAACTGTGCTGATTTCCTCACGGTGTCTTTTTAGGTACCAAAAGGGTAGAAACAGGACCCTATTACTAAGACTTCGCGATTTGCCTGTCTGTCTGTCACCAGGCAGTATATCGAGAACTGTGATACGAGTAGCTAGAAAGTTGAAATTTGGTGGACGTTTGCAAGTCAATGATGGCGATATACGTAGCGAGGGATTTGAACGGCTGCCTCCCGCATGAAAACCCAACGGTCTTAACTGCTATGCCACCAAAGCCTTAAATAAATATTTCATTCGAAATAAATTAAAACCCGGTATAATTTTTACTTTCGTGTACGTAAATCATTACGCGAATGCACCTACTCGTATGTACGAATAAATTTGTGATGTAAATAATTTAATTTTGCTTAAACAACGCCCACCGTTTGTTTTGGTGGAATTTTAAACAGCGTTCTACTACCGCGTGTGGTAAATAAATCATTTGAATGTGACTCGTCAGCGTTATGTTTGAATAAAAACTATATACGGACTTTCATTTGAATGCCTGTTTGGTGTGAAGGTTGCAGTTTCTGTTAATTAGTTATTTATCTGTCTTTATCTATTATTTATTTAGTCAGGAAGTTGGCATCCCCATATATTGAAAAGTGCATTAAGCTCCATTCATCTTGTGTATTTCCGATGTAAGAACATCCACCCTTCTCCTGCTGCTCTGTTTATTCTCGCCATCAACAACCATCCATCCATACAACCAAAACACACTTTGAACATTTTTGTAACATTACTTTACAGTAAACTAAAAGAAAACAAGCTAAACGATATCCTATTAAATAAAACTCCGTAAAACTCCGTTTGCTCAAAAAGAAGACAATTTTTTTGTCAACGCTGTGCCTATATACCAAATCATGTAACAATTAATTGGCGATTTAAAAAGAGTAACTACCGAGTTTCTTGCCGTTTCTTCTCGGTAGAAATCTACTTTCCGAACACGGCGGTAGCTTCTTTTAAATTGCTTTTATTCGCATTCTTACATTACTTTTTATATTTTTACATTATTTTTTACTTGACGATTCATAAGTGCTTATTTTAAGTTTATGTGAATAAAGGTATTTTGACTTTGACTTTGACTATATATGCTATACCCAAATCACAATACCCCTGCGATGTAAGAAAGGATAGTGACATCTGTTGGTAAATAAAGCATAACAAAGTTAGTTGGATGTTTGTACAACGTGACCGTTTCCCAGAGATTGAACACTTAAGCTGCCGAAACTGCAGACAATAGCTGTACCTACACACATATTTATACAATCAGTATAATTTACATTTATATTACAGTCGGTTCGCCACATCACGTAGCGTCGTATTCATTCACGTCTGCATGAATTCCGTATATCAGCAATGATTTCCGAATTAAATTGGATGACTTGCGGCACGTTACGAGCCGATGCTCGGAATAGATTCTCTATATATGGCGCTTGTCGTGTGCGGTTTACACTTGCCGATTTTCATGTACGAGATATAATGTAGAGTTAAGACGAGGCCATACTTTTTAACAGTTCCCAGACATCTTTCTCATAAAGTATCAAATCTCCCAGGCATCGAACTCTACACGGCAAATTAATTTTATTCCATGGATTTAATTTTATCTCTACACTCCAGGATATTTCACAAACTTGACGCACACGACGCACGTCTACGATCATTCTTTCGGCAGACCTAGACGCTCTTTTTAAATGTGTCAGATGCAGACTCTATCGGACAAAAATTGTGCCGTCTGCGCTGCACCTCATTGTAACTGATATATCTATACAAACATTATAATCGATCGCGTCCGTCGAGCCGTGCTAAAGCCGTTTCACGCATCATTTGGAGCAGTGTTTGTCGCACGCGGTTATGTGCGCGAGCGCAAGTTGTTGGCCTTAATAGGCCGGCCGGTAATAGTGCAAGGACTTTTACTTGAAACTGGTCCGTTTGATCTTACTGAGATTGTGTATCAATTTGCGAATTGTGGTTTTTATTGTGCGGATAATAAATATGACATGTTTTGAGTTATGGCGATTTAAAGTTTTATAAAACAGCACAGGTTTCGACACGAAACACATGCATTATATAATTTTTGAATTTTCCGCTAGTTTTTTTTTTTTGTAGTGGCTCGACATAATGGCTTCCCTACGCCTGATGGAAAGCGAAAGAGAAGCCCAAGTCGCTGTGACAACGGGCAAGTAACTTGTCAGTTACTTGTCAGTTGCCACCGCCATGCTGGCCCAACCCTAACCCCACACGAGCTCCGGAAACCCTACTCACCGGCAGAAACACGACCCAGAGGTCATTTGACTGCGGTATTCTATAGGGTGGAGGTTCTTCCCCGGACGGGCGGCTCAATTCGAGCGAAGATTCGCTATGCCCTACCTCTCTTAAAAAATAAAATAAATTGAAGACAAAATTGCTAGTAAATTGAAGACAATGATTTGAACATAAAATACAATTTTCCATTAAACCTACTTTGTACTTGTCTATTAATTCTATGTTTATGACGCATCAATTTTGATATAATTATCAAAACTGTAATGACTTATTCGATATTGAAAGTTTTAAGGACATTCACTTATAGGGTGTTAACACGAACAAAAGTTTAAATGCGTTAATTTCACGTAGTAAGTTATTATGTCTGAAAAAGTTACGTATTACGAGTACATACGTATTTATTATTCATTCAATGTTTTGGTGTCATTTAGATAACAGGCATTCGTCTACTGCTTTAATAATAATATGTTAAATATTATGTATGTATAATAAGAATTTTGGCGATGAAAAAGAGTAACTATCGAGTTTCTTGCCGGTTCTTCTCGCTAGAAAACGACCTTCCGAATCCGGTGGTAGATTCATTGTTTGTACTTGCATTATTTGACGATTCATAAGTGCTCGTCATGAGCCTACTTGAATAAAGATATTTTTCATTTCATTTTCATTTCATTTCATAATCTGTTTTCTGTTTATGTTCATATACGGGGTAGCCTGATATGAATATACCGTCTACTATTTTGCTATAGGAAACCTTGCGTCTCAATAGAATGCCAATTTGATGAATAGCATGAAAACGCTTATGTGGACTGGACAAACTATACCGTGAACAACTTCAGTTGACAGCCTTGTCAGGTAGTACACATAAGTTTACTATCAACAACTGATGTGACGTCACTCATTTAGCAAGGACGGCTAATTCCCAGTCTGGTCATCGTCCCGTCTGATTAGTTTCGTATAGCGCCGGGGTCAAGGTCGTCTTATCGTACTCGTGAATGTCAACCTTAATGAGTTTCAATTATTTTTAAATTGTTTCTATTAGTCCCATATTATTAACGCGATAAGAAGACAGATATGAATCACCATTGGGATGTTTGACACGGTTGCCTTTACGTTTTTTTGTGCAATAATAAATAAATATGTACTTGTACATAATTATTGTACATACTTTTATAATTATAATCTTATATTAATCTACCTACTGTTATACCTACCTGATCCTTTATTATTTCATCCTTTGTCCGAATTTTCCTATAATATACGTTTCCTAACCTTTTGTACCAATCCTCGCAAACTCAGTCAGTGGCTGAAGCACAAATCGTGCAGAGCCAAAAAGCCCAAAAAAAAAATCTCTTTTCCGTTGCCAATGACCACAAGATTTCCTAGCGATGTCTGGTGCTTTATGCAACAGGCAGCAGACGAGGAAATGTATTGCCTGGTGGTAAGCAGTCAAGCTAGTAAACAGTGTTGAAAATGACAATGCACCTCAGGTTTCCTGAAGTGTATTGTTAGCAACAACTTTTAAACTGTCGCGCTGCGTCGCAGATCATAAGGTATAAAATGTTCGGAATTTAACTCGCACATACTTTTTTATCACGACGTTTCGGTTATAGCCGTGGTCACGGGGAAGACCTCAAGGGTTTAAATACGATCCTACGAGTATATAACCCTTTTGTGAAATCTTAGAACTAAGACTTTTCTTACAGTAGACAGCTTCCAACTCTATCCTTTTATGTATAAGTCACGATAATATTTACAACATCTACTCTTTTTTCAACAATTACGCCTCTACTGAACGAAGCTACGCCCTGCGATCGCCAACCCACCTGCCAAGCGTGGAGATTAAAACCGTAACGTAAACCCTTCAGATGTTTGACTGGAGTGGCGAACAACTGGAGTGTCCTATGTCCAGCATTGGACTGCGATGTGATGATGATGATAACTATTACAGTACTGTCAAAGATTACTACCGCAATTTTTTTCGGAATTGGCAGTGCATTTATGACGCCTAAGTTTCACAATCCGTAGCAACCAGTATCATCATCAATTAAATAACTACGAACGTGTTGCCAAACCTTCCGTGTGTGTCATATTATTTGGCTCTGACATATGACATTATTACGGACGCGGTTGTTTGTGACGCTCCACGTATTTAATATTCATCACGATTGGCGAGCGTCAAAGCGAAATATGAAATTTACTCGGCTCTTGTTTGATCGCGGCGAGATTGCCATTTACATGGCTGCAAATATATTTAATGTTTGTCTTTGCCTTTTACACATATACGAGACATGGGAAAGATACGATGAAGCCATATTTCGGCTTTCAGAGAATGTTTTTGCTTTTAATTTGACTGTTCAAGCGAACGATATTTTAATGCAAACAAAAAACCATTAAGTTAGATGGAATGGAAATACATAATAGCACGTCTGCAAATAAGATGTGGTGAATATGTAATATTATAGGGATAGGAGAAACCTGGAATAGAAAAGTGGCGTGACTTAAAGATGGCTTTCGTTCAGCAGTGGACGGACCAAGATTTGATAGGTTAATATTTGGTGGTTAGTTTCAAAGGTTAAGGTTAGTTTATTTTTACTGTTCATTGTGAATTTTCTGTCCCTTCACCCTTCTAACTTTAAATAAATCCGTGTTATCTAAAGTTTCCGTTCCATATTTAGAAGTTACCCCGAGTTGGGAACTTCTAGGGAGAATTAATAGGGTTTGCTGGTTCCAGATTAAATCAACTTGTTTAATTTTGCGGTTAAGCGCAGAGGTCGAAGTTTATTTTAGCTAACGAACTTTAGTTTTTGATGGCTATAGTTATCTGGGCTCTTTATAATAGAGGTACAGTCTCAGACAACTGTGGAACCGGAAAACTCGTAACTATAATGAACCCCTGATACTTCCTTAGTGAAAGTTCATCTTAATAGAATTAAAGATACGATCAGAGGAATGGTTCAAGTTTAAATTAAATGAGACATTTTCGCAAAAACTCTTACATACAAAGCTATAAATGCACACGTATTTAGGAAAACAGGTGACAGCAATTTTACTTGTACTAGTAACACAATCGAATAGAACATCTATGAGATTATTAAAGGTAATATTAGTCATAGCAAAGAATTTTAGGCCTTCTTATATTTAGAGATTTCTATTTTAAGCAAGTAATTTTAGGACGATATGAAGTCAGAGTAACTTATCATTGGCTGGGACAAAGGATATTGTCAAAAATCATTATGAATAGGTTAGATTATGGAAAAAAATCAAACAAAATAGAGACCAGTTAGTAGATATCAAGCACAAATGTTGACTATAGCAGCATAGAATACAATACCGGTGTCATATATCAGCTGATTGACATTAGCATATTGATTATTCATTAGTTACAACACAACTTGTTTTCATTCGGAACCGGATTATATGTTAATGCATTGTAATTTGCAACCGAACTGTACTTGTAATGCATTGACTTAATTCGTTCACATTGTTTTCACTTGAATAGAATGTTATTGTATTTTTAACTTTTTCAGGGTTCCGTGTGAAAACGGTAAAAACGGGGCCTTTTAGTAAGGGCCGTATTCACAAACGTTACTATGCGTCGCGGTAACGCACAGGTACCCAAAAACGTATAGGATTTTGGGCACTGTGCGTCCGCGCGTCGCATACTAACGTTTGTGAATACGGCCGTAAGTCTACGCTGTCCGTCCGCCCGTCTACCTGTCGAGGTCACCAGGCTATATCTCAAGAACCACGATAGCAATTCTAGAACCACTATATTAAACGGGGGCTCCCTCCCATACGACAAACGCAATTTTTTGCCCTTTTTGCACCATATCAATAATAGCCACAGATGAAATGCATGCACTTGAAATATTCACAAAATACTCAGTTGTACCTATTTTAACTTTGATAATAAAGTTTTAAAAGTATATATTTAGGGGGGCTCTCATACCGCAAAAGTTATTTCTTTGCCGCCTATTGTCCGTTCAAAACTTAGCACCAAGACAACGATTGAAATTTAGTTAGAGTACAGAGTTCTTGGTGCGCGAGTCCGACTTGGCTGCTATTTTCATATGACTTGAGCTGAGCTGAATCTTTCTTGACGCATAATCTACTATATAAAAATAAGTCGGGTTTTCCTCCCTGACGCTATAACTGCAGAACGCACGAACCGATTTCCACGGTTTTGCATTCGTTGGAAAGGTCTCGGGCTCCGTGAGGTTTATAGCAAAGAACATTCAGGAAAAAAGAAGCCATCTGGTGGCGAAACGGAGTTCGCCGGGTTTGCTAGTGTCGTATAAAAAAGCGCTGACTGGGAAAATCCAGATTATTAGGTGCCTATTGTTTGCACGGAGAGTGGTCTTTTAAAAGCGAGTATCGAACACAAAGGAGCGAAAATTCCCGGTCCCCTCACCCGGGACCCGGGGTTCTTTAGAAAGCCGTTTATCAGATTTGACGCTTAGCGTTGTAGAGTTAATTTGTGACGGTGTTCCGTTCGTGTCTTTGTGTGGTCCCTTTTAGAGATCCTGTGGGGGGCGGCATTTGTTAAGCTTTTGATTACGCTGATTGCGGGATATTGGGGAGTTTCTAATTAGAAAAGTGAATAGCTAGGCTATTGAAATGATTGTTATTAGGACTATTTATTTTACAATTGTTTCAGTTCCAAAATTATTTCAGTCAAAATCCGAAGTTATTCATATCTCGCTCGGTATTACGGAACGCCATATAAAAAAATTGCTTTTTCAGTGCATAATCTTTATGATAGGATATGTTTCAATCAATATACACCCTTGGTCCGTCCACTGCTGAACGTAGGCCTCCTTTAATTCGCGCCACATTTCTTTCGAGGATAAGCTTAAAAAAACAATACAAATCGTAGGTTCCAAAAATAGACTGGCTTAATGAATGTACATAGTACGGGAATAATCGTTTACACACCTGTTAACTTAGCTTGTACAGATAAAGTGAAATTTCACACAATGGATTATATTTCACTTTTATCTACCATTGTCACCTATCCCATGCGTCATACAACTGCATCAAATCTGATGTAAGCGTCTGATAAAATGTATCTGCCAGCTCTAGACTCAACACGAGATACCAGAGAATATCGCTACGTCACGCCTTATCTCTGTCGGTATCACTGACGTACAAGCAATTCATAGGTACCTGGACTGGGTGTGTAGGGGAGAAATTTGTAGGTACCTAAGATGGGGGTTTAAGAGAGGTAGGGCATAGCGAATCATCGCTCGAATTGAGCTGCCCGTCCGGGGAAGGACCTCCACCCTATAGAATACCGCAGCCAATGAACTCCGGGTCGTGTTTCTGCTGGTGAGTAGGGTCTCCGGAGCTCGTAGGTGGTTAGGGTTGGGCCGGCATGGCAGTGGCAACTGACGGGTAACTAACCAGTTACTTGCCAGTTGTCACAGCGACTTGGGCTTCTCTTTCGCTTTCCATCAGGCGTAGGGAAGCCATTATGAAAAGCTATTATAAAAAAATAAAGACGAAGCGACTTATCATCTTGCCGCTCCAAGCCACCTTCACCTGTCCGTGGTGCATCCTGTTGAATAACAATCGAGGCTCTGGCAACCGATTGGTGGTGGTATCACCACCAATCACGATGAAGGCATAGCTAAATACCACAGGCCGATGACGGGCATCAGCCTCACCGAAGCGAGAAGCTACGCCGTGCGATGCCAACCCGCCTACCCAACGTGGTGATTATGGGTAAAGCCTCCGTCTCTACGCACAACTGAAGAAGCCTTTATAGGCTGATGATGATGATGTCACCTATCCCGTGCGTTAAACAACTGCATCAAATCTGATGTAACCGTTTGATAAAATGGATCTAGCCGACGTAGCACGCGATATCACGGAACGCCGCTCCGTCACGCCTTATCTCCATCGATATCACTGACGTGCGAGCATCTCGTAGGTACCAACGTTTTTATTGTCTCAGACTGGTTCGCCAAGGTCTGTAGACTTTGCTATCTATACCTAATCACCGGTGGATTTACTTAGAAATGAAACGGTTGATGAAATTCCCATTGGTATTAACACACATAGTAGGATTTGGCTTACATATTTATTTTGACTGGCTCGGTGGCTCAATTGGTAGTGACCCCTGCCTTCTGAACCAAGGGTCGTGGGTTCGATTCCCACTCGGGACAAACATTCGTGTGATGAACAATTGTGTTTGTTCCGTGTCTAATTGTATTTAAGTATTTATTTGTGATACGTTCGTTGTTCTGATACCCATAACACAAGTGCTTAAGCTACTTACTTTGGGATCAGAGCAATGTATGTGATATTGTCTGATATCAGATATATATATTTTTCTTTTTTGTGTTGTTAACTGATAGGACAACGTTTGTAGAGACAATGTGGTGTTGTTGGTGTGAAGTTTATAGATACAATACATATCTGCCTGAGATCAGCCGCTATCTGAACCTGGGGTCGGTTGGCAATTTTTTTTTTATAGTGGCTCCACATAATGATCTGAAGTTGGCAATACTTATTGTTTTAACGGAGTCGGTCCATTTTAACTGAAGGCTTTGGATGTAACCGGGAGGATGTTATAGAACGAAAATAAAGTACTACCTACCTTTTTTTGTGTTACCGGGAAGAATGCATTTAGGCATTCCCGCTGCTTGGGGGAGCAGCGGGGTATGTGGGAATCACCCCGCCTCGAAGATGGTAGTGAGGCAGGGAATACCCGCTGAAAACCCCGGCCCCTTCGTCATGCGCCATAAAGGTGGTGTAGAGGGTCCTATGTATATGTCCACCAAGACCTACTACCTATGTAATACAATTTGAAAAGGTTAGAAAATCGTCATTTTTGATATTTGTCCCCGTCCAGGGTCTTGAGCCAGCCTTTATGCATTGCTATATATATATATATCAATATATTTTAAGTAAATTTGCATTTATAACACAAGTATGATATAAAATTAGGTATAATTTCTATCATCAAAGTGACAAAACGCTAACAACCCAGTCACGGAATGAAGTTTACACGCAAAAACCGATCCGCTTGTCCGGCCGTGTCGAGTATCACGTAGACACGCCGCGAGATAAGGCCACCCAGGTGACGTAATTGCCGTCAATGGTCCTCCCACCTACAGACTGTGCGTGAAGTATCGCTATCAGCCGTTAAAGACAAAGAATCTAGATGATGATTAATTATAACGTTGAGGTTGAGGAGCTCGGTGGCGCCGCGGTCTTGTTCGCTTAACAATGATCGCAACGTTGTGCAACCATTGGCGCGGTCAATCCGATGATGGGTGACCAAAATTTGACACCGATTTCCTCCGTGCTTCGGAAGGCACGTTAAGCTGTTGGTCCCGGGTGCTATCTTTACCAACTGAGATAGCAGTCGTTACATCATATCAGAGATTATGATAACTCTGACGCGCCTAAACTGGGAATGGGTACCTATAGCTTACCCTAAGTGTTGCGGAGGTCTGATGGCAGTCGCTCTGTGTAAAAGCTTAGCCCTCGCCAAATCTCTCAGTTTGGGAAGCCGACCCTGAGACAATCGGGAAAAAGGCTAGGATGATGATGATTAATTATAACGTCAGCCAATTTAAGGCATAAATGTTGAACATTTACAGACTGGCCCAATCCAATGGCACCTCTGCCTTCTGAATCAAGGGTTGTGGGTTCGATAAAAGTTTATATCACATGGCTAAAGCCTGGATCCTACTTAGGAAGTTACATGATCTTCTAACTGAGGACCATGCAGCGTTGCCAGAATGACGTTTGACCTTCTCATGTTACTTTTTGAACTGAAAGAAAAATATTGTCTACATGATAACTTGTACCGGAACGGAACATCAACAAGACATTGATTCAAGGGCACTGACTAGTGCCTCATCTTCAACTAGAACCGCCATAAGTTAGTAGCGACCCGCCCTCGCTTCGCTTCGGGTGTTTTAGATAAACATTTTAAAACTAAATATAGCCTATGTTACTCAGTGATAATGTAGCTTTGTAATAAAAAAGAATAATTAAAATCTGTCCAGTACTTTTTGAGTTTTGTAACATACAAAAATACAAATCTTTCCTCTTTATAATATTAGTGTAGATATTAGAATACGAGTAAACGACAACACGTGATCTTACACTCAAAACCATTACAAATAAGCAGCCGTACCACTTTATATAAAAAAACATATCCATGTTAAGCAGTTTCATGTTACTTCTGGTCTTCAGCCACTGGCAACACTCATGGTAAATGATCCCGAAACGCGACTAAAGTACCTTTCCTATTCATTCCGATGGGCTTATACAATCTGCAATCTCTTTAACGATGTGTCGGTTATCTTCAATCTAACTTCTTTGGTGAACTATGACGCACGAGTCGATTTAATTGCGATTACAATCGTTACGCCCTTAATGCTAGGTTTACACGCGTGCCACGCAGCCCGGCAAGCAGCCTGGCAAGCAGCTCGGCGAGCAGCCCTGCCCTACACACTGCGCACGCACGTGCACATTCAAACAGACGAACAGCCCGTTCACATGCCTGTGCTTGTATTTGTGCCCGTTGAATGTCGTATTGAACGCGAGCGTGTAAACGCGGCATAAGAATAACTCTGTAATTGTAGAGTTTTCAAATAGAAAGAAGATTTTGCAATTAAACGCTTCGTAGAAACATAGTCTACAGGCTTTGACCTTGTATAATATGTATGGATGACAACAGTGGCCGATATTACGGATTATGGAATGCGTTCTAGTTGGAATCAAATTAGAATCTATTTTGATAAGATAGCTCCGCTTATTAGGTCGCACTTGAGCCGAGTTCTATAGAATATTTACTATTCATACCCTTTTACGTATAGTTTTATTAATATACAGATAAGCAAAAGAATATTTGGTTTGCTGTACCTTTATTTGCGTGGTAAGACCGTTTTGTAAAACGGATTAAAATAGCAAAGCCGAACAATTGTAGGAAGTCAAAGTGACATTACATGTTTGTTTGTTGACGGAACGGAAGTCAGCATAACAAAAAGTTATGTCAATTTGTTTATTAAAAGTTCATGATATTTATGATAATATAACCCTGTCATTATAATTGTCTTGCACAGTTGCATTAGATGCCGGGGATTACAGAATGCAGTGTTGATAGAGAAAACCAATTTTCTTTCTTTGTTTTAAATAAATATTAGACAACATCACATACATTGCTCCGATCCCGAAGTAAGTAGCTTAAGCACTTGTGTTATGGGTATCAGAACAACGAAGGTACCACAAATAAATACTTAAATACAAATATAAACACCCAGACACGGGACAAACACAAGTGTTCATCACACGAATGTTTGTCCCGGGTGGGAATCGAACCCACGACCTTCGGCTCAGAGGGCAGAGGTCACTACCAAATGAGCCACGGAGCCAGTCGTCGTCTTGCATCGTCAAGTGTTATATGAATCATTGATTATAGCCCCTAATGGGGCGTTGGTGTATATTGTGATTAAAAAAAAACATACGGTCGAATTGGGAAAACTTCCTCCTTTTTTGAAGTCGGTAAAAAGATTCGATTCGATTTCAAAAATCGGGGGACTTGTCACTTATTAAGAATCTTATTCAATAGTGTTTTAAATGTGCCTTTGATAGGACTAGTATCCGAGGAAATGTCAGATATTTAATATACTTTGGAAGAAATAAAAGTACAGATCTGGTTCCCACGAACAAACATAAAAGGTCTTGACCTTTTTAATCAAGAGTCATAGTTATAAATATAATACTACGTAACACATGCGATCAATAATTGTCTATTTGTTTACAATTTCTTTAAAGAATAACATTTAAATTGCTTTCCTTGATAAGGGGCGAATGAAATGCATATTATTTATTGTTTCTGTCATAAAAAGTGGACGTAATCTGAGATTAAAAAAGTATAAAGAAAAGAGAAGGTGTTGGTAGATAGGGAATGTACATCTCGAGAATGTACATCACCAGTTGCAACTATTACCGGTGAGTAGGGTTTCCGGTGCTCGTGTGGGGTTAGGGTTGGGCCGGCATGGCGGTGGCAACTGACAGGTAACTGACCAGTTACTTGCCCGTTGTCACGGCTGCTTGGGCTTTTCTTTCGCTTTCCATCAGACATAGGGAAGCCATTATGTCTAGCCACTATAAAAAAAGGTATTTTTAAATGGAGGCTTGCTTGCTTGAATGGAAGCTTTAGCCGACACTAAACTCAAAAGTTTATTTGCCCCTCGCTCTATATAGTTTTCATTTGCTATTTGAAACCAACTACGGGGGTTACCTATCTCCTGCAACATGACAAGAATGACTAACAAGTGCTTTTTGTGAACGAACGCGCATGCTCCATTGAGTCACGTATTACTAGTAAACCAATATGATGCAAGTTCATTATATCTTGGCCATGTCCGCGTAAAGGCTATATTGTAGAATGAATGGTCAAGGTTCTGTGGAAATTAATACTGTTGGTTTAGCGCTCTGTCTCTCAAATGCTATGCAAATGGGACTAATTCCGGAAGGTCCGTCGCACATAGGATGCTCCAAATTAGCATACAAAATTTCGTCTCTCAGAACACGGGAATACAAATGAGAGGCATTTGAGATGGGTTCTTTTTAATCCATTTCCCTTTGAGTTTTAGAAAGCTAATAAAAAATAAACAGAATGACGTAATATCTCTTGCCGGCCATTGTAATCCGGATCATCAAAAAACGTTAATGTAATTGCTAAAAAATTTCTCTCTTCCTTGAAAAAAAGGTTTGTTAAGTGCCTTTAAATATATATTCAACCAAATTGGGTACTTTTTTTTCAAGGGTAAGCTCCCGAATTGGGCCTTTTGCCCATGAACTAGATCGAAAGAATTTCTGGAAGAGATCCAATGGCACTTGCTAATTTACCTTTTTCTTTCTCTGCAGATACTTCTAAGCAACGGAATGTTTTTATCTTGCATATTATGTTTGATTGAATTCTCCGTTTATCGTAACGTAAACTTATCGGTACAGCGATACGCGCAAGATCGGCTGATATACGATATTTGTGCATGCAGAAAGTAATAAAGTTGTAAAAATATACGGCGCCATAAAGATAACTAGTCGGTCATAACTTTAATATGTCAGAAAACGATATGGCGAGACGTGGTCTGCAATGTCACGCGAGGAGTCGATTGGGGGTCTTGGGATGGTCCTGTAAATTCTGTTGTGGTCGGTACTTAGCAGGCCATCCCAATATTTGTCATCATCATCATCATCACCAGCCTATTGCAGTCCACTGCTGGACATAGGCCTCTCCAGCTGCTCGCCACTCAGGGCAAACGTCTGGAGGATATGCCCATAATCGCCACGCTGGGCAGGCGGGTTGGCGATCGCAGGACGTAGCTTCTATCTCCGGCGACGCTGCTGCCCGTCATCGGCCTGTGGTATTTAGCTACGTCTTCAATTGTGATGGTTATACCGCCACCAGTCTGTTGCCAGCGCCTCGTTTGTTGTTCGGCAGGATGCACCACGGGCAGATGAGGTTGGCTTGGAGCGAAAAGATGATAGGCGCTCCCTTACATCCCAATATTTGTATCTCTTCCTAATTAGGCCGTGAATAATATAGAAACGTTTGTAAAATAAACTGTCGGTTGTCTAGTCTGTTCTCTGTAGGGCTAACATTCAGACTTGAACAATCTTAGAATTGCGATGGCTGGATCCCATTTTAGAAACATTAGCAAGTATTTGCTGGGTCGCACTAAAGTCAACCTGTATACGAGCCGTTTTTTGTACAAACAAATCAGCATCAGCAATTTTAACCTTTAAAATAATAATGGTAGTAAGTGTGTGAAAATGGTATTGTCGCATGTTTATCGCATGACTCATCTTAACTGTTTCACGGTATATCTTCATAGCAGTGGATATTGCGTTATCCTTAAGTTCTGAGCATGACTTAGCATTTTGTTAATAGGATGTCCGTTGTATTTAGATTTACGCAGACTCATCATGAATCATTTGACACTAATGAGGAAAAGTGAACAGAGAGTGCATTTATGTTAGTTTTGACAGATTTCATCAAATTTCTGCAAACGATTTTCAATTTAGTGTCCTAGGCATAAAGTCTAATATCGAGATGTTTGGGGAAATTTCACAGATAAGGGTTATTTGATGCATGACCGTTCGTGCACTACAACGCGCACTTCGAAATGAACACTAGCCTAATTAGCTACTATGGCCGTAGTTCATCATTATCATCATCATTCACCATTATTATTAGATCTACCTATTAAACTAAATACGTAACGTTAACCGCAGCCTCCTCGTTAATAATTACGCACACCTGAATGTATTGTTTCCTGTATTACGGCTTTGTTTACGACCAGCCAATCCAATGTGGTTTCTTTCGCCGCGTCACGATGTGCCTGGCGTCTTATACGCAGACGATTCTTAGGTATATTGTTTTGAACTTTTTTGAAAAAAAAAAGTCATGTATAAGAATGGCTCATTGTGTCCGCACAGATCGCCAGGTCACAGAATTCAAAAAAAGAAAAAAAAAATTGTTTTGAACTTTGTTACTTTAACACACTGCAACGGACCACTGTGCATATTGCGTGTGTACTTGCGGAAGTGGATATCTGCATCTACGTACGAGTCTTTACGAATTCACGCGCCTATTTGCGTTTTGTTGATTCACGACGCGACTCTTCATCCAAAGCTGTTCGCTATTAGAGCCATAATTAACAGCATCCTTTAGCAAAAACAAAACCGACTTCAGTATGGTGACATGGTGAATTCAATTCAAGGAGATAATAAGTAGTAAGAAAAAATCGGTCGATTTGAGAACCTCCTCCTTTCTTTCTAGCCGGTTAAAAAGAAAGTGTCAGTCAATCAAAGAGTTAGAACCATAAATTAATATTTTTAAATAAGTACTTACGGGTGTTTGATATGATTCTCATTAAATTGTACTGTTTATCGTTTACTTCTATTCTGAGCGCGACCAGATGATGAAAGAGGCTAGGTTTTACGACGAGCACCGTTAAACTTTACGAGTTCGGTGTAAAGGTGCTTTCATATCGTGTGCACTTTATTTTCATGAGATGTCCGTGCGGTGGCTTACAAAGAATACCCCTCATTACATCCAGTGGTTATCAAATGAGTGAACTAGGAGAGAGTGTGAAGTCTGCCTGGGGCAAACCATAGTGTCGCGGTGTTATGACTCACACGTCACACCGCTTCCCGTGGGATCATCATCAAACCGCATGGCGGAGCGGCCGAGGATTTTAAGTGGGTATTCCCAGTCTCACTTCGAGGCGGGGTGAGTCCCACATACCCTGCCGTGTAGCACGCTTACGCTTCCCTAAAGGCATTTTCCCCCGGCGGAACAAAAAAAGGGACTTCTTAAGATTATATGCTCTGAGCCGGTGGTAGGGTGTACCTCGTAGGGGACCACCTTACCTTTGGCGAAGCAACTGTAAAGTGGCTTTGGAACTTGGGCTTCTTCACTTTTTATCGGTGTTATCGGTAACCATAATAATCATCATATACATAAAGTGTAATCATCATCATCATTCTCCTGCCCTTATCCCGCTCTAAGCGGGTCGGCACAACATGTTTTCTCCTTCAACTCTTCTCTATCAGCCGTCATCTCCACACTCACACCTTTGACACGCATATATTTTCTCACACAGTCCATACATAAAGTGTATCATTCATTTAAATATTTTGGTATATTTGAGAAACCGTTACTATGTAGGTAATAATGAATAACACAGGTTACTGTATCAATATGATATCAGATACGTATGCTTAATTTAACCTGCGCACGCGCTATGTGAACGCCGCCTGATAGATCCGCCTGTTTTACGGCCAGCTTGTCGGGTTTGGCGACCCTATGTTTGTTACTTCAGGTCTTTATTGGCCTCTACAGACTTTTGCGGATTCATCATCGTGTTAAGCGTTGTAGTCTTTGAATCAAGTACTGCGAGGCGATTCACAAATGCGTTCGGAAAGATTTCTTTCGGAAACATTCTCAGTCATTCTCTCTTTAACATTTCTCTTCGAAACCTTTTCCGAGAGCTCTTAGGCAGGCGAAATATTTGACAGTTCGATCCAATATTTGAACGATCGAGTCGTTTCTGAAAGAGATGTCCACACATTTGTGAATAAGCCCCGCTAGTCTCCTGTGAAAATAGACTGTTATTCCTTTTTTTCTTGCCGTAACTTTATCGATTCTCTACACTGTTCTTTTAATGAACATAATGGCACACTGAGCCTATTCCGAAGTTTCGAAGCGTCGTCGCTAAGTTCTTTTAAGAACCGACTGCCGTCCCCATTTTAAGAGAATTTTACTAATGAAAGTTTTCGTACCGGATAATGTCAGAATAAGGGTCGAGATGAATCCGAAACTTTGCTAATAGACTTCGAACTCGAGAACTCATCCTATTCCAGAAAAATACCTGTTTAAATTTCAAGTAGGTAAAACTAGGAAACAGACGGTACTGCTATACACATTCGCCTGAAACAATAAGAGTCTCTAGCAAAAAATTGTTATTATTTTATCTGGTTGATAAGAACAGAATATAGGGGCTTACCAACTAGTGGCAAAACAAACGGAGGTCTTCGATCAAAGCTTCTGCTAAGTTTCCTGGAGGAGTTGGGCTGGCAAGAGTAAATAACTTATCATATCGGCCGGGATTTTAAACCATCCTACACACGCAAGAGCCTATTTTGCGCAGACGTTTAACTAACTAACAGACGGTTAACTAACTGGTGACGAAACCTGGCCACGACAACAAAAGCCGCTCGCATACTTCTTGGTGCTAAGGAAAAATGGACCACAGTTTATTGTATGACTAATCCCGAGTAGATCTGATAATCTTGATGTTATCTTCGTCGCGTTATCAGCTGCTTCGGATTACTAGATTGGTTTTGTCCTCAATTTTCCGCCTTCTTGATTACGCAGTCTGTTCTTTATCAACGTAATTTACCCTCGTCATTGTCGAGAGATGTTGTCTTTGTGAGATGTGGTTTTAATTTGGCCCGCTTTGTTTTAGGTTTTACCCAGTTTTGAAGGGCGGGATGATCTCTTATGAATTTTGTGAGACGTAGGTTTACATGGAAAGTTCTGGATTCAAATCGGTGAAATTAGGTGATAACTTCTATACCTGACTTGGGTCCTTATAGGTACAACCTCGTTATTCTTGAGAAAAAGGGCCTTGACAGAATGAAAACCCGATAATTTCAAAAAAAGGTGCGTGCGATTCACTTGCACTTTCATAATGCGAACGGCCAAACTTTAATAATCTACCGGTGTTTCAGAGTGAACCGGTTTTTATTAGGAGAGCGCGCTCTATCCTGGACTATCACTTAACACAATCAGGTGGATTGCGGTCAAGCGTTAACCCATTACGAATGAAAGCAAACAAGTAATGGTTTTCTTTCTCGTTCTGGTTAAGGAACCCTAAAAAGACCAATACTCCCCTAAATTCATACGGCTGACGCTCGCAATATTGTATCGGCGTAAACGCGCCCGCTTATAAAACAGCTGGACATTTATGTCGCCTCGCCCACTTATTGCCACTTGGCTTGACCCGACACTTGTCGTAAACTGAAGGATACTGTACATTGTCATACGTAGTTACGTGTTGACAACGTTACGTGCTATCGTTTTGTGTTGATGTTGCAGTTACGATACTCTACCGACCGAATTTTGAAATGTCATCACCTTGTATGACAGCTTCCTTCCTATTAACTAATCCAATTTTCTTATAACTTACTTCTTCTAAGCTTTCAGCTGTACCTAAATAGATTCTTGATGAATCTTGGGCCTCCTATAATAAGAGTCTCCATCTAAAATTTGCGCGAGTTCAATGTAGAGCTTTAACGTCAGTAATTTTAAGTTACATGTCTTTATAGCATGCGTTTTAACGCGATCAGTAAATAAGCGACTAAGGTTATCTAGAACACTGGACTGCCCGGGAGTCCATCCTTGTCCAACGGAGGAAGTATTTTTGCTCTTTACCAGACCACTACTGCATTCAACTTCTTTTCTCATGCACGTTTTTCTTAACTTCCATTGTACCTGGACGTCACGTTACACGGGCATCTGCTGTTGCATTTTAGATTTCTATTAATGACTATGAGACGAAAAGGATAGTATCTGACTCATTTCTCAGGTTCACATAATACCTATAACATGGTTGTCTCAACAGATTATGAGAATGTTGGAACAGAGAGTCAACCTGCGTTTGCGCATATTTTCTATGTAGTTGCCTAATCTTTATAATGTTTCGCTGCTCTAGCCCAAAACCAAGTTTTAGTAGAGTATTTATTTTAAACAACCGAACCGGAATACGAACATAGCTTGCCCATCTCTCAAGACGTTATTTACTTTCTAAATAATACCCAATGACGGGAAAAAAATAAGCGTGAAGTAGATAGAGCAACATACATCAGTTAGGTCAACAAATATGGGTGACGTAGCCAGCCCAGAAGGAGGTTACATAAAGTTTTCAGCGGCGGGTGAACGAACGAACGGAGCTCACTACGCCCCGCTCACTTATTCATGAACACGTATGTATGAATGTCTAGGGTTGTCTATGTGGGGTGCGAGAGGGTAAAAGATGAAGTCATCATTAAAATCGGCTATTGGAAACACCTTTATCATATTACGATTATTACTTTTATATCGATATTAATCAAGATCCAATTTAATCGCATTAAAATGTATTAATTTATCTGCACGAACGATCAAATTTTTTAGCAAACATAGCGTTCTAATAACATTTTACTCAGTACGTTGTTCCTCCTTACATTCAATATACAAAGTGTAACGACTTGTAGTTACATCAGACCTTTTTATCTTAACTAATATTATAAAGCTGAAGAGTTTGTTTGTTTGAACGCGCTAATCTCAGGAACTACTGGTCCGAATTGAAAAATTCTTTTTATGTTGAATAGACCATTTATCGAGGAAGGCTTTAGGCTATATAACATCACGCTGCAACTATTAGGAGCGAAGATATAATGGTAAATGTAAAAAAAAAACGGGGAAAAAATAACTATTCCACGCGGACGAAGTCGCGAGCACAGCTAGTCTGTAGATAAAGAAAAACTGATATACATGTACAGATACGCTACTGGATCATTATTTACTTAATCCATTTATTGTTATTAAGCATTTTTTGGTCCAACATAGTAATCTGTCTAGTTTTTGTGATGCATGCCACAGCACACATATAGTTAGATCAGTTTAACAGCGTCTGTAGTTAAACTATTAAATTATACTCCACGAAATTGCCGCTTTGAGTAGATAAGTAGGTACTGCCAAATGGCATAGCGAATCCTCCCACGGATACAACACCGTGAGAATCTGTTGCCGCTTTACCAACAAACAGATGATGGATGACGCTTTTTACCAGTCCACGTGTCAAGGTATGTAATGCGTAGCTCCTGTACGCATCAATCATACTCGTTATGTGACAACCCTGCGTATACAGGGAGAGCTAAGTTGATTTTACGCTTGACGACCGAGAAATCGTGACTCACACAAGAAAGGGCGATTTAAATATGAATGTTCCTAGCTCGTATGAATTGTAGAAAAATCTTTTTGATGATGTCAACATGCTCAAATGTGTGTGTATGTACTTTGGTTAAGAAGGTTGCTTGTTTGTTGCCATTAAACGTTTTAGGAACGCAACCTCTTATAGGTATTTCTATGTTGGCTCACTATACTATGGTGGCCAACCTATGGCCACGCTGTCTCTATTTTCTTCTGTTTCTTTCCCGAACTATCTGTATTCACACCAATAAAACAGATTCTTTTCTCAAGTGTAATCTGTTTTATTTTATCAATACGGACTTAATGAATATCATCCTTTGTCTGATTTGTGTACTATAAATAAATAACCCAAGACATGCCACGCTGGGCCACACAGCGCCACCTAGCCCCAAACTAAGCCGAAGCTTGTACTATGGGTACTAGACAACTGATATACTTACTTAGATACTTTTTTTTTGTAAATAAATACATATTATACATAGAAAACACCCAGACCAATACAAACAGACATGTTCATGAACACAAATGTTTGTACTGTGCGGGAATCGAACCCACGACCCTTGGCTCAGAGGGCAGAGGTCACTACCAAATGAGCCACCGAGCCTGTCCTATGTACTGCCTGTACTATGGTATGTATACCGTTGTTTAAAAAGTGTAAAACGTTGGTTTAGCAGCAGCTCATCCTCTTATCATTAATATACGATACGAGTATAACATTTATTGATTAAACTGTTTACAATCTCGCTGGATAGATTATAATCTAACGGTATTTACAATTTTACGGTGACATTTATACATTTTATGAAACTAGAAATAAAAACGATGTCACTAACCCTTTCGACCCTCTAACTGTCCAGTATTTCGTATGAAATGAACTCTTCAATCCAACAGAATGAATAAAAGACTAGCATGAATTGCCTCCCCTGTTCCGTGAAGTTCTATAAATGTGTTATTACCTTATATTGGATCAATAACAGTGGAACTAAAACGATGATACTTATTTATAGCAAGTAGGCACATTTACGTAGAGATGAAATGTAGGGTCACTGAGGTCAATAGATGTTATTCAAAGTGGTTATGTCTACATGTACGGTATTTCCAAACATAAATGGCTTAGTTGAAAGATACGTGAATCAAGTTGATAGATGCTTTATTGAACAATACGTTTTCAATAAAAGGTATTTACTAGTATTGTAGTATAATTTGGGCAATCGTATCGCTAAGCGCTTGGCGAATGTTTGGAACAATTCTTTATATCGAAGAAAATATTATTATGTTAATGAGTAAATGACGATAAAAATTATGATATACTACTGTGCCCGTGTTTTAATCTGATGTATGAGCGATATTACCTATAATTGTAAAGTTTCATTCATGATCCGTTCAGTAGTTTTGAGAGACTAACAAGCATCTATCCATCCAAATCAACTTTGACATTGTATAATATTAGTAGAATTGATAAATCTCGTAATGTTATATGGATATCATTGCTCAATTGCCAAAAGGTTCATTGCACAACAAAATCATATATTATAAGTGATTCAATATCTAGCGTCATACATAGTTAACCTTCCAGTATTCATTGCGACAATATCCTATGTCTATAGCTGTCGGTTCTCAAATAACTCCTTTATCATAAGCCGATTAGCAGAGAAATTTGCGTGCCTAATTGAATATCGTAAAGGTCTTCGGACCCTTTCATAGTATAATTACGGACCGTGGACTAACAATAACCGGTTTCGTGCGTGCTTTAGGGTTGTACCAACATTATTGGCTATTTTGAGACGAGTCGAATTTGTTGTCATATTTTCTTGGTACGTATGGAGTTCCATGCATTGCGGCTGGTCGCAAATCTATGTCGTGCCGCTAAAGCGCGTGGCTGATGCGACAATAGTCAATACAGTGTAATGAATAATATAATGTAACCGTGTTGACCGCAGGCATCCGTCACAGACTGCGGAAGTCTACATATAATCATAGTGATTGCTTAGGCGTAGTAGTTTTCTCCACTATTTGGTATTGATCGCGTATTATATTGTTATTTCAATAGAACAGAGTACATCTTATGCTTATATTGACTTATCGAAGCTGAAAAATAACTAAATGGATAGCGTTAGTCGTTTTGACGGCCCATAATCTAGACACAATAAAATAACCACTGTTTATCGATCAACCAATACGACGTTCATTAGGTGTCAATTCTTATAGAGAAATTCAAATTCTTCTTTTGTATTAAACTTATTAAGATGCATTTAAGGTAGACTTTGTTACGTTAAGAACTTTGTTAACCCGTCGAACGATTTTCGAATACCTAAGTGTGCATTTAAGTTTTGTAGCCGTACGCGATTCTCGCACACCCGAGTCAACGTACATCTAAAAAGTCTAATGTACAAGCAGGTGTTCGAGAATCATTCGACGGGTTAAAGGTCAAACGGACCACGGAAATACCCGCGGGTCCCTTGCTCACTGCCCTTTACACATTATAACAAGTTTGATACCAAAATACCCATATAAAATGGACAACCCTGCACGGGATGTGTACGCCAAACAAACAACAAAGACCTTTTAACGTTTTGATCGTGAACTTTGACATTGAGGTACTAAATAAAAGACCTAAACATTGAACGGCGACAGGGTCTAGATAATTCTGTCTGTAACAAAACCCTTCACAAACAAATAATTTCACAGAGATGAATACAAAAGGTACTTTACAAATAAATACCATACTACGAGTATAACATCAAAGGGATTGTGAAACACAAGAATAGTTCAATAGTCTCGTTTTCACAAAGCTTTGGCGTAGTATTCATTGAACATCAGTAATATTTGAATATCTGCGAAAGCTTTTGATTTTATAGACCGCTTAGTTAAAGAGATTTTCTATATTCATTTGTTTGTACACCAATAAGACTGCTTTTTTAGAATAAATTAAAAAAAGCAGGTCAGTTGCCACCGCCATGCCCGCCGGCCCAGAGCAGCAAGATGCTTTTTTTCTCTTCAGTCGTTCCCTCATTATTGAGGATCGTGATCACTCTTCGATTTCGTCACCATAATCAACATCATCAGCCTATAGCAGTCCACTGCTGGACATAAGCCTCTCCAGTTGTTCGCTTTGGGGAGACATCTGGAGGCTTTACCCGTAATAGCCACGCTTGGGAAGGCGGGTTGTCGCTCCGGTGACGCTGCTGCCCGTCATCGGCCCGTGATATTTAGCTACGCCTTCACTCGTGAAGGTTATACCGCCATCAATCGGTTGCCAGATTCGATCGAATAGATCGATTTCATATCCATAATCAACTGTCTTCACTTGTCTCGTCCGAAGTTGCTTTTTCACGCTCCGCTTAAAGGATCCCGATATCGAAGTAAGGAGAAAACATATGTACCGGCAATGATTTACACATTTTAACAACGCGACGCGGTAAAGATATGGAAGCACCAGAAAGATATGCTATGGTGCGCTTGGAAGGATGCTTTTTCTTAGTCTTTTCCTTGTTTTTCGTCGTCCGTCTGAATTTCACACAAAATGTACAAGCTTGTTACTGTTTGATAAATCGTTGTCGCTGGAAAGACAAGCATCTTTACTCAGCCTCACTTATTCTAGCTCCAGAGATTTTCCAGTGCCGCTCCTCTTAGTTTTATAAATAGTCAAAGCGCGCATTTAATAGAATTTACCCGACGTCCCACCGCCCGCTCCCCGGGGTCTCACGAACGAATCACTTAGCGAGGAATCCCACAGGACCTCTATTAGAGTAATGTTGTTACACCGCAGGATATTGGTATAACGTGAGAGGTTCGGGTGTTAAGTGGGTACGGTAATGTAAGATGTGTGTAGATGTTTAACGTTGATGTCACGCGTATTTTTAGTAGTGGGGGGTAAGAGTTTAGGTTGGAGAATGTTATTGGCAATTTCCGGATGCCCAAGGTCTTAAGCCTTTTGACCAGTGGCGTAATTATAGGATGGCAAACCGGCAAAATGCCACAGGCCCAATTCCAATTGCAATTCCATCTTCATCATCTCGATGGTTGGCAATCCTCCACTATACGCTTTATGGGGAACTTCTTGCATCGCGCATCGGTTTTGTGGAACCAACTCTCTGCGTCAGTCTTTCCGAACAGCTACGACTTGGGAGCCTTCAAGAAACGAGCGTACTCCTATTTAAAAGGCCGGCAGCAAGCCCAGAACTCGATTTGAATTGCGTGTGTACATGGGCGGTGTCGAGTGATTACCATCAGGCATCACATTTGCTCGTCTAACGCCTCTTACATAAAAAAGTAATGGCCTGTATCTTGATGATTACAGAGAATTTTTCAAGGGCCGAGAGTAAATGAATGTGCTAGAATCATAACGTCAATCGGTGCAATTCCTAATAATGAGTAGGTCTATACTAATTTTGTCGCCTCATTATCGGAGTCTAATGCTGGACATAGGCCTCTCCCAAGTTCGCTACTTTGGCAACCAGCTATCCGTATAAAATATTTGGGAATTCCTTCCTGCTGCGAGATGCTAAAATTTGTATTCGTTGTCTGCTGACGTCTTCCCAGAACGGTTTATCTTAGAACTTTTTAAGGCTAGAGTGAATAATTATTATCTTCACTGTACATCAGGCAGGATTGTAGTATTTTTGTCAGATAACGTATCAAAAGAAGAGTTTGTAAAGCGAATTAAAAAATCAAATGTGACTTTGCATAAAACATTATCAGTCGCAAACAAAGCACTTTATTCACTTTTTAAATGACATTTACCCTGCACCTAATAACATTCCGGTTTTAAGACCCACCTATAGCGTTTATCTGAACAAACGAGTTAACGTGTGACAGGTTGATAGACAGGTCGTATCTTTTGTTGCAGCACACAATGCATAACAGGCAGGGTGAGGTAAACAAACATAAAAAAAAATCTATAGCGTCTTTTGTGAATTTTTAATAACTTTGCCTCAATTTGTCACTGTCCTTTTCTTTTATGTGTAAAGCTGGGTGCCAACTAGAGTGCAACAGCCTTTTTTTATGACTATCATGATAGCCAAGGCGGGATTGTCATAATCAGGGTACAAAAGGAGAAACGCAAAGCGTTGGACAAGCAACACTGCTAAAGCCACGTTTTACCTCTACTTTCTTACGTACGAACGGCCAAGCTATGACACTAATTGCCGGACTTTTTGTCCCTTAACACATACAATCTTCAGGTGTTCAAGGCAAGAGTGAATCGGTATTTTCAGGGTACGTGCACTCCATCGTAGGTAGGTTAAATATCACTTGACATCAGGCGACTTGTAGCCAAGCACAAACCCATAACGAATAAAAAAAACAGATAAAATACAGCCTACATACATTTGCTACTATTTTTAGTGAACAAATCTAGACGTTGTAATCAGCCATATTAACTTTTTTCAGTGTGTTAAACTTTAAATCAGCTCTTAATCTGTTTATGGTATCTTAGCTTTGGGATCCGGTCAATGTATGTTGTCAGATATAAGTACTTGTATGAGTACATAAGATAAAGATAATAAGTTCCATTTCAGTTCACTCGTACCAACATAGGTTCGCCGTTTACATAAAGTGATTGTAGTCAAACACTTGATGATAAAATTCATGCGTTGTACGAAACCTGAATGAATCTTATCAAAAAGTCACATTCGCATTGGGAAAGTCCAATGCCTATTTTCCTGATTAAGCTAAATTCACTGAAGTTGATCAACACGAGCATGGTACGTTCTTTACACTGACTCTACCTAAGCTTTAAAATAACAGGCACATTCGAACCTGTTTGGAATAATTTGGTGCTCTTCCCTATGATTATTTTTTTATTCATGTTACTTATCACTTACCACAGCTATTTGGTGGGTGTCTGTCTAGGGAAAGCCAAGCAAAAGAAATGTCTCTACATAGTATCGGAGCGCCCGCGTGAAAAATGTCTCTACATAGCAGTGAGTGCACTGCTTGTAAAACGACGCTAAAATTTTAACTTGTATGGATCTATTTACTTCAAATTTTAACGTATATTTTAGCGTTTGTCGTCTAACCCGAGCCTTAACTGCATATTCATAACCCTTCAAGTCGTGCGAGTGTCTTGTCATTTGCACTGCGTAATGAGATGTTGTCGCAGCTGCCGTGGGCGGTGCCCGTTTGTTTGGCCTAATTTATTCCTTTTGTAAAACGTCGCAGGTACTCGTGATTATTGCGTACACCAAGCGCCATGCGCCGCCTACCTACACAAGTGTCATAAGAATCCTTACGAAGACCGTCACAAAGTTTCGACCAGTAGTATTCTTGTCATAATACTTGTGTTTGCTTTTTCTTTTGTTTCTCGTACTAGAGCTGTTTAGCGTTTTATCCTTGGGCTCTTACACTATTATCACAATGAACAATATAGAAAATACTAACAACTCTAAGACTCTCTTTTTAGGTGGCGCGGCAAAATGTTAAAGTGTTAAGATTCTAGTAAATACTTACGAGTTGATATTCTTTTCTTGTTCTAAGGGGCTTCCTAGTTGGCAAGTCACCATTGTCACCATATTAAAGTTTTTTATTTGCTAAAAGATGGTGTTAATTATGTATGAGAGTTTTCTGCAGTGAAACTGTGATAACCAAGACCAGCATAGCGTAGCATACCCATACAAATATCTTCTTTTCATTCATTGTTCGTGCTTATACACATTCCTAAAATGTACTGTAGGTACATGGCCATATTAAATAAAATTTCGTTTAAGCGCTCTTCAGATTTCAAACCGCATTAACGGATTATGCCACGACCATACGTTTCCAATCGATCGGGCACCAATTAATTGCACAATACGCATTCGGGTTCGCTGAAAAGTGTTTTCCGACTTAATAGTCGTTCCCTCTCCCCATTGCGGGATTGGATGCCGCTCGGCTGTCACGTGGGGTTAACACGTTAATTGAATTATTGTTGGGAGTATTCTTTTTTAATTGTGGTTTTTAAACAGCAGCAAAGGTTTTGTACAAACGTGGTTAGGGAGTTTAAACCGGATATTGAAGCTAACGAAAAACCGTGAACGCTGTGTATGGAATGAATTCCCAAGGGAATACAGTATGGGGCGCTTCAAGCTTAAAATAAATAGGTTTCTAAAGGGTCGGCAAAGCGCATGCGATGCCCCTGATGTTGCAGTTGCCACTGCCATGCCTGCCTAACCCTAACCCCCAGCTGCTAATACAGCACTCACTCCACGAGCTCCACAGGCCCTTGCGACCCAGAGATGTGATGAAACTGTGACAATCCCAGATTTTCCGGCCATCTGGCAACATCTAGAGCACCGTCACCCGCGAAAACGCCTTCAACCCGCTACCCTGTTCACACTATCCGCGCGGCGGGGCGCGGCGTTCACACTGCGGTTTGGCGGGTAAACCGCTACCTCTGTTCACACTATCGGCGGCCGCGGCCGCGTTTTGCGGTCGATCGCCGGATAGATTTTTTATTTTTTTTTTATTTTTTTTTATTTTATACGCCTGATGGAAAGCGAAAGGGAGGCCCAAGTCGCTGTGACAACTGGCAAGTAACTGGTCAGTTACCTGTCAGTTGCCACTGCCATGCCGGCCCAACCCTAACCCCCCACGAGCTCCGGACACCCTACTCACCAGCAGAAACACGACCCGAAGGTCATTTGGCTGCGGTATTTTATAGGTTGGAGGTCCTTCCCCGGACGGGCAGCTCAATTCGAGCGAAGATTCGCTATGCCCTCCTACCTCTCTTAAATCTGAACTGAATCTGAAGTTATCCGTCAATCTGAACGCAAAAAAACCGCATGCCTGAACGGGCTCTTTGATAGAAGGAAATCATGATGTAGTCAATTATATTCTTATCGTGCCAGTTCTCCGTGAATCGGTATCTGTTATAATAACCATAGACCCCGGTTGTTGCAGAGGAGGAGTGCTACCACTGCATGGCGAGCCTGGTCGCGTCCAAGGAGAAGATGTTCATCACGCAGACGAAGCTGCTGAACGAGGTCACGTGGAAGACGGTCATGCAGATCGCCAAGAAGCACTCCGTAAGGACGACCATTTGTGACACATTTGCATTAACTTAGTATAAGAACGCAGTTCCAACTAACATTCGTTTAGAATAGTCTAGATCATCATCGTCATCAGACTGCAAACGACACAAAGACAATTGTCGTTTGGGGGGGATACGCCTTAGTCACCACGCTTGCCGCGAGGCTTGCTGACAGGTTTTATCAACTGTGGTCACCAACCCAGGTAAACGCTGCTGCCTGTTTCCTCATATTCCTACCTGCTTGCCTAGCCATGACGATTATGGGTAAATCTTCTCGGTTTTCACCCAAAGTGGCAAGCAAACGGAGAGTCTCATGTCCACAATGGACTACGATAGGCCGATGATGATGAACACGCATTTGACAGTTTGTGACTTCGCCCATGATGTTCAATGAATCCGGAAATCCCCTATCGGTCACGCCCGGTTTGTGCCCACAGGTACCTACCAATGAAAAGATTTACTCATGATACATCACGGCCGATGCTAAAAAGGCCAATTTTCCATTCCCATGCGATTATTATTTTCAAATACGCAGGAAATACCACATAAAGGATATATTTTTTATTTTTATTTCATTCATCACATTCTGAAGATTGAATTATACGAATTATGCATCCTTCGCGAGTCCGCAACCTTCAAATTATCTTGGTTTGATTGTACAAAAATACAGCGGCGACCGTTAACGCCAGCATCGGTAATGATGGACGCCCGGGATGAGCCAACGAAACTTCGCGTAAATCTTCAGCAGCCGTCCGATTTTACGAGTTACCATAATGCTTGGAAATAGTGATGTGTCGACCCGGTAAAGGTGACTCGAGTTGCGCCTAACTCGAATTGAATCCACTTTGACTCGAGTTTCCTAATATGTATGTTTAAATACAATCAGCTTCTCGCAGCCGACTGCTAGCAGTCGTAAAGTAGTGAACAACTGGAGAAGCCTATGTCTAGACTTTGGGCTAACATCTGGAAGCCTTTCTCATGATCTCCACGCTCCGGGCTTGCAGCTTCGCGATTGCAGGGCATAGCTTTTCGCTCAGTTGACGTTGCTCCTCGTTATAGGCCTATGGTATCAAGCTACGTCTTCAACTGTGATGATTATACCACCACCAGTCGGTTGCCAGAACCTCGTTTATTATGCGGCAGAATGCACCACGGGCAGATGAGGCTTGGAGCGAAAAGATGATGGATCGCTCATTTACATCCCTACTCATGCTCATTTACTCTTATAATCTAAAGAAAGATAGTTCGACACAACTGGACATAGATCGTCGCAGGACCAAATAGCTAACGCACTTCCCGATGCATCAACTTGTTTTGAACGGAGTGTTCAACTTCCTGACAGCGGTCATCTTGATCATCTGACTCTGACGCAGTCAGCTCGAATCAATTCGTATCAAATTTTTTTTGGCGCATCACTACCTCGAAATAAAATTGCAGCGCACACCTATTTTCGTACCGGATAATTTCTCGTAATCATTTTATTCCGAATGTTTCTTTTACATGTTGGCTCGTAAACTTGAACTTACGGCCCGCCGGCAGTAAACGCTGCGGCCTTATCGTGGCGTGCGCACACTTTTTACCGATCTTTATTTGATCTACATTTGAATTGGATTATGGTCTCGTGAGCGGCGTCCATATTTGTCACTACAAATTCATTCTGCACTAAAATGTAAAAAATCAGAGGTTTTTTTTCTGTGTTATTAAGAATACGGATGTTTCCAGGGTCAAAATAATTACATTATATTTTAGTTTATCATATATATCATTGACATAGGCCTCTCCAGTTGTTCGCCACTTAAGGCCGACATCTATAGGATATACCCATAATCGCCACGCTGGGCAGGCGGGTTGGCGATCGCAGGGCGTAGCTTCTCGCTCCGGTGACGCTGCTGCCCATCATCGGTCTGTGGTATTCAGCTACGCCTTAAATTGTGATGGTTATACCGCCACCAGCCGGGTGCCAGCGCCTCGTTTGTTATTCAGCAGGATGCACCACGAGCAGGTGAGGTTGGCTTGGAACGAAAATATGATAGACCGCTCCCTTACATCCCAAAGAGATACTATGCTTTATGTGATTATACCTACTATATTTTATATGAAACATTCCACCATTCGCAATAACGAACCTTAGGTAAGAACCAGTTCCAAAATGACGCGTATTGTGTAAGGGTCCTTACGGTAGGTTCGCGTGACCATTCCGAGAGTGCCACTATCGCCCCCCGGCATACCTCGCAATCGCACGCAAACGGGGGATTGTTCAAAGGCACATAAATTCTTAATAAATTAGTTAAACTATACACTTACTTTGGGTTACGTGAATAACAATAAAATGTCCACTTCTCACTGTCGATTTTTACGTCAGGAATGCCTTTCGGCAAACACTTGAGTGTTATACCCATAATCGCCACGCTGCTGGGCAGACGGGTAGCTCCTCGCTCCGGTGACGCTGCTGCCCGTCATCGGCCTGTAGTATTTAGCTTCGCCTTCAATCGTGTTGGTTATACCGCCACCAGTCGGATGCCAGAGCCTCGTGCGTTACTCACCACGGGCACGTGAGGGTGGCTTGGAGCAAAAAGATGTTAGTTCGCTGTCTTGCATCCCTTTTACATATTGAAATAACGCATAATATCAACAAGCCGCCTAAGGCCCGGCGCCCATTATCGGCAACATATTGCTATTTGCCACCTCAAATCCTCAGTCGTGCCGATGCCGATAAGGGGCGCCCAGGCCTAACTCACTAGGCTGTCGTCTACTCATAGCAAGTGCCATCGCGCACTCCAATCTTTGTTAACCACCCCGCATCTGTGTTAACTTTGATGACGGCGCGTTTACCGCACGAACGAGCCTTTATGTTTACCAGATTCAGTTGATAGTAAAGTTCATGTGTACATTGCGTTTATTAGACGATTACGTCATGTTACGAGATCTCATGTCATTTGCTAAATGACATTGAGATCTTGTACGATACGATTGTATCTTTTGTGCTTGTAGCGATGATTTTAGTAACGATGGTGTTTGTTTCGTTTAGAGGTCTGTATAAAGTATTTGTTAGCCGTATTTAGAATTAAAAGAAAAGGGCTCTGAAAGTTGAGTTCAGAGAGGTAAGGTATAGCGAATAATCGCTCGAATAGGCTATTATGGCTAATCATTGTAATTAGTCCGTCTTTTAGCTTATTCAAAAAGAAAAGACACGTATTTTTTTATTTGTAAATTAGACAAAAAATCACAAAGTTATAACCCGTTAAAATTACGCGTGACGTCACTCGGTGAGGCATTTTTACAGGAGCGAGTGACATCAAAGACTCCCACTCCTAACTTTTGATGACTTGTATCTTTGCTATTGTTTAATTGAATGAAAAAAAGCTGTCCATACATCCGCGTCATCCGCTGTAGATAATAAACGATCTCTTCCAGAACCTTTGGGTAGAGGATAGTCACATTTTAGTGACATTTTTTATACAACTTGGTAAAAGTTTACGACTTTGACCAAACAGCCAGAGACGCTAACGTGACGACATCAAATGGTTATTTTATTACGGAAAACTTTATGGAAACTCTTTATAAGCCCCGCCAACTTGTTAATAGTTAAAGTTGTGCTAAGATCACGAATTTCGTTAGGCGATTAAGTAGATATTGTTGGAGTTTGAGCACCCTATCTGAACGATAATGTCACACGAAGTTTCCGACATGAGAAAATGCTACAACTCTGCAGTCGGTAGGTTAGGTATAACCGATCCCCTTGATATAAGTACATGATCTATGACATCCGACATCCGCCTCAGGTTCGATGAAACAAAAAAATGATCGGCAAAGCGCATGCCATGCCACCGGCTTTGAGTCTTTCATGGGCTGCAGTGATCATTTACTACCAGACGGTACGGCAGCGATTTCATATAACCTAGGCATTTCTTGCACATATACCTAAATAAAAATGGTGTCATACAAGTCTTAGCTACTTCTTTTAATGTACATTTACCCGTTAATGTAAATAAACATCACACGACAATTAGATATTTAGTTTAAAAATAAATCATTACTTCACCTCACACATCAGACCCTATATTTATGAAGTTATAGTATGAACTGATAAAATTACGTCGCGATGTAAACAAGTGTTACGTAAATCAAGACGCATCTTAACATTTCATTGTTAGACTGAGTAATTAACGACCGCTGTGATAACGATAGCCTACGGTCCGTAGATGTAATTATTGTACAAACATAAATACCTATGTATTTGCACAAAGGAAACTGGTCTCTAAATAGGGAAGTGATATTAAATCGTTGAAATTAACGACGTGTTATTAACATGTCTATAGTAGCTTCGTATGATGAAGTACAAACAGGGTGATTTAAATACTTCCGAAGTTCCAAAGACTCGCACGACACGTTTCGCCTCTACCTATACATAGTGCGAAGGGCTAAACTGTGGAACTCTTTACCGGGCTCCTTGTTCCCCGCGAGATATAATGTTCCGACGTTCAAGGCGAAAGTGATCCGGCGTGTTGGTTGTTTTGGGTTTGAAGAGCTAGTTTCCTCGTAGACTAAGATATCGCTTTTTTTATAAGAAGAGCTTTCAGGATGACCTCACTCCACCTGATGGTAAGCGGTCGTGAGGTCCAAAAGTTAGGTCGACAGGCACAATAGAACAATCCCATTGCACCTGTCGCCCTCACCCTGAAGGCCCACTGAGGATGTATGGGTAACTAGCTTACCATCAGGCGAATCGCAGTCAAGCGCCAAACGACAGACGCCCTCAGATCGATTGGCAATCTGTCACTCTATCTGGTCTTGCAAAAGACAAGATGCGAGAAACCGAGGATCGAACAAAGAGGCGACCAATGAGGGTTTTCTGGAAAAAGAAATCCGCCAGGTGCCACATAAAAGGCAGGTTCAGCTATTATGTGATTGGTCAGTTGCTAAGTAAATATCAGTGCCATGTCAAAATTGAACCAATAAAGTAACAGTTAGATCTGCTTCTTATGTGGTTCCATCTGGTAGATTTATTTTTCAGAAAATCCTCATTGGATTGGCCTATGTCTAGCAATATGGATGTTTCCAGAGTCAAAATATTTACATTATATTTAGTCCGTATTTTAGATTATAAAAATATATTTGACACATATTTTTCATTTAAACAATAAATAACAAAGATACAAGGTATCAAAATATGTAGGAGTGGGGGGTTTTTGACGTCACTCAGTGGCGAAAAACTCTCTCGAATCTTTGTCATTTTTGATCTAATTTACAAATGAAAACTATTTTAATTGATCTAATTTACGTGTCTTTTATTTTTTAACAATCTAAAAGACGGACTAATTTTCTTTTTTACGTCAACAGGCCTATTGGCAGATAACAGGCTAAAAGGATAATGGTGATATGTTTCGTTGGATATCTTGGTTTCATAACTTTGCAATAGCTTCGGGATCCAAACTCGTTTATCAAAGTCTGTTACCTAAATTGCCTACCTGAAATTGAAACCTTAGAATACATATCAACTACACAGTCGTTAACTTGTAATAACTGTAATGGTACACAGTCTTTCGATATTAATAGCAATCCATTATCCTCATCAGCTGAAAGCTTCGCGTAATTAACATGCCAAAATATTAATATCGTAACATAATGCGATGTGTATTATCCGAGCGTTTCGCGATACAATCAATGGCCTGTCTCCGGCTCTGTGTGGGATGCGGTGTTTGTATGATTATGATACAGATTGTTCATTTGTTTTCGTTGTATGTGTATTGTTGTGTGATATAGAGATAGGTTTGTGTAAGTGAAAAGGCTGTGGGGCCGGTAACGTGTCGACGTGTGTATCCGGTCAGGTGGACAAGCGAACGTTCCATTACGTGATTATTTTTGGACACGCTATATCCTTTGGGACATCTTGAATGTGTAGTAGAATCGAACCATATCTTTTGCGATTGGGAATCGCCTTTGATAAATATTTCATGCTTACGGATCAAATCGAATAAGTTTTAAGCTGAATTCATGCTTCGTGGGTGTTTGTTTTCAAGTTGGTGTCTTTATTTTGGTACCTTTGTTGTTCTGATTTCCACAACATAAGGCCTCAAACTACATACTTTGGTATCGGATCAGTGCAAATGATAACATCATAAATCAGTGATAAAATTCTGTATTGTTTGAATTACCTCCATCCATAGTAACTATCGTAACTTCATTCCATTTCATTATTATAGCTTCCATTCCATCATCTCTAATAACTCTATTCCTATTACCTTGGAGGGTATCTGAAAAAGCTAAAATGTACCTACTTGTTTCTTCGTGTGTGACAATGATACCGTAGAATTTGTTTTGATACAGTATTTAAGTACTGGCAGGGTTTCAGCCTATTATTTATTATCCACTATGTATTCGGAATGAAGTTAACCGTGACTCACCAAAATCAACGCATGCATAACTGCACCTAAAGTTAGTGCTCAAAATATTGTTGAATTTTAAATACGCAATTAACGCAGTAAAAGTAACTCAAGTAATCACTTTTACTTAAACAGCAAAAATAAGTGATGACTTCACTTTAACATACGCAGTAAAAATAACGTAACTGATCTGTTCTTGAATGCGATGATGTCGATAAACGAACGTTACAATGTGAAAAGGTCAAATTGCAACAACGTAGTAAAAATAAACTGGCCAATTAAGATAATACACCGTTTACTTTCGGTTTATCGGCAGATTTAAAAAAATATTTCGTTCCAGTGTCGATAATAAAAATGGCCTGTTTGTGTGCTCTGTTTGTAAAGAAAATATCGCAGTATCTCTTTATTGCAAGAAGTAATATTTAAATGGATGAATTAGAATGGAAAGCTGGAAATTGTATTTCCGTCGTTTTTGTAAAGTGGGAACTGTAGACCTAAAGATGAGTGATACACCGGCGATAGAAAAGGAATAGACAGGAATCTAAGTTTGTTTGTCACGTCGATTTCGACGATTTGTTTTACTTTCATGTTAAAAGAAGCCACTGTGCAATCAAAAAAGGTAGTGTTTACTCAAGCATATCGAAAGTCTTCAAAATTCTATTTTTGAATAAATCAGATACCAATTATTTCAGTTCCATTTAGGTAAAGAATAATAAACTGTAAACAAACGAGCTCGAGAAGTTTAACTTCAGCGATTTGCCCAAAAAAATTGAAGTCATGCGTAGAGTTTATTATTCTTCTAGATCTTTCTCGGAGAAATTGGACATTTGTTTAACAACAAACGCGTCTATTTTGAGCACTACGACGTAATTGGTGAAGCTCAAATTCCAGCTGATAAAGAGATGATATAGTGTTTCTGCTCGGGCCATAGGTTACCTTAATTATCAGGCGTCGGCAGCCGTGAGTAATGACGGGGTGAACGGCATCGCGGCACCAGGGTTGGAGACAGGGGCGTAGATAGGCATGGACGAGCAACAATCAACTTAGCAAAATATGTCGAAGTATCTTTATGGTCAATGACTTTATTGAAAATTATTTTGGGAAATTGAACAGATGAGAGCCTGAACGTGAGTAAGGTGTATGCTATGCCTCCATTGCAACTGAGGCAGGATGCAGGATACCGGACAAACGGAGACGGAATATACCAAAAGCGGAATCAAAAAGGAAAAAAGCTATCGTATATGATGAATTATGTTGTATACCACACATACATTATGATAACCTGGTCAGAAAGATATTTCTTATTATGTCGGAAATAAATCAAAATGTTACCAACTGTGTTTAGCATACTGTATAGTTCGACACCACATCTGGCGAGCAGCTTGTTTTGATATTGTGCAAACATGAGTGAAACCTTTACTTGTCCAAATTTTAGCCAAATCTCCAATAATGACTCGGCAATTCTCTAAAGCTTTAGCCATTTATTATGCACTCTTTCATTGATTACTTAATAGCATAACATCTTTAGCCCCTATTCAGCAATCGTTCCTTTCAAGCTTTATACACGCAACTAAAATGTTCCGTTCATTATGCCTTCTATCATTGATTAGTTAATAGCTAGGGCAAATGATATACTCGCACAATTTCCCTGCTGCGGCCCAGTAACAAAATCGATGTAAACTGTTGAAGTTCGCGTCGTCACGCAAGGTAGTAATCGGGGCGCACTCCCTTTATTACGACAACGCGACACAGGTAATGAGTTAAGAGGTCTAACGTTGCAATGGTTATCTGGCTTGATTGTTTATGAAATTATTGATTTTTTCTGTATGCAGCTGGTAATATTGCTATGAAAGATGAGACTCTCCAGACCAGGCCAAGGCTTTCCGACGGATCTGAAATCGAAGACGGATCGGAACAATTGAATAAATGAGTATTCTAAATGGCTAAGATCTGCTGATGATGATGTCGGGTCTTGATCTCTGTCATTGGCATAAATTGGTACTTTTAGTACCAGAAAAAGCCTTAGACGATCAAGTGGTTTGTCTGGCTCACCTGCAGTATTCAAGGCTACACATTGCCAAGAATTCGGCAGGTAGATTTGGGCGGACTTGTTGTTTGTCACTGCCAGCTCAATCCGATCTAACAATGATTTAACTCAATACCAGGACAATTTTTTCCCAAAACCATCGTCTATTTCATCATTGACATCGTATATTTACACAGAAATGACTTCTCCCTCATGGAATTAAACGCCAACTTCTCACACCACTTGATCCCATTTCATTACACTTAATACACCCCCTGCTGAGTAAATCGACGTAACTCTTGACTCTGCTCGGGGCGGTAATGGAGGCGCCCAGTACGAACGTGACGCGACACAGGTAATGAGTTACGGGGCTTAACGTTATAACGGCTTAATGGATGTTGGTTGATGTTAATAGAAATTTTCGAGGGCACGTGTGTTTGTTTATTATTAATACATTTCTTAACAATGTTTGCTTCTGGTGTGTTATTAAGATTACGTGTAGACAATATAGCTTCATTGATGTAGATTTTAATTAAACAGAGCGATTTGGGATTACTGAGTTCGTGGAAGTTATTCAATTATGTATGTTCTCTTTTAAAAGTCTAAACCTTTGTTGTTCGATTAATACGACCGCAGCCGTTGATTTCGTGTATACAGTTTATTAACAATGTAAAAGCAAATATAAACTTAGTATAGAAAAGCGGCAAGAAGAAGTAGTTAGTCCTGATTGCTATCAGAATCTGTTTATCCAGGTACTTTTGGTAGATATAAATTAAAAGGTATCTAAATTGTTCCCCATTTTAAAGTGTTCACCAATATCTCTGTAATGAGTTATTTGTTTAATAGAACTATCAATATTTTGATACCTTATTTATTAAACACAAGCTCAAATTTTAATCACAGGTTGTGTATAAAATATTATGTAGATTTTTTTGCCACAATCATCCACCTCTATAAATAAGTTTGGACTAAGGAGTTTTTTCGACTAACTCTATTTACTTGAACAGTTTCCGTACACTGTCACGAACTGGTTGCAGAAGTCGGCGGCTCAGCACCTGTCGCGGCTCTCCGGCGCGATCGGCCCCGAGCGCATCTACGCCGACTGGCAGTGGTGGATCCTGGCGGCGCTGCCCTTCCCGCACCTCGTGCGCGTGCTCGACTGCTTCTTCCACGAGGGTATCAAGGTGAGCCTCGTGACTGTCCGGCGCTGCCCAGCACGTCTACGCCGACTGGCAGTGGTGGATCCTGGCGGCGCTGCCCTTCCCGCACCTCGTGCGCGTGCTCGACTGCTTCTTCCACGAGGGTATCAAGGTGAGCCTCGTGACTGTCCGGCGCTGCCCAGCGCGTCTACGCCGACTGGCAGTGGTGGATCCTGGCGGCGCTGCCCTCCCGCACCTCGTGCGCGTGCTCGACTGCTTCTTCCACGAGGGTATCAAGGTGAGCCTTGTGACTGTCCGGCGCTGCCCAGCGCGTCTACGCCGACTGGCAGTGGTGGATCCTGGCGACGCTGCCCTTCCCGCACCTCGTGCGCGTGCTCGGCTGCTTCTTCCACGAGGGTATCAAGGTGAGCCTCGTGACTGTCCGGCGCTGCCCAGCGCGTCTACGCCGACTGGCAGTGGTGGATCCTGGCGACGCTGCCCTTCCCGCACCTCGTGCGCGTGCTCGACTGCTTCTTCCACGAGGGTATCAAGGTGAGCCTCGTGACTGTCCGGCGCTGCCCAGCGCGTCTACGCCGACTGGCAGTGGTGGATCCTGGCGACGCTGCCCTTCCCGCACCTCGTGCGCGTGCTCGACTGCTTCTTCCACAAGGGTAGATTTCACCATTCAAGGTGAGCAAAATTGGCAGGGATTCGGGTAGGGCAGAAGCATACGAATGCGTCCCTGTCTGTCCTAGCCCACCACAAAGTGGCATACCTCATGCAACGATGTGGCTGCATCCACCACACCGTTAGGCCCCATTGAGTGGATTGTGCCCCTGCGCTCACCACTAAAGGCATGATGGAGAGGCCCAGAAGAAATCCGATGCGTTGTGTGCTCTTTGGGGACGCTTGAGCCCATAATTTAATATAGATGTTGTATTTATATTCACAGGTGTTCTACAGGGTAGCACTGGCGATATTAATCCTGTTCAACAAACACTCGACAAATCAGAACTCGGAGTGGTACGCTGAAGCGACGAAGAATGGCGTCGACCACGCTATTGACAAGTTCTGCAGAAATATGCCCGCCTCACCCACCAAGCTATTAAGGACAGCGTTCAGTATCAGAGCTCTCAGGTAAGCACTAATACTTTTATCTTGGTCATCGCAATCCACTGCGGGACATAGGCCTCTCCAGTTGTTCCCCACCTTGGGCAAACATCTGGAGGATGTATCCATAATCGCCACACTGCGCAGACGGGTTGGCGATCGCAGATCGTAGCTCCTCGCTCCGGTGACTCTACTACCCGTGGTATTTATCTACGCCTTCAATCGTAATGGTTGTACCGCCACCAGTCCGTTTTATCTGGATAGTTATTCTACGAAATAAAGAATGAACATTAGCGGCGCAATATTTCATCCTTGTGAAACTCCCGCTATATGTATAGAGGAATAAATCAATTTCACTTGCATTTAGAGCTATGAATCATCTCTCATAGGTTTCTCTATGAAACATTATGAAGGTTATCCTGCTTACCTAAAGGCGTAGGCATACTACATTTTTTTTCACTCGAATGCTTTTCATACTTCTAAAAAAACGCAAAACAAACAAGTTACCATTGAAAATTTTAAGTAGATTATCTATCACAGGTGTCTATGCCACCTAATTCTTATTAACCTCATTTTTCATACTTACTACCACGATATGTTTTGTCGCGTTGATGTTGTTTCTGTCGCGTGTACCGTGACAGGTTAAGTAATTAATACCTTTCGTCCATTCATTATGTTGATTACTGTTTTACGCCAGTTATAACGCCAGGTTGTCTAACAGACAATGGAGGTCCCATCGATGCATAGTTATGGCTGTGTCTGTGCGAAAATTTACGGGTTAATTATTTTGTTGCTAGAATAAGGTCAAGGCTGAAAAAAGAGGGTTAACGGGTGTTTGTTTTGGTTGTATGCTAAAACTTAAAAAGAAAACTTTGGAAGTAATGCATTTGCATTACATTTCAAAGACACGGATTTATAAGCTTAGATTCTAATCGGTTTTTTACTCATTACAAGAGATAACTAATTTCAATGAATAATTTTAACTTCATTTCTAAGGAAACCGTACATGCATTTTTTAATCTATTTAAAAGGAATCAATGCATATTATTGAGAATGTTATTATTTATGTTGTTATTGCTATTTGTATGCATTTTATATTATCTAGGCGTTTAAGGGATATTCTATCTCACACAGACTATGTGGTATAGACAGTAAAGGATTATGAGAGCGACTGAACAGAAATAATTATTTTGCACACTTGGCTAGTCTCCTTGGAGATCTGTCACAAGTATGTACTTGAATGCTACAAACGTCATTTCATTTTCCAGTTCACAGTACATATCGAGGGTGTTCATAAAGACAGAGATGACGCTCAAGTCGAAGCAGGTGATCACCGGGTCGCGGCTGGTCCGGTCCAGGTCGTCGGACAACCTGCCCACCAGCCAGTCGCAGGTCAACATCCAGATGATGTCCCACACACTCACCATTAGAGAGGTCAGTTACACACGCAAAATTACACCTTAACTCAATACAGATAAGATACAATTTATATTTTAAAGTTCAATTTTTAAAGGTTTTAAAGTCTACGGGTGTAACGATTCTTCTAACAGACACTAAGGTTATCTAACTCCACACACGCACTGTTATCTAAAATATCTGTTAGGGTTGTCAACCTTCCTAATTAAGTGCTGTATGATGTGATGTTTTAGTAATTTCAATAACTCTGATGATTCCGTAAATTAAAACATGTTTTTGTATATTCTTTGCATTGATCGTCCCTTGAAATTATGACTCTTGTTAGGATACTGTTAGTGCAATATTTTCTTTACACCTGACCTCTAGATGCCTCTTAAGACGTAAAGTAGTTGACAACCCTAGTTATTGTATATCAGAAATGATTTTACTTGGTTTACAGAAAATGCCTGAGGAAACGGGCAAAGCGATGGTATCGTACAAGACGGCATTAGGCGTGGCTTTGGCTTTTCTTTATCATACGATCATCATCCGATTGCGACTCTAACATGACTAACTTGAAATCGAATTCGTTTGCCAATTCGACACAATCAGGCGCATTTATTGAGTGTCCAGTCCTTTTTGTAATTTGTAAGATATACTTTTCCTGTTTTTTTTTTTTAGTTTTTTATTTGTCTCTCTCTCGACTCCACAGTTTTGTTATGTTCAGTCTGTGTAGCCAGAAGTTTGTGAATGATTCTCATGTTGTACTCCATCGATGTGATCATTCAGCCACAGATAATCTTCATGAATGAAAAGAATAAAAGGGAATCCAATCATCTCATTAGCTTTGACTGTTGAATTATTACCGTGTTTTTCTTTTCAGTGTTTAAGTGTTTTGTTTCTATATTGTAAGATACCTACTGTTTCCTATTTTACAAACGAGTGATTATTGAGAGTTCCGTTACATTATATATGGCATGCGTGTGCGTTTATATACGAGCAACGTTGAGTACAGAGTATGACGTTGCTAACCACCGGTGAACATAGCTTGAGGTTTGATTAACCGACTTTTGAGGCGTGCGTGGTCAGGTTGCCGCATGTCGACTGTCTTGTGTGAGTGCTAACTGTGTGTCGATTTTCCGTTAGGGCTCACATTCGCCGGGCCCGCGCGCCCTCTCCATGGGCGTTTACCCAATACAAGCGATCAAGTCCCAGATACTTGACCAGAGCGAAGTAAGATACAAACAATACTGTCACCATCTATGTCGCTCCATTTACGAGCTTGCGACGACTATCGATGTTTAGATGCACCGCTTGTCACATAGGTGTTTTTTTTTTATATATCTTTGGAAGCAAGTTCCGCTTTGAAGTCGTCCAGATAGACGTTGCTTCCTTATGTTTTTTTTATTATTTTTTGTTAATTTGCATTCCATGGTAAGTATTGAGCTAGATTTGTGCATGAATGCTACGTTTCTTCATGACTGTTGGTTATGATTGTTTAGCGTTTGTCGGCGTCTGTACAGTTTGTTGTTCGTGGCAATTTTATTTTTTCTATCTTAGGCACTGATTTCGGCATAAACATGCCTCATTTGGCAGGAAGTTGAAAATAGACCGTTAGCTGGATCACCAACTAATGTTAAAGAATTAAATACACTTGCCAAGTTAATAAACATTAATTCAACTACTTATTAATTACTTTTGTTGACTCTACTATGGCTTTGACCTCTCCCGTACAACGAAACATGCTAATTAGATTGTTTGCGCTAATGTACACAATCACACAATGTATCTCGCAAATGAGACGTGTTACTTTTGCAGAACATAGATCAGCGGCTCTTATGCTAGCAATTGTCGTCCAACCATACTTAGACGCAACTAGGTTGGGCTGAGTCCTATGCAAAGTTATCTTCTGAATCAATGTATAAAGCGTCTCATATGTGGTCGATGTATGAAATATTCTTTTAACTTTGCTAACTTAATTGCGTCTTTGACGTCATCATAAAAAGGTATACTTTATTATGCGCTGTCTTCAATACCATGTGTAAGACACGCCTCAAATAGTTATCCTTCAATAAATCGATATGTAGTGACTGCTACAAAGTCATGACACGATACATCTGTCACTCACTCATCAATATGATCATCGGCACTCGTATAGATTGAGGCGCGTATGCCCAACATTTTACAGTGGGTCCAGAAAATAAGTTACATCGGTAATATTCGATATAGTGTTATCAAAAGGACCCTTAGGTCTAGACATAATATCATACTAATGATGCTGGAACTGCAGCCAGTTTAAGAAATGAAGATGGCGCTACGCCATAGAAGTATGTTACCGAAATTTCAAGTAATAGTAGTAACTATTATTGACCGAAAAATGTACCTTTTATACAAAGTGATTTCTGTGTAAACTCTTGTACAAAAGGCATGATTGATGGTAGTTTGTATACATTTCGCTATCTGTTCGCAAATGTATTCAACAAGGTGAATGTAGCTTTTCAATGGTAAAAGAGTTTGTGAAATTGACATGCTAATTTTTGAGTTTATTCATTACAAACAAACATAACACAAAAAAAGTTCCTCATATTAGTGTAGACGATAAAGTGAACAAAAATTGTTGTGGCCATGCCTGTCGTGCCACCGATGTAACTTATTTCCCGGTGACACTGTACGGTGCGCGGGTGAGCCGGCGCGCGCGCCGCTGTCACGACGATGCGGTGTTACAGAGCCCTCGCTCGTCGCACCTGGCGCTGTGGTTCCCATTCCCTAACGCCGTGTTCAGGGACCAGCGCCACCACTCCTCCGACCTGCGGCACAAGGTTTGACCGTCGTTAATACCACTAACGGGTCCATGTGGTGGCACAACAAGTGCATGTTCTGATATCTCTCTATGGGCGAATGTTGCGTCAACAGCGATCTTGTGTTTCCAAAAATATGTACAGTAGTTTAGTCACTGGCAAGGCATTTTTGATGCCCGGAGTGAATGCCAAATTTGCCGTTCAGGGCGTGAGTCAAATTTGCCGCTCCTTATTAACGTAATCTAGATTTGGCGCTTTAATCAAATTCAAATATATTTATTTTCCCTCACAATTTAGGTCAGCTTAAAGATAAATACAACTACGTACAATCATTGTACGACATAGAGATACGCCGCTGGCAGAAAGATTTTTAATTGAATTTTTTGTCGTTATTTCACTGAATCATGAGACTCTGCTTCACGAGTCTTCTGGAAAAAGTCATTATTAATTTAAAAAAGTAATAATGAAAAACTTACATGTCGTATCCTAAAATTTTGTAGCCGTATGCTCGCTACGAATATATCGTAGCAATATTGCTACGAAAGCTCGATCAAGGAAACAATATACTACGAAATTCTTTCTGCCTCCATATAGCAATTGCAACAATTGTATTGTTCAATAAAATTGTAGTAACATTAATTTATAATAACATTTAAATTTGGATAGTTTGGTTGCATTTTAAAGACAAAAAATAGCAACAACATAGCAAGATTCGTATCGTTGACGCAAACAATTCAAAGCCCAGCTCACAATTGGCAACACCACCGCTACGCTGTGTACTCGTCCGTTCACACTTTCCAAATTTCACCCTCTGGTATTAATCTATCTGGTAACTTTGTGACACGCGCGGTATTCGAGAGATATCGTAACTTTAGCGGGGTCCTGGGAACGAGACGGCACTGCCATTAAACTTATTGAGTCTCTATACACTTGGCCACTATTGGCGACTACTGGTGGCCGCCATGTATTGCAATAATCATATACGTGTATGGCGCTCTGCGTAAACAGTATCAAAAGAAACAAACAACATAAAAAGCTAGGCGTGATTTTCTGTAAAGGTTTATGTAAGGAACTGAAGCCTTATTTTTGTTCTGGTATCCAGTGATTGTCCCTTATCCGACCTGAACAAAGCTATACGTGGCCGTTAGTGGTCGCGTCTAGTGGTTGAAGGTGTGTACAGGTAGTCCACAACTTATTATATCATCATATCCATGATTATTTTGGTTAACGTGTCCAGACACGTTTCCAAAAACGACATTTAGTACATTTTTGTCGCGGCAAAATTGGCTTAAAGACTAATGAAAATTTTTAGGACACATTTGCCGCGGCAAAAGTGACTTAAAGTGGCTTGTCTGTACTACCTAAGTGTGCGGTGGCGCTTAGACCATCCGTAGAACATTCAATAGGAATGTTACCTTTGTGAGACCTGTAATTAGACAGTAATAATAATAAGTTGCCAATTTCCTTGTCTTTAAATAACCTTACAACGCGGCTTACTTTTGTTGTTAATAATGTTTCTTATTAATAATTATGAAAAACAGCACATGTTTACAATGCACAGTCCTAATTAATAGAACTATTTAAAGGTGCGATAATTGGCATAGATAGTGAGTTACATTGTTCCGGCATCATCTGTTCGAATGTTGTTCATTAATGCTGCATGCGATGTCGTTTGTCTCAAGTATCTATAAATAGTCGTTACGTAGTGATTTACTTATATAGTGTAAGGCCGTGTCCCCATTAGAGGTTTAGTAAGCGGCTAACTGTTTGCCTTTAGTTCACTATACGTTTTAAAAGATGTAAGCAGTTTGCGGCGTTTCGCTTGCCGACTCGTTCAGTTAGCGGCTGAGCGAGCGATACGCCGCTCAGAGTTTAGCGAACATCTAGCCGCTAACAGTAACCTTAATGGGATCACAGCTTAAGTGTATGTATGAAGTAGGGACTGTTTGTATGCACTGCACCACACGAGTAGGAGTCGACTAATCTGACACAACTAATATTGTGACGTCATCTGTGTTTTGATAGTTTTCTCTTAGTTATTATTAATTACTATTGTATTAGTTTTTTTATAATACTTATTAATACTATTCTCCTCTAAGATTGCTATTTTAAAGGATGAAGCTTTATTGATGTGTTTTTCTATAGAAGTTAAGTTCAACTGTTAATCAAGCTACATTCTTACATATTAAGTGTAGAGTTTTGCCCTAACTTTTAATATTAACAAAAGTTGAAGTAAAGCAAATTGAAATTGTAAAATACTTAGTAATAATACATACTTATAATGAGCACTTGATTATTGTTATCTTTGCAAAACAACTTTACTATTTTTGTCACATAAAGATAAGTGCTGTTACTAGAACTAACTAGAATACAAGTAAATATAATGGGCACTCGTTTAAGTAAACAGGACATTGCTTGAGATTTATTTACTATTCTGTATCTAGAATTGTGTTCTTAAAGTAATTTGCGCACAAGCAATATTTTGACCCATATGCATAGTTAAACCCGAAAATAATAACATTTTTGCACCATTATAACACTTAATCTGATGGTGCAAATTCCCTAAAACATCTTATCTCACCTTCATTTACATAGACTTACGAATGGACTGAGCAGTTCATGTATAAAATAATATTTAATTGAGGATTCCAAGCCAAGTTAGTTTGTAAAATAGACGTAAAGATAGCGTATTCTAAGCACTTTATTATGATAAAAGCAAACATGTAAAATATTTATGTGTTTGTATCTTTTCTTTCATTTCACTAAAGACGTAATCACTTTGTTGTCCAGATGGACAGATGTTGCCCTATCAGTTTTATAAAAGCTTAGTTAACCCGAATAAGAGAAGTATTGGCTGCACTGTCTGTGGTCATCTTTAAAGTTCACATGTAAAATATTTAATGTATTTGTGAAATCTCTTTCATTTCACTAAAGACGTAATCACTTGGTTGTCCAGATGGACAGATGTCGCCCTATCAGCTTTATAAGTCCTAGATCACCCAAAAAGACACAAGTATTGGCTGTACTGTGATCATATTTAAAGCTCGGCATCACCGCACCGCTCAGTCCATTCCCCAAGTCTCCACCAAACATTCCGCCACCATTCTAAGACCGTTCCCCGGGTGTCCGCAGCTGTTCACTCTGTGGTCGTGGCTGCCGGTGCGCATCACGATGTACCAGCCGGTGCTGCTGTACACGACGGAGGAGCACGGCTGCTCGCTGACCACGTTCTACGTGCGCGTCGAGCATCACGAGCCGACGCTGCTGATGATCAAGACGTGCAACAACGAGGTGAGTGTTGTGATACCGTCCTCGGTGTCCATTGCTGATTATCAAGACGTGCATCAACAAGGGGAGTGTTGTGAGACCGTCCTCGGTGACCGCTGCTCTTCTCGCTGTGGTCGTGGCTGCGAGTGCTCGGAGCATCACGAGCCGACGCTGCTGATTATCAAGACCTGCAACAACGGGGTGAGTGTTATGAGACCGTCCTCGGTGTCCGCAGCTGATGATCAAGACGTGCAACAACGAGGTGAGTGTTGTGAGATAGTCCTCGGTGTCTGTAGCTGATTATCAAGACGTGCAACAACAAGGTGAGTGTTGTAAGATAGTCCTCGGTGTCTGCAGCTGATTATCAAGACCTGCAACAACGAGGTGAGTGTTGTGAGATAGTCCTCGGTGTCTGCAGCTGATTATCAAGACGTGCAACAACAAGGTGAGTGTTGTGAGATAGTCCTCGGTGTCTGCAGCTGATTATCAAGACATGCAACAACGAGGTGGGTGTAGCGTGCCTTCTGATACTCAACTCTATGTTGAATGTGACCAATCACCTCCATAGTGCATAAGTAATATAATTATGTATCCTTTCTAAAGTATTTTACGTTCTCATTCGTCAGGTGTTCGGAGCGTACTGTTCGACGCGGTGGTTCGAACGAAACCAAAAAGACGAGCGCGGCAACCGGCAGGCCTACTTTGGAACTGGCGAGACATTCCTCTTCAGGTAACCACTCACTATCTGTTTTAAGAGAGGTAGGGCATAGCGAATCTTCGCTCGAATTGAGCTGCCCATCCGGGGAAGGACCTCCACCCTATAGAATACCGCAGCCAAATGACCTCTGGGTCGTGTTTCTGCCGGTGAGTAGGGTTTCCGGAGCTCGTGGGGGGGTTAGGGTTGGGCCGGCATGGCGGTGACAACTGACAGGCAACTGACCAGTTACTTGCCCGTTGTCACAGCGACTTGGGCTTCTCTTTTGCTTTCCATCAGGCGTAGGGAAGCCATTATGTCGAGTTACTATAAAAAAAAAAGTCTTTTTTTGAATAATTTTTATTTATCTGCCAATATCTGAGACCGGGACCTCTACTACTTGTACGAGTGCCCTGTGTTGTAATATAGGGCACCCTATACAGTTACTCTCTACGAGTTCCGGCATCTGGTCATAATTAGTGTGTTATCCATGTTTAAAACAAACAAGGATGTTTTGTGTCACGTGGCCGAATACGAAACTAACGCAGCCGTCATGCAAAATGTCACTTTTGACATTGATTTATGACATTTTTGTCGCTAACGCCCTCATGTCAATGTCACCCAAATGCCAAAATATCCTTGTCGGTCTTTGGTAGGTTGTTCAAATCCAAATAATAGCTATAAACTCTTGACAGCGATAATTATGTATCTCTTTTTCACGTTATTCCCATTGATATGTTTTAATTCACAACATTTCATATGAAAAGAATATTATGTAATATCTCTACTTATTTATTCAATGACTTGTCATTGGTCTGTCTTATTGTAGCATCTGCACAGTGTTAATGTATTTATTTTGTATTTTATTGTGTAATTTTATTTTATATGTACACTTTAATTTCGCTTTACAGTTTTAGACAGAGTTGCATAAAACTGTTACGATTCCTTTTTCTCGAAGATATAATCTTCAGATTTTTAAGAGTTTTCGAGGGCCGACCGCGTACCATTGTAGACATCAATGTTTCTTAACATCTCTTATAAATTGATTATAATTTTTTTTAGTCTTCGAAATAGTCCCCAAATTATACAATAACATCCTAAAAGCTAACTGCAACTCGGTCTACCATGATTAGACAAAAAAGGTGATGGTTGTCCTTTTATGTGTTCATTTCTTGATGATTTTATGTTCTACATTTTATCCTTTATTTAGGCTTTTTCTTTATTTGTATGGGGCCTTCGGGTAAAAGCTGTTTGTATCTGGTGGCTGTATTTCAATGTTATATTTTTTTTTATTCCAAAAAGTATGTACAATATACACTACACACTGGATTGCTCTTTGCATGCAAATATAATACCTATATTTTGTGTGAGTGAAATACAGTCTTATAATCAGCTGTCTAACATGTAATTAAAAAAATCGTTCTCATCTGAGCGAAAGTTCCGATGCGGATTTTGCTTAATTAACCCCATTTTAAAGACTATAACCTCCTAGTATAAAGAAAAATCTGAGAATGAGCTCGTTCGCAAATGTGTATTTCCTGAAGCATTACTCACTATTTAAACCCCATACTAATTTTTAATGACAACATTTAATTTAATGCCTAAAGGACAACTCGTCATGGTATTGAATGAAACGTTCAACGTCTTGACTGAACGTCATTTTAGCATAGTTGTTGAATGGATAAAAGCCGACTGTGTAATGTTTAGTTTTTATTTTTCTTTAAAAGTATCCGGCGGCGGCGTATTAATAGGTAAATCCATGCTGTCACACTATTTTATTACGAATAAGTCAGTTTAAAGTAAATCTAATCAAAAAAAAATCAACACTGTTCAATCTTGTTGATCATGTTTGACGCCATATTTGTTTTGGTGACTACTAACGCCGCGCGGGAAGAAAATTAACTAAATTACAATCACCTGACTGCTTTTACGTCGGCTCTGTTCAAAGAGCTTTGTTTCAATCCGCTACCTAGTTGGACGTTAAGTGACGCGTGTTTAGTCAACGTTCGGTCTAGTCATTCAATTGAATGTTGTCATTCAATGAACGCACTAGTCATTCAATTGAATAGGAGATTCAACAAATTTATATATATTTAGATTGCGCATGCGTTTTAACATGTACTTATTAACCGTTGACACACGACGCCACTCCGCTCACCACACGCGGCCCGCCGCTTCCTTGCAGCCTTTACCCGGAACGCGCCAAGTATCCGTGGGTGGGCTGTGCCGCCAGCGACGGCAAGGGCGAAGAGACGCGCGTCGCCCACGGCTCCGAACTGTTCATGGCAGCCGACTCCAAGATGATCACCATCGGCGGCGGGTCAGTAGTATACCTTAGTTACCATAGTAACGTGTTGCAGCCTCCACCCCCACCGGGCCAAGTACCCGTGGGTCGGCTGCTCGCAGGACGAGAAGGAGGGGGAGGGCGAGGGCGGCACCCACCACGCCCGCTCGCTGTTCATGGCCGCTGATAACACGATGGTTACGATCGGTGGAGGGTATGTGACGCATGGTGTGCGGTTGCGTTTGAGTTTGATGCGTGCGTTTGAGAACCGCTGTTCGGTTCGACTACTAATATTGATTCTATTAACAATGGGCTATTATTATGGCTAAAAAATATAATTAGTCCGTCTTTTAGCTTATTCAAATAAAATTATTTAAAAAAAAAAATTAAACCGACTTCGAAAAAAACACAAACGACCAAAACTAAAAAGCGATAAATAACGTAAGTAATTCCATCCTTAATACATAATTATTTAAATATTACAATTATCACTTATTTTTGAAGTCGGTGCCAGCCTCTCGGTACCTAACGTAGACTGTTGTTGTATGACGCGCGCGGCCGGCAAACACGACAATATATTTATTTGTTTGGCACCGACTTCAAAAATAAGTGATAATTGTAATATTTAAATAATTATGTATTAAGGATGGAATTACTTACGTTATTTATCGCTTTTTAGTTTTGGTCGTTTGTGTTTTTTTCGAAGTCGGTTTAATTTTTTTTTAAAAATAATTTTATTTCTCTATTTTTAGTTGCGTTAATGTGCTGTGAACTTGAATAAAGGCTAATTAATGTCCTTAAGAGTTTTACTTAGGAATGAAAAATTTTGCTTTAAGTCAAGTAAAGACTTTGCGATCTAGAATCAAGCAAATCACTTGTCCAAATCATCTGCCCTATTAGCCCTGCATAAGTACATACTACTACCTAGTTTAATATCGACCAATGTCAGTACTGTCCCCTAACTCCTAACCGTTAAGGAGTTCTGTGGCTTCATCATCAGCACCAGATGTTGACGCCCGGAAGCATATACCTGAGTAAAATATAATTACGTAACAAAAACACCATATGAGCATACAATTTTCGGTTGTTGCCCTCAATTTCTCCAGGATCCCATCATCAGATCCTGACTTGGTGATAATGGGACCACCTCGGAAGTGTCCACTGTCGAACTGTCGAAAAATTTTTGAAATCCATCCAAAATTGACGGAAATATCGGTGAACAAACATAAAAAAAAAAAAAAAATATTATACATACAGACGAATTGAGAACCTCCTCCTTTTTCGAAGTCGGTTAAAAATAAAAGACACATATTTTTTTATTTGTAAATTAGACTAAAGATTACGAAGATAAAACCCGTTTAAATTACGCGTGACGTCACTCGGTAAGGCAGGCTCGGTTTTTACGGGAGGGAGTGACGTCAAAGACTCCCACTCCTAACTTTTGATGCCTTGTATCTTAATTTGCTATTGTTTATTTGAATGAAAAAAGGAATAATACGTGTTTTTTATTTTTGAATAAGCTAAAAGACAGACTAATTACAATTTTTAGCCATAATAGCCTATGGTTTAAATAATTGAAGGTAAGGTGTGAGTTGTCCTATTAACTATAATCAACTTGATGTGGTTAAAATAGAGTCATCAAATAATGCAATAATAGCATATTAAACAGTTGGTCTAGTGTGAAAGTAAAAAGCAGGGAGTTCACTTTCGTACCTGCATATACTCGCAATTGTGTACTTGCTGAATTTAGTTGATTTGCATGGATTTTAGTTTTATTTGTAGTAGGCTCCATATTAAACTGGATACCTTAAGATGGTCTTTATTTTACCGTTTGGCCTTGACTGCAGTGAAACCAGGCACATAGTCAAAGTATTGTGAGCCAATGGATGGTTAACAAGTCATGTTTGTGGTGAATAACTAACAATGTTAATCCTTAACACATTTTTATTGTAACTAGTATTTGTTGTCATAACCTTTCAAGCAATCCAGGGCTTAATCCGGCCGCGACACAACAGATTTTCTATATTGTTTTAAATATGTATACATAAAGGTTTTTTATTTCATAGTTATAAATCTCTTCTGCACCTACTTATTTCATTTTCCAAAAAATCCAATTTAAACAATGGTGCTATTCAATATTTTAAGTATCTAATTTGGAATTAGATACACAGTAGAATTTCTTTTGCTTCGCTGCCGAATTCTGCCTGCCGTTTTGAGCCTGAATCTCCTTAACACGTTGAGCGCCATGACGGTCACCGGTGACCGACAAACAATAGTTTTTCTATTGTGTCCAGTTTCTCGGCAGTCAAAGTATTAATGTTGTGTCATACCTAACCGATAACGTGTTGCGTTTTCCAGTGACGGGCAAGCGATATGGATGGACGAGAACATCAGGTTCGGCAAGACTGACCGCTGCTCGACGTTCAACAACCCGCCTCTGTGTCCCAGCGGCGACTTCGAGATACGCGTGCTCGAGGTGTACGGCTTCTCCGGCGCCTAGGCCGCTCACGGCAGCCGCTTAGCCGGCGTTCGGCCGCTTAGCCCGGCGTTCAGCCGCTTTGATAGCCCAGTTTAGCTGCCAAGCGATTCGGATGATATTCTGGTCAGGTAGGTTACTGGTCGGTCTTCTGTTTTGGTTGTGTAGCCTGTGGCCTTACACAGAGGTGTAACTTTTTTTTCTCTAAAAAGGGGAACGCATTAGGCACCTTCGCACCAGTGACGTGTGGTGTGTGGGACTCACGCCTCCCAGACTGGGAGGGGCATATGCACTAAATTCCTCTACGTGGTACATTTTGTACATTTGTCTTCTAATGCATGTTTATACATGTTTACACATTTATATGTGTATGTGAAGAATTTAAAAAAAATATCATAAACCTGCTCGCTGACGTCACATTACCGACCATGAACCTTGTCATGTCTTGTTTGATTGAATGGCTGAATATCATCCACGTCGCTTTAACTTAACAGTTGGCCATTAATTAACCCTTTAATGCACGCACCTACATAATTTGTAGGACATTAAGGCAATGAAAACAAGGTGAATAATCATGCATTATAGGGTTAAAACGCTGTCAAAGCTATCCGGCTGCGACATTAACATTACTACTCGTTACTATGGTGTCATATCCCCGAGTGTGATATATACGTCGCGTGCCGCCAGAGGTAGTCAATAGATCACATTAACCTACGGGATTTTCGCCGTCATATCCGCGATATGTCACCTAAGTCACCGTAAAATTATAACCTAACTAGCGAGATTGTAAACTGTCGAAAGATTGTCAACCGTGACATACTGCTTGCAATTTAAGTGAAATTGTAATCGATCGAAGTGATTTAACAAAACAACCTTTCGACAGTTTAAAATCTCGCGAGGTAGATTATAATCTAAGCTTACGCGCGCACTGGTGACTTTCTGTCACCGTGACAGTCGTTTCATCTCTTTTGCACTTTTAAAATGAGAAGAAGAGAGATATCTGTCACGGTGACAAAAAGTCACCAGTGCGCGCCTAGAGTAACTTTCACAATTTTACGGTGATATTATACATTCAATTCGTAAATATAATCGCAATCCTATTGCATTATCACAAAACTGTTTCATCGTTGCATTCAAAATGAACGCAACAGATCCGTGATAACAATATTTCCTTTAGGGGCAGCGCAGACGACAGACTTTTTGTGCGATAGAGTCTGCGTCTGAGACATTTAAAAAGAGCGTCTAGGTCTGCCGACAGAATGATCGAAGATGTGCGTCGTCTTTAGCGAGTCTGGTTATTACATTGAAGCAACTGCTATCTGACCTTCGTAACCCTCAGAAAGGGTAACCAGATAAATTTGGATCATGGTTACACATTCAGAATTAAACTAGATGTTCAGGGTTACTGCATATAATTGCAAAAAAAGTGCGTCACGGATAGTCTATCGTCTGCGCTGCCCCATACTGTGATTGAAAAAAAATATCTCGCGGAAATAAAACAATGACAGTGAAGATTCTCCCTATGCGATGTATTGATAGCCCCTTGCCGTTATAACAGACTGTGTAGATGTATTCCTATATTTATTATATGATCGTTAATCTCTGTGTGGCCCCGTAGCTATCCTATCTATGTAACACAGCTGTCCGTTCAAGACAACGAAGACGGGGAAAGTAGGTTGTTTCTATGTATATTTACTCGTGTTTAGATGTCTGAGTGTAAGTACAAAATGGATGTATAGTACCTACTCTTGATGGATTTAATACGCTTATATGAAAGCAATATGTATCTGTGGGGCCTAGCCGTGCGGTGAGAACGTTAGTTTGTAGTTTTGTTGGTGCCGATGTGAACATTCCAGTGACTATAACCCCCGCAAACCACATACTTTCCATCGCCCTATTATACGAGTATAGTTTGGTCGGACTCATAATCAGTATGTATGATACGAAGATGTATGCAAGTCCGCATACTACAACGATTTGGTATCGGCTGATCTTCATACTAATTTCATTTTCCACACCCAAATTTTTTTTATTAGTGAATGGGTAACGCTAGACCCCAACTAGCTTGATGTTAAGCAATGTTGAAGCTTTAAATGAAGCGCGCTTACCCAACAAAAACCGATTCCTTGCCTTGGAAATCTGAAGATTGTATTCCTAGCGGAACACGGACTCCGGTAAAGAGTTCCACAGTTTAGCCGTTCGCACTATGAATGAAGTGGCAAAGCGCTTTGTGCGTGTTTTTGGAACCTGCACCATAGATCGGTGTGTCCTCACCGACTGGCAGGAAAAAAGTTTGACGTGCAAAGTATTAATTGCAGAAATAAACTATTTTATTTATTTTTATTTTATTTTATTGGCCGATAGAAAGTCTGTGGTTTGCGGGGTCTCTTAGGCCTAGGCCTTGCGCCAACGCCCGACCACTCGGCTGCAACGAAACTTGTTTAATGGTCTTTGATGTCGTGTTAGTATGTCGGAGGCTGGCGGGTGCGTCGTACACGAATACGCTTCGTTACAAACGGACGCCGAACGTTATTCTCTATGAAGGTTCCATATATCATTGTATGGAATAAAAAGGTAGTATTTGTGTATAATGTTAGGGTCTGCAACGTTAGTGTTGCAGGCGTCCATAGGCTGCGGTAACCGCTTAACATCAGGCGAGCCATAGGCTTGTTTGCCACCTAAATGGCATAAGAAAAATGGAAATTGTACTAAATTCCCTTACGCATAATATATTTCAGCATATTAGTTGAAGCATAATTATAATTTGTAGTATTATGGCAACTTATGTTATGCTGACATATATTATGCCAAATAATTTTATGCAATGATATAGGGAACCCTCTATGAATTACCCATACACTATTGGTACGTATGTATTTTGGTCCAAAGTCAGTATTTTGGTATCGTATAGTATGGAATATCATTGTCGCTTTTAGTGATTAGAAAATGTTAATATACTCAAACTGTAATCACTCGTCGTTGCTCACAAAAATATACCAAAGAAATTAATTGTAGAATGCTTTGCTTTTCTGTTTGTATGTTCGAACGTTGAGGTTGAAATATCACAGTTGCATATGATTTTTTTTTATATATATACGAACTACTTAGGTACGCACACATTTTTGATTATTATATATTGTCGAACATATTGAACAGGGGGGCAAAATGGGGGTTATTGGGGTGTCATTCAAATGTTGATTGTTATTACACATTTATCTTAGCATATCGCTTCTTATAAAATGTACCTTTAGAAATACCTTTTTGTTACATATAAGGAATATAAAACAACGATCATATAGCCACTTTAGTGGTTCACAATTATTGCTTAAAATAAGTAAACTGTATAAGTGCAGACGTATTTGTATGGTTACCCCAATAACCCCCTCTATTGAGGCGGCTGTACATGTCCGTATGAATCTGATATTTTTCCTTGCACATTCAATTAAGAACAAATTTTTACTATGCCGATCACAACTCAGGCAGTTTATAAAATGCGCAGGATAAAAATACAGTTTCATAGTTGGCTAAAGAATTGATTTACCATGGATAAATTACTAACGATTATTTGCCTCAATTGAAAAAATGCATCACGACTAATAATCTTAAAAGCCTGATTGCAAAATTCGTGTACCAACCCCGTGTGTTGTTGTCTTAGAGCCAAGCCACACGGTGCGGTGTGCGGTGAAATGAACAAGTGTGAATAGCTCCATATATAATGTTCTGCCACTGGCTGGAACCAACGATTAAAAACCGGGCACGACACACGACAAGTGGGAACGGGCTGTAACACTCTTGACGGATCAGTCAGTGTGTACCGACTATTTGTATCCAGGATAATCCGACAGACCAGGATTGCGGTGGCAACTGACATAGTGTATTTCTTTACTTGTACTTTGCCATTGCCGTAACTTTGCCTCTCTTTAGCTTTCAATAGGGCGACGAAAGGCCACTTTGTTGTCAGTCAGTCGGGTCTTTTTCGTATTTCTTTTGTGTTTACGGTAAATCAATGATCTAAGCCAACGGTGTCGTGTACGCCGTCCTCCATAACGATATGTGGTGACACTGCCTCTCAGCAGTTGCACATAAGTATTATTTTACACGTATTCGAAGGTGATGTGCCAAAAAACGGACCATTCGACGCGATGCGGCCGGATCGGTGGCCTGACGATAGTATTGCATGGATATCATTTTTGGAAAATGTTAATTAATTTACTTTTAAAAAGTATTTATTTACACATAATTGTGTATTTCTATTTTTTTTTATACTTCCACTCAAGTAAAATTGACGATGCATAAGGGCTTTGAACATTCAGTCTCTCAGATACAGGTCAGTTAACTATAGCTGGCACGTTCAAAATAATTCACACTGACTGTGAATAACGCGTGGCGTGATGTATACTGCATACGCATCATGACAAGTCTGTCTGTCTCTCTCTCTCGCGCGCTAGTCTATGAGTACGAAGGGACAGTTATAGTTTGCATAAGTGTGAGTACTGTGAACATGCCAGCTTTGGTTAACTGATCTGTATCAAGGCTGAGGGAATGACTGTGCAAGTCCCTCGCAGATTTTAGTTCGTATTTAGGTGTCGATTGGCTATGTAAGTACAGAATGATATTGAGTGTTGCCGTATTAAGGCGATGTCAACGCGTCGTGTTGTCGATACAATGTCACAAGTATACAAGATACATATCCCTGTTGGTACAAAGGGGTTTACCTGCGTTCATATCACCCGCGGCTTTTTCTGCCTACGATTGTTTTGTTTTTGCACGTGTGGACCGGGAGAGAGGAATGTATTAGCAATTTGTCGCTACAGTAATTTCATAAGATTTTTCTAGTTAAGGCTCAATACTTTGTCTGGTTAATGTAGGAATTGACTTATTTATAAAGATTTATCACTAGCCTATAAAATAAATTTCAAGTGATATGTAGTTTAATATCTTTTCGGATATACTTTATCTCTTGTTGAGTAATTTATAGATTGGCTAAAAGACACTTTTGTCTCGTCTATGATATTGAAGAGTAATGTGATTTTACCAGACGTGGTTCGAGCTCAATTTTCCAGTGCCAGCTTTTTGGTAGACATACTGAAACGCTTTATATTTATAGACAAGCGTATGTTCCTCTCTCCGTCCACACCAGTGCAGTTTTGTAAATATTATTTTGATGCACGCCGCTGCCCACTGAACCTCTCTAATAATCCGTCTAGTGTGCAGCGGCGTAAACGTAGCGAAAATGGGGTTCGTCATGGTACTACAAACAATATGTTTATCAAAAGCCTAAGACTTGTTTTAAATTCAGATAATTTATGTAATTTATTGAGTAGGTAACATTTGTAATATTTTATTATGTACGTTAAAAAGCACGGTTGCGCGGGCGCCGGTAGCTCGCACGCTTCGATTTGATTGGTTATTTTATTGTTGGGTGCACAATTGACATGTTGAAAGTGATTATTTTCTATTAATTATTGTGTAATGAATTATTGGTAAGACGGTTGTGCAGCGCCAATTCCGCGCGAAGTACCAATCCCGGCCGCCGCCCGCGCAGCGGCGCCACTCGCGATATGTTGCTGTTAGCCAATTCGTCGTTGATCAGTGTAAAGTCTAGTCTTTATCCTGTTTTTTTTTATCTCTAACGATATAATATTATATCTAAATATTTACGAATCGATATTTAAAAATAAAATGTGCGATTTCGTTCCGCTCAAGGAACAAGTAGGCTCGTGGTTAGTTAGTGTATAAGTACATTTAATGTAAAGTAATACAGTTATTAATCTCCATTCTCCCTTTCAGTATTTGTGGTGTATGTTTTTTTTTATGTGAGAGCGTTTGTGGCGCGGAGTCGCGTTGAGAGCTTGTTGCGTTACAGTGTACTGTTACATTCGAGTAGTTTGCGCCGCCGCACCCGCTGCGACGGTATAAAACTCGTTTATGGTAATGTAAATGTTGCTTTATAATGTCTACAAAATATATAATCCTGTATACAAATTGTAGTTTTTTTGGTTACCCCTTTATTTTAGTATAGCCTAAAGCGTGTGGAAGTCTAACGTATTCCATGTTGTCGAAATTTCAGGGCAGCATGGCTCACATACTATTTTGATAATTTCTAGTGTTCCGTTTATAGATCTACTTTATTTGATCCCTTAATTCGTTAAGAAGATCTAAAACACAATGGATGTAATTTTTCAACGTGCTGTCGGTTGAAAATACATTATAGGAACCATGTGAATGATTGTTTAACCCAATGGTCTAAGATCCCGCCATACAACGACCTTCACCGAGACGTTAATTGGATGAAACTGATTTTATATGTAATTAAATATGTCAACAAACATAATGCATGTGGGTTGCCGATCAAATTTTGGTCCAGGGTATGATTTGATGGCGGGATCCCCTACTACAAATATTAATCGCAATTGAGTATATGAGAATAATAATAATAATAATAATAACGGGATCTGATCATATACATAATTACTGGTACAAAAAATTTACTACAGTACACCCACACTTATTCAACCACATTAATAAATTTATAGAAAACCCTGACACCTTACCTACATACATCACAGCCGGAACAACGTTTATGCTTCCAAAAGACCACAACGACCTGTTAAACCCAGCAAAATTTAGGCCCATAACATGCTTACAAACGATCTACAAAATTATTACTAGCTGCATTTCAGAATCCATGTATAAACATCTCAACAAGTACAACATACTAACAGAACAGCAAAAAGGATGCCGAAAGCTTAGTCAGGGCTGCAAAGAACAGGTGACAATTGACTCTGTTATATTAAAACAAGTACACAAAACCAAATCTGAACTATTCACAATGTACATCGACTACCAAAAGGCATTTGATTCCGTACCCCACACTTGGTTATTGAAAGTCCTTGACGTTTACAAAATTCACCCAAATATAATATCATTTTTGCGCACCACAATGCAGAATTGGACCACCCAACTTAGAATTTCTACACCTACAGAAACAATAGAAACAGAACAAATAAAAATACAGCGTGGCATTTTTCAAGGCGACGCACTCAGCCCGCTGTGGTTCTGTCTTGCACTGAACCCACTATCCAATATACTCAACAATACTTACATAGGATACCCCTTAAAATACTCTACAAGTGGAGACAATCAGACATATGAAGAATTAACTCGAATCAATCATCTGCTTTATATGGATGACATCAAACTTTATGCTGACACCGAAAGTGACCTCACAGAATTAACCCATTTAACTGAAATGTTCTCAAATGATATAAAAATGCAATTTGGAATCGACAAGTGCAAAATAAACTCCATCAAGTCAAGGAAAAGCTATGGCCATCAATACACACTGGAGACAGGCGAAGTTATAGACTTTCTAGATGATCAATCGCCATATAAATATCTCGGATACATACAATCTCAGCAAATCCATTATTCCGAAATTAAAAATAGACTAAAACAGGAATTTAAACATCGCCTGAACTCCATTTTAAAAACACAATTAAACGCCCGCAACACCGTTAAAGCCATAAACACATACGCCATACCCGTTCTCACCTACTCATTCGGAATTATAAACTGGAGCAAATCAGACCTCAAATCCCTTCAACGATTAATTAATACCACTATGACAAAGTTCAGAAAACATCATCCCAGAGCATGTGTCCAACGGTTAACTCTTCCCCGAAAAGAAGGTGGTAGAGGACTAGTGGATATTACTAACTTACACAATAAACAAATCCTTACACTTCGGCAATATTTTCATAAAAAAGCAGACGTATCTACAATTCATAATGCCATAGTACAAAATGATTTAAAAATGACACCATTAAATTTAAATGACTATACACAAACAACACACAAATTAATTGATCAACAGGCTAAAATAGCAGAATGGTCCGCCAAGTCACTGCACGGAAGACATCGACAAGATTTGAGCCACCCTAATGTCGACAAGGTAGCGTCGAACACGTGGCTAACTCGAGGCGAACTCTTCCCAGAGACCGAAGGTTTCATAATAGCGATTCAAGACCAAACAATAGAGACTAGGAACTACCAAAAATTTATCACGAAAACCAGAGCAATAGATACTTGCAGAAAATGCAATAGTTTACCGGAGACCATTCAGCATATCACTGGCGCATGCCGAGCAATAGTACAAACCGACTATAAACATAGGCACGATCAGGTAGCCAATATTATCCACCAGAAACTTGCCCTAAAATATCAGCTTACATCAACACCAGCAATCGCTTATTATAAATACACTCCTGAACCTGTTTTGGAAAATGAAACGCATAAAATGTATTTTGATAGAGCCATTCTTACAGACAAGACAATTCACTACAACAGACCAGACATAACCATGGTAGATAAAACTAATAGGACCGCTCTTTTAATTGATATTGCCATCCCTAACACGCATAATATTCAAAACACGATCACCGAAAAATTAACAAAATACACCGATCTTAAAGAGGAAATCACCCGTATGTGGAAATTAAGAAATGTAATAATTGTCCCTTTAGTATTATCTACTACTGGTATAGTCCCAAATCAATTGCACACTTCAATCCGTCTTCTTGACTTACACCCATCTACGTATATTTTAATGCAAAAGGCAGTTATCCTGAACACCTGTAGAATAGTACGAAAATTTCTGCAGACAGACATACAATCAACAAATACGACCGGACCTCAACCTACCCAACCCTCTGAAATACACTTGGCTTAGGCCCGTGAATTTCAAAACTCCAGTATCTCCTTAAAATACTGAGAAAGAAAATCATACCTATATAATAATAATAATAAAGTTTTTATTTCCATGTAACAAGTAGTGAAGAACTTATATCTAACGGCTCTGCACTAAGCATAGTGCTTGTGTCGCAGTAACCTTTACAAATTACCAGATACATTTATTGGTCACGGTTCGGTTTGTGGGAGTTTTCCAATCACAGAAAGAAAAACAAGGAATATAAAAGAAAGGAAAAAAATAAAAATAATGTTATGTAAGTTAGAGGAAAGTTACGGGTGATGAAGTATGCGTGTGTAAGTGTGGATATGTGTGTAAGTGTGTGTGTGTGTGTGCGTGCTTGTGTTTTTGTTACGTGTATGAAATCAACTTAAGAGGCATTCAGTTTGAGCATAATTTAAGTCTAATAGCCAGGATTCTATTGCATATTTTGCTTCTCGCAGAGTAGATTCTTTTATGTTAACTAAACTATTTACGATATTGTATAAACGTGGCAGTACGAAGTAAGGATGCCGTTTTGCGAAGGTACTGTGTAATGCTGGTATGGGAATTTTGTAAATTCGTAGCCTGAGTAGCTTATCATAATCTGGCGATCTTAAGGTGGTCTTGTGGATGTGGGCTACAGCGCGGGAAATAAATAATTGTCTGACGCTCAGTACTTTCGATTCTTTATAAAGTAGATAAGTACTGAATCGACGGGGCTTACTTAGCATAATTTTTAGGACGGTCCGTTGAGCTCGTTCTACTTCTATCATGATTGATTTTGTGGCAGCGCCCCATGCCTTATTACAGTATATAAGAAGAGACTGACAAAGCGCTTTGTACACTAAAAGCAGTGTACTTTTGGGTGCAGAGCTCCTGAGAGATTTGATAATGTATGCAGTTCTTCTTATTCGGCCTGATAAAACAGAGATATGGTGTTTATATGTTAATTTTTCGTCTAATGTCACTCCAAGGTATTTAATCCTGTCAGTACGAGTGATTAAACTACAATTGCAAAGGACTGAAGTATTTGAGACATAGTTGGGGCATGTATGGAGTTTCAGTTGTTTTGTGAGTGGAGGCTGGGAGGCGCGAGTTTTATGAAAAGCTATGTGTTTAGTTTTTTCTATATTGATTGTGAGTAAGTTCGATCTTAACCAGTCACTTACGATATTCATTCCTTTCTCAGCCATATCATAAACCGCGTCCCACGTGGAGCTCTGAAAAAGTATCACTGTGTCGTCTGCGTAACATATGATGTCTGCCCCGTAGAGTGGAAGTTGTAGTATATCGCTTATGTAAATTATGAATAAAGTAGGCCCAAGGATACTACCTTGTGGCACACCAAATCCTACTGGCATTTGATCACTAATTTCAGAGCCCACCCGAGTACACTGTCTACGACCTGATAAATAGGTACGGAACCATTCGAGGGACAAGCCTCTAAAACCAAACGCATACAGTTTTTGTAGGAGAATCGGAATGGATATAGTGTCGAAAGCTTTGGCCAGGTCAATGAAAACTCCCAAGCATCGGTTATTACTGTCCAAAGCCTTCGACACTATCTCGCTAAATGTTAGTACAGCATCTTCTGTGGATTTACCTCGTCTGAAACCAAACTGTCTTGAGGGAATCAGGTTATTACTTTCAAGAAACACGGTTACTCTTTTATTTACGACTTTTTCCAGGAGTTTTGAAAAAATAGGTAGCAATGATATTGGCCGGTAATTTGAGGGAACGGTTTTGTCGCCACTCTTGTGTATTGGGGTAACTATTGCTATTTTCCAGGCTTCGGGAAAGGTACCAGACGAAAGGCTCAAGTTAAAGATGTGAGTTAGGGGCTTTAGGATTAGATATCTGATGTGTTTAATCAACGTTGGAGTGCATTTGTCGATTCCTGGTGAACTGTCTGATTTGAGATTGCTGATAAGATTATCTATTTCGTCTTCGTCAGTTGGTGTCATAAAAAAGGACTCGGACATCAGGTTTGGTGTTTGAACATTAGCGACAAGTACCTCTTCGGTAGTGGAAAGTTTAGTCAGTGTTTCATTGGCAAGATTTTTCCCGACGTTCGCGAAATATTCGTTACACAGATTTAGGGAAGAAGTGGTATCGGTTTCAGACTTACATAGGTCTGTGGCATGGTTTCGAGATTTATTGAGGTGGCATATATCTTTGATAGCTTCCCATAACTTTTTAGGGTTATTTTTATTGCTGCGTAGTAATTGGTTTTCATAATCTGTCTTGAGCTTACGGAGAAGATTAACTAGAAAATTTCTATATCTTTTGTATGTTAACTGGAGTATTTCGTTTGTCGGATTTCGCTTGGCCTGGGTGTGCAATTTGTCTCTGTTTTTTTGACATCTCATAATGCCTGGCGTGATCCACGGTTTTAGGTTAAATTTTGACCGGCTGGTGACAATTTTTTTTGTATTATGACTAATGGCTAGATTAATTGTGTTACAGAACATGTTTGTCGCTTGATTGACGTCCTGACAATTAATAACAGACGTCCATTGTTCAGTCGAGAGTTGCTTAACAACAGCGGAGTAATTGATTTTAAAAAGAGTACGATTTGAATTGGGTTTTGCTTTACCAGTTTTCATAGAGAAAATGCAGATGTAATGATCTGTTATGTCACAAGCGCAGACCATTCCTAGGCAATGGGTAGGATCCTTTGTAAAGTAATGGTCAAGGCAAGCCTTGCCTCTGGTCGGCTTATTTATTGCGGGTAAGAGCTGATGTTCTGCTAGTAGAGATAAATAGTCAATACATTGTTCGTTTAGAGGTTCAGAGCATATATCGATGTTAATATCACCTGTAACTATTATGTTGCTTTTGGTCTTAGCTTCGAACAGTATCTTGTCAAGGGAAGTCAAAAAATTGTTGATATAGTTACAGTTACTATTGAATAAAGTTACAGTTACTACGTGGAATAAACACGTGCATCCAACGGTATGAGATGTACATTAAGATGTTGTTTAGTATTTCTTGATGCGGTAATTATTTCTGTACGCTTCATAGAATAAGACCTTCACCCAGTTCCAGCACCACTCCAGGTCACTATCTCCTCTTACAAGGGAGTGCTACCATGGAAGTATCAAGTACTTCCATGAGTGCTACATAAGATGTTTTTTTTTTCTATAAAAAATATCAACTTTGAACACAATATAAAACGGAGAATAATATTATGTTGCTTTTGCCCCTATTATATTTCTTGTCTTTTCTAGACAAAATAAACTTTGGATACATAGGTGCTAAATAGTTTAATTTCCTCGTGTTAGTAAAATTGAATTAAAAAGTTTGACGTGACAGCTTCTTGACACTGACAGACAACTGTTGTCAAAAAAATCAACAAACTCCGTTTGTATTCATGATTTCGTTTCGTGGTTTAAAATAGGCTGTTATATAGGCTTTTTTGATCTCAAGATATACCATACGGTAATATGAAGCCTGATAAAGAATCTGTTGCTGAAGACGAGACCGTTCCTCCTGCCGGAGACGTTATAGGCGACACCGCATATAGTGAACGCTTTGTTCTCAAAATATTACTCAAACTAGCCAATTTGGACTCACTCAAGGATGATATCAAAGAGAAAGCCTTCGAAGACGACCTGTGCACGCTCTGGGACATGACTGCCGAAAGGGATGTGGTCTTATTTCTCCAGAAACACGATGTGTTAAATCTGTTCAACTTTGCGTTGCCGATCATCGATTCACCCCGAATTATTGAAATTATCATAGGCATCGTTGGCAATATGTGTTGTCAAAAAGAGGCTACAACCGCTCTTCTAAATATGGAAACATTTTTGCGAAATTTACTGGAATATATTAAGACAGACGACAGTTTAATATTGGTGCAATTATTACGTCTCATCAATTCGGCGTTATTCTTGGCAGATGGAGATAGCATCGGTATTTGGATGGGATATTTCGAGTCTATAGGGTTCTCAGAAGCTCTTTACTTCATATTGAAGAATTCTTCAAATAAGGAATTGTTAGTAACCTCTTTGGAAAACTTTAATACTGTATGCTCTTACCTTAACACTGAGAAAACTAGAACAAACTTTTTCACTCATTTTGTTAATTTAGAGGCAATTGATGCCTTGACTACAGCATGCACAGAAGTTGTAGTTAATCAAAAAATAGTGTGCGAAAGAGATGAACTTGAAAGGGTGTCCATAATTTGTTTACAAATTACATTGAACTTGATTGGATTTGATAAATCAACTGAACTGTACAATGACAGCAGAGAGAGTGTAGCAACAATGATAAACAATATACTGCTCTTTTATAAAGATAAAATTATTAATCAGAAAGAAATGGATCCCGGATTACTTGACATCATTGATTGCACAAACACTATTGTGAATACCCTCCAATTGAGTGAAATAAATGATCCCGATGTGTATTTTATGCCAAGCTATTGTATGTGGAAAGCTATATCTGCTGTAAAAACCAATAAAAATGGTGATGCTGATTTTGAAGATGACAATGCAGGTCAGGAAGATTTGTTGTCAGAAATGAAAGCACCAATAAGTAATTTAATTTGTGAATATATAGTAAAATGTGCAGAGAGTAACTTGTTAACAGTTTTGGATGTAACTAGGCATGATTATGAGAATATCTTGTCTGGTGTTGAAGATGAAAATCTACGAAACAGTGTTGCCAAAAGAACAGCTAGCTATAGGATTAGATTAAAAGAAAATGTAGATTCTTAATACTGTAATAATACTTTTATGCTCAGTAGCACACCTTTGTTTTATTCTCTACATTACCACTTCAAACATGCAGATGTTTAAATTTCATACATCTAAGTCATCCCATGATGAAAATGAAATGAAGTCCGTTATATAAAAAATTGTTACGTAAGTAAGGTTCATAATGTAAAAAAAAAAGTATATCAAGGGAGAGTAGGTAAAGTAATCGTTAGAACTTTTGTTCTGCCGTCCTATCACTAAAAAGCCGTTAAGCCTCAAAAGTAAGTTTTGAGTAATCTGCAAAAAACGGGAAAAATGTCATCTCTCTGAAAGTATAGTAGCTAGGATTAATATTTTTATACACATCTTTACTTTACATTTTCGTGTATCTTACTACATATTTATTTTTTGGATTAGTACTTTACATTTTTTGGAAATTCTGTATACGTCCTTATAGTGAAGTATTATTTTTTATTTTTCATTATCATACTGCACTAAAAGGCCGTTAAGTACACCCTAACGGCTTTTTAGTCTAGGAATTTGTTGTGATTTACCCATTCTGTAATTTTTGAAAATAGTTATTAGATATACTTATCAAAAAGGCCGTTATGGGTTTTAACGGTTTTCTAGATAAGTAACCAACTCATTTAAAATTAAGCACTTCATGTCTTAAAAGTAGTTATTAGCCTATAACGGCCTATTAGGTAAGGAATAACATGTGCTCATTCTTATTTAAAGATCATTACTTAGCTTAAAAGCAGTTACAATCACATCACTTGTAATTACCTTTTAGATAAGTATTTTTGGGAAATATTTGTTAAACTAAATACATTTACAAGCAATAATTTTAAAGAAAATCTAAATTTTTGAAGAAATTATCAATTATGTCTCAGGTAGAACAATGATTCTTCAAATACAACGTAAGAACACAATTGTTACTAGGTGCATACAACTTTAAACGTAATAAAATTAATTTTTATATGTGAATTATGATCAGAGTTCTTAAGTAGCTTTGTTCATCGGTTCTAAACTTATTTAACTGTCTCTCAAATGCTGTCAAATGTGTTCAATTCCCATGCGTATTTAAACATTATATATAATGTATCAAAAACAATTAGTCTTTTAGATATTTTTATTAAATTTCGCTGAAACGATAAGATCCAAAAAACATCAGTAATTGCCATACATTTAACATACATCGATTCCGTATACATTTTGGTCACTAGCGAATAGAAAAAGTTTCCCTACCACTGCTGCCGAAACGGAGTAGGTATAGATTTATCCAACAAGGATTGGCTGGATCTAGTTTTAGCCCGTTTAAACATTTGAACCTAGTTTTATCCAACAGGGATTGACTGATCCTAGTTTTAGCCTGAATAATTCTGGTCTGACCCAGTTTTACCCCAAAACGATCAGCTATTACTAGGCTTTAACCAAGAGTAAGTGGCACCTAGGTCTAACCGGCTAAAACTAGACGTAGCCTCACTTTGGGTTCTAGCTGTAACATATATCTACACTATAAAGGAGGCACAGAAGTGTGACTCGAACTCACGAATGGAAATGGACCGATTTCCGTCACGCTGATCCAGTGCGCGTTGGCGGGTTTTCATCAGATCCTCGTTTATTATACAGCAGGGTATACCATGTACAGACGAGGTTGACTTGATTGCCTAGTTGTTTTTTGAGCTCTTTACACCCCAACTTGGCTTTCGGAGTGGGTTCTCCACGATGGGATCACATTTACGTGATAAAGCAACTAATAGAGAAATGTTGCGAGTTTAACCGACCCCTGTGTTGCACTTTCGTTTATTACGAAAAAGCATTCGACAGTGTCGAGCACTTGGTCGTGCACTCGCTTCATCGCTATAATATTGATACGAGAAAAGTCGACCGTCTCTGAGAGTCGTGGGGGCCAGCAGCTATGCAGGTCATGCATGAGCTTATCAGTCCCATATGAACCAAACGAGGAGTTCGGCAGGGAGACACTGTCTCACCAAATCACAAATGTTCTCAAGGATTCAATGTAGACTTTAGATTGGAATGAGATAAGTGTTAATATATATGGAAACCACCTGTCCCACCTGCGTTTTGCCAATGACATCATCGTTTTGGCTGAAACTCCTGTTGAACTTCAGATAATGCTCTCTGAATTACACAGCGCTTCCCTTAAAGTAGACCTTAGGATGAATATGTCCAAGAAAAAAGTAATGTCTAATCTTCCTACACCGAATGTGTACCGAATGTGATCGTCGGCGACGACCCTCTAGAGGTGGTCGATGAATACATTTACTTTAGACATAGACTAGGTATCCTTTGGTGTAGAGAATCAAGCGGCAAAGATTGCGAGAAGAGTTCAGCCGCCGCAGTACAGGGGCCGCAATCAGCAAGCTAGAGTCGTCTTCTAGTCCAAAATTCCATAATGCCTATAGACCAGGGCATTTAACCAATGTGTCATTCCTACCCTTACGTATGGTACCGAGTACCAGGGCACTCACTGATGCACAAAACTAAGGTAGCAAAAGAGCTATGGCACGCGATATGCTTGGTATTTGACTGCGAATTTGGGCGGATATCTAGTCCTTGACCAGCCACGCAATGGTCGGATGATATAGCGTCGGTGGTCAGAAAACATTGTAAAGTGAAAAGTGGCGGTTGAAATAAAAGTCATACCAGTAATAGTTAGATATGACTGACAATACTAAAATCATGAATGATTACACCCCAACACTTACTTAAATAAAAAAAAATAAGGTTCATGATATTGTTATTATTATTTTTTTAACAAATCCTGTTATTATTTGTTGATGAATGTTATTTTTAAAAAGGCTTTAAGCGGTTAGGTTTGGTATACAAGGGCTGGTTTACGCAACTCGACGATTGAGCGCCTGTTCTGAGCATAATCATACTCTAAACTTGATTTAGATAACTCTTGACAGTTTTTGATTACGTAAATATTATAGCCACGCACCATACGTTCACCCTCTGCGACTAGTTGCGCCAAAAGGCCATACAACGAGTTGACACAGGGTTCCACGCCTCGCGTTGTTAACGGCTTTTTAGCAAAGTAATGTGGTTTAAACGCTTTTTAATTTTGTACCAATGAAAAATAATTGAATATCGATACTTACCTTAAAGGAGGTTAAGGGCGCTTTACTGCCTTTTAGATAAATATTTAATGTTAACTTCCTTTTAGTCAAGTTTATAATACATTGTTCTTGATCATAATACAGAGTTAAAAGGCAGTCAAAATACTTTAACGACTTTATAGCTTAGTCGCATAACATAACTACCTTATAGTCAAGTATAAGCATAGTATTTTATTTCGTTTTCCGGCAGTTTAGAGTCCTTAACTACTTTTAAGTTAACTCGTCAATTCCCATGCTTCTGTAAAACTGAAAATGTATGTTATTTTTGTTTTAATTGACGGTCTGAGATATTTATAACATAAAAAATATCAAAAAAAAAATCTACCCCCCCCTATTTTTCTGGTAAGGGGGGTGTCACCTACAGGTGACACTGGGCATAATATATACCTTTGACTTAGTATGGTAATAAAAAGAATATAACATATTTTCTTTTCTACACTTTTATTATGTGAAAGTAATGTATTAGATAACATATATATGTATGTATATATGCTTTATTTATTACTTTTCATGAAAATTGTACCAGTATTTGCGATGTAAACCTATATTACACCTGAGAACACATTTTTTTTATACGTTCATGGCATAATTTGCAAAGATGTTGCGCACAATCGTTTTCTGTATAGTCAGCTGCACTATCTGATAGCCTAGTTCAATGGAAACTCTGGATTCAAGAGCCGTATTTGGTGTTTAGTTGGGGGTTTCCCGGGTGTTTTTGTAAATACGATTTACTAGAGCTTTGCGGAACTCCCAGTAAGTCGAGTACTACCAAGCTTTCCTTCAATCAGCCAAGCATTTTGACAGGATAAATCTAGTCCGAAAGCAAACACTGGAAACCACCATTTTTTACCTCATAAACCATTCGTCATAGAATCGGCATCCCATCAAAATGATCTACGCCACCCATGTATTTGTTACACATTTTTATAAGCGATGGGCAATTGGTTGGATGGGTAGCAACTTAGCTATTTTTTGGACTACGTTTATTTTTATTTAGTACATCAATATGATCCACTTTCGTTATTGGTGACAATCCATGACAATTAGAGGCCATATCAACACTATTGTCATGCCACTCGGCGACTTTACTCGGAGACTATTTCTTTTGACACCGTATAAACCAGCTCACTCCTAGGCTTCTTCTTTATCTCTTTCCGGTTCATAAAGTCACAGTTTTCCAGGCAGTTTTCCCTAATAGGTTCAGTCCCTCCAATATTGTTTTCATGGAAAAAAGATGCTATCATGAACGCAGGAGGTACAGGCATTGTATTGTAACAATGCCCAGTGTCACCTACAGGTGACACCTGCTAATTTGACCGTTTTTTTGAGAACAAAAACTATTGATTTCTCAATAAAGTTATTTGTATTAGAGGTTACATACCTTAGCAACAATTTGCAAAAGTAATCATTGCAGTACCTACCCTTTTGAAATTTTTACAGAAAAAAAAATTTAGCCAAGCGCTCCCGCGCCAAAAAATGTCAGTAACGTTCGAAACAATTGAATAATTTGGCAGTTTATGTATGGATTACTATTGTCAAATATATTTATTTATATACTACCGAATGTATACTTTATTGTAGTTGCATATATTTTCCTTATTTTTTTAATTTAATAGTTAAAAAAAAATCGCCAATGTATGTCACCTACAGGTGACACTGGGAATTGACGAGTTAAGGAACGTGGTCTAGCTGCTTTTAAGTTAAGGAATTTGCAAAAAAGGTGTCACTTAGCGGCATACGTCCATCTCGTATCTCCTAAACTATAAATTATGGAAATATGTTTCTTATACAGAAAGATAGAGAATTCAAAATTATGTACTGCTAACTTAAAAAGTCAAAATTGACCTCTTGTGGCTTAACGGCTTTTTAGTGATAGGACGGCAGTGTTACCTACCTATTATGTCACATAAATAAATAAATAACCCAAGACATGCCACCACAGATATCTCTCTGTGCATGCCACACTGGGCCACCTAGCCCCAAACTAAGCCGAAGCTTGTACTATGGGTACTAGACAACTGATAAACTTACTTATATAGATATATATTTTTTTTGTAAATAAATACCTACATATTATACATAGAAAACACTCAGACCAATACAAAAAGACATGTTCATGAACACAAATGTTTGTACTGTGCGGGAATTGAACCCACGACCCTTGGCTCAGAGGGCAGAGGTCACTACCAAATGAGCCACCAAGCCTGTCAACACTACACACCCCATATAAAGAGAGTAAAGAAACTAGGTAATTCAGAGAAAACCTTATTATAAATAACTAAGCAAGAAATACAATGGAAGGATAGAATAATTAATAGGAACATCAAGCCACCACCATCCTATCGGTAGGTACACAAAGACTTCATATAGGTATATATTTTACACCTTTCAGTAAATGGTGAATACCTTTTTATTAATTTTTAGAGGGTGCTTGCTCACTCAATGCACATGCACGTTACTTTTTTTTTGCGTCGTTATTATTCACTAAGTAAAGACATATAAAATAATATAAATTATGCTAAGATGCGTTTTACTTTACCTGTATGTAAATACAAAATTATATGTATGCCTGAATTAGTACAGTTCGATTATGCGAAAATATTGGTTATCCGAACACCTATGTCCCCCTATTAGATCCGATAATCGACATTAGATGTAGTTATGCCTGGGGTAGAGATGACTTGGCTTGAATATAAATGTAAAGTGCAGAAATAATAATGATAAAAAAACCACTTGTACTTTATTATTCAGATTTATTCAACGAATGACTGTAGAACAGGAACCTAGTTCCAAATATTTTTTTTCCAACATATAGTTGTAATAACATAGCTGATTATCATACATTCCACTCAGTAGAGTACAACGTCACAGTGTAAACTCTAATCATCCAGTAGATAAAATTAAGCTTAATGTATTGCACAGTCAAAGAAGGTGGACTGTACAATCATATAATTTTAAGTTTACATAAAAAAATATGCCAGTAATTAATCAAACATTTAAACTAGCTCCCCTCGGCCGCTACTTTGGTGGGCGGCGCGTCGTCATGATGACCCTGTTTGCGTTTCCTATTTTGCTTTCCGCCTCTATTCTGCCGACCCTTATTTTGTCGACTATTCGTCTTCTGATTTTTGCGTCGCTTCGTCATCTCCTCAACAGTTTTCTCCAAATACATCTTCTCATCTTCACCTTCCAACACCTTAAAGGAGAGATCTTTTTCGCCAATTTTGACTAAACCGTCTGTGAATTTGGTTGCGATCTCTTTGGCGTCGTCCTGCTTAGCGAGACGGACCCAGCCTTGTGTGTCGCCGAGTTTGAAGTCGATGTACGCGATTTCGGCACCTGTATACCAGAGTAAACATAATAAGATTTATATTTAGACAAACACACAAAATGGAAGGACTGTTGAAGGTTGATGCTGTAGTATAATCTGTTAAAAAGTAGATATAAATGATATTACTTTTTTCTAATAACAGAGGGGGCAAACTGGCCTGAAGATCACTGTTAATTTCGGCCCATAAACACCAGGAGTAGAGGGGAAGAAGAGAAAGAAAAGGGGAGGTAAGGAAGTCGGCCCTTGAGGTATTTGTAGTCTCGCTTTTTAACCCTAAATCATATCCATTCGGAAAAGTAGCTGCTGGAAGCGAGCCATATTTCGCAATCGGGTACGTATCAACCAAAAACTTCGGTTCGTGAGCGCCTCAAGCTTAACGCTCTATCCATTGTGAGAATGAGGTGCATACCTAGAAGCGTTAGGGCGTCGCGTACATCCTCTCGCTTCATCGTCTCCGAGCTCCCGGTGAAATGCAGCACAGTTCCCGTCGGCAACTTGAACTCTTCCTTTTCTGGCTTATCCTGGAATATACGGTTGGTGTTTTTCTTTTACACTTATATTATAAAGAGGAAAGATTTGTATTTTTGTTAGTATGTTTGTAAAGAATGAACTAAAAAGTACTGTGCTGCTTTTAAATATTCTTTCACCATTGGAAAGCTACATTCACCCTGAGTAACATATTATACTTATTGCAAGAAAATTAGGATTAGGAATCCTTACTAAAATGCCAATAGTGTAAAAAAAGAAAAAAAAAGGTAAATCACATTACGCTAGATAAAAATAAAACACTCCATAGGTACTAACATTGTTTTCCTTTGACTTTTTCTCTCTCTTCTCCTTCTTAACTGCATACTCTTCATGCTTCTGCTGCAAATAAATATCCTGCCAGTTCACTAGCAGTTCTGAGGTTTCATATGTATGATTTTCTTTGTTATTTAAGAACTTTTCTGCCTGAAAAAAAAAAGAAACATTATGTAAGAAATAAAAAGAGACAATAGGGCTTATCCTGGTTATCAATAATTTTCATATATCTGAATCTAAAGACATTCTCTGTTTTGACTCTACATGGATCAACCATCTATAATTAAATTATAAATAATAAAATTCTCATAAACTACAAGATCTGTCAGGCCCTCAGGCCGAGTGACAATTTGCACTGGATGCGAGAAGCCCAGGATCAATCAAAGTGGCGAACATTGGGAGAGGCCTATGTCCAGCAGTGGACTGATATAGGCTGATGATGATGATGAAAATTTGTCAAAAACCAAATGGGCCAGCGGACCAGTCAAAACTATTTGCTACTTTACCTGTTCTCTAGTCTTGAAGGTAACAAATATTGATCCCTTGAAGTGGCGTTTCTTGGTGAGCCTGTCCTGATACTTTCTCATTATAACATTTTCTACTTCTTCATGTGCTTTGAAGAACTTCAACAAGTCGTCCAGTTGAATATCTTTGGGGAATCCCTTGGCGTATATGGTGCGACTCGAAACTTCCTTACGCCGTTCCTCACTCATCTCTGGTATAGGCAGTTCAGGGTTCCGGCGCACTTTCTTGTTATCATCTGAAAGCTAAATTTCAACCTTTGTAATACTTATGTACTATGAACACATGCAAATGGGCATTCAGACTTTGAATTGCAGAAATTGGCCTGTGCCCTCCTGAATGATGACCTGAATGAATGTACCTATAGCCACAGCTAAATATTGGCCCCCAGTAAGCATAATAACACACTAAATAAGAATACACACTGTGAGCCTTGTTCCTGTGTATTATGTTTAATTAGTTAAGTGTTTTATCAATGAACTTCATTATGTTTCATTCCTAGCTGACCTAAGTAGAATTTATTGCTACTAAGTAGACTAGTACAAAATACCTTTGTTAGCAGTGATTTAATACTTCAGCATCTTGGGTGAGATTAGGTTACAGCCCCTCCCCTCCTCACTTAAAGAATTTAAATAGGCCTTGCACAAGTCACAAAAAATTAATCTGGAACATGACCAAGATCTTTAATGGTCTAAATTTTACAAGGATATCTTAACCTATAATCACGAGGGCAGGGCATATCCACAGGCTGCAGCTGAACTTAAATAATGCTCATTAAAACATTTACATACTACTATGATTATATATTTTACATCTTATGGGAACCTTATGTAGCCCTGTGGCATATTAAATACAGTGCTGCCATTAAGAACCTTTTATGTAGAAAGTGCATACCTAAGTCATTGATGTTTATTTCTATGATTAGGGTTCCATAGTTTTTTTGCTTCATGGCAATATGTTGTTCAACAATAAGCCATAAGAGCCATTACGCACTGTCGACTAGTCGCTGGCGACTCAGTCTCTCGGCAACCAAAACACTACGCGGCGACTGACGACTAAGTGCGCAAGGCCCTATTTACAGTCTAGTAAGTCCCGTCAGTCAGCGACTAGTCGACAGTGTGTAACGGCTCTAAGTCTAGGTTGGATACCAAGTACCCATTCTATTATTTATCAAACCCGAGGAGGGTTTCATCAAGGGGAAACAAATCTCTTCACAAGAATATTGCTCTTAGTGTTTTGATTTAAGAAAAATTTTGTGTACATTTACCTCTAAAAGTCCCGAGGTGGAATTGCTGATAGCATTGGCAAGGACCTCAATGTCTGTGCTCAACTTAGCGAGCCTGTTGAATCGTGTGAGGACAGACAGGGGCACCCAGCCATCGTCCAGCCTCACTTGCTCCCTCAGGAATTTGTCACGGGGAAGGTTCACATCACCTATTCAGAATATAACATTCAGAATATAACATTTAATATATTTTTAAGTAGAGCAGTGGAGCAGAGCAATTATGTTCTGGTATTTGAGTCACCTAAAAAGGAAACGGGGTCATCCACACAGGAGATGGGTGGACAATATAAGGAAAGTTGCAGGAGCAACTTGGACCAGACTGGCCATTGATAGAAAAGCATGGAAAGAGTTGGAGGAGGCCTATGCTATATAGCAAACAGATTACATCTGAAAAAAGGCTAATAATAATATTTTTTAAGTAAATTGGGTCAGAGTGTAGGGTTGGGGGCAAGTTGGAGTATACACTCAGGAGGAAAAAAAAATTTTTTCTTGAATTAGACTTTAGTTGAATATTTTATTTGAATTTTTTTTGTTGAAATAGGTTCGAGCTTCATTGCTAAGTAATTGATTGATGGTAAGAGATATCGTAGTCTACGATGGCTCGGGCTAACCCAGCTAAAACCGGTGCATAGTAGTTATTTACAAAATATGAAGCAAGTATTCTATAAACCGTGTAATTTTCAGTCACCATTATGTTGGAAGACAAAATATTTCACGAGAAACAAGACTAGTTGCATCATTATGATACGAAATTACTCATATATTTTAGGTTATAGTGGCTTTTATTTACAAATACCAATGTTCTACTTACTGAAGTAGTATTCCACCTGGCGAATGATAGAGCTTTCAAGTTCACTGGTGTCCTCGGCTTTGTTTTCCTCCTTTTCTTGTCCATTCTGTTCTGTTGCGACTTCTTTTTCCTCAGTCATGTTGAGTGTTCTACAAAAATATAAATTCGTCAGCTTAACTTCACTTGCAATAATTTCTTATTGTTCAATTTGCATCTAAAAATACCTTGTAAGATATACTGTTCACACTTGAAGGATAAACAATATAATAGGAAGTAACTTGACGTTTGAATAAAGCACTGTATTGCTATAATCTCGGATTTCACTGTAAAAACACGTGTTTTCTAATCACGCGTGCGACCGGCACCACAAAAATGGAGAAGCGACAAAAACGAATGAAAATGGCAGGCAGGGAGGGCATGGCATGGAGAGGAGGGGGCCTATGTCAAATCTTTACCGTTCAGAAATTTGAGTCATCGACGCAAAGAGTGTTTCTTCATTCTTCCTTCTTTCACAGAATACGAATTTACAGAAAACTTAAATGTTTAAGTGGGTCAAAATCGATCAAAGTCTAAAATTAAAATAATATTTATCATTACCAAAATTAAATGTGTTTAATTTGTAAAAATCTTTTACCATCGTGCACCGGTTGGTAGTAAGTAGAGCAGTTTAAATCGAGAAGAAACTAGCAAGAAATTCGTGTATGTAGTTGCACTTTTTAATAACATTATGTTGTTTAAAAAATAAGACTCTTCTGCTCAATACAATCAACCAAATGGTTATAATTTTATTATGATGAACTGCAGGCGAGCTGCATCCTTCTATGTATTTCACAGACTACTTTTTTAATATATAAATGATATTGCAATTTAATGGCTAGTCGGTCGAGTAACGAGCATTCCTGGTCTGTGTAAAATGTTATCTGTTATGTATTCTTATTTCTATTTTTTTCCTTAAATATCGGTATCATTAATTAAAATATTTTGAAGAATTCTACAAAATTTCTGAACGTTATGACAACAACTGACTGACAGAAGTGACAGACTTGTTTGACATTGAGCAAAAGATAGACGACAACATAACCTCTCTTTGTGATATTTTGTAAAATAATATCCGATTTAACGTGGTTTACTACTTTGGAACATGTTGTCATACCCATAGGTGTGAAAATATGGGTGTTAGAGGTCTCACTACGTACGTGAATTTGAATCAAGATGCGTTTCTCCAGTACTATTTGCTCCACGACACCAACCTGGTCGTCGATGGGAACAGTATGTGTGCTCAGCTGTATAGATCCTTAAACTGCTTCTCCGCCTTTGGTGGAGACTACGATAAGTATGCAATATATGTCAGAAACTTCTTAAAGGGTTTCCGTAAGTGCAATATCACCCCATACGTTATCTTTGACGGTAGTCATGAAAGCAGAAAACTCAAAACAGTTTACAACAGACTCAGATCGAAGATTAGAGGCGCTGCCCGTCTAGACGTGGTTACTCAAGGAAGTCTACAAATATTCCCATTGTTGGTACGGGACGTTTTCAAACAAATACTTGTTGAAATGAACATACCATACACAATATGTGAGTTTGAAGCCGATGATGAGATTGCCACTTTGGCCCGACATTTGAACTGTCCAGTCCTGAGTTACGATTCAGATTTCTTCATATACAATGTTTTGTATATTCCGTTCAACACACTGGAGCGTAAACCAAAGCCCTTTGATATTGATGGGATAAAAGTAAATGCTTTCCAATGCAAACTGTATAAAGTTGAATTCTTAACTGATAATTTTGGGGGATTGAAAAAAGAGATGTTGCCATTGTTGGCAACATTGCTTGGCAATGATTATGTTGAAAAAAGAGTGTTCAATAAGTTCTTCTCCCAGCTGAAACTGCCAAAGAACAAGAAATGTAAAAATGAGCAGCAAAGGTGTATTCATGGCATTTTCAAATGGTTACAGAATGAAACTTTAGATTCGGCCATTTCTAAAATATTGGGTAGGGTTAAAAAAGCTGGGAAAGATAAAGTTTTTAACATAATTAAAAAGAGCATTGATGGTTACAACAAGACACATTGCAGATCCCTGAAATATTTCAATATCACCAATGAAGTCCCATTACCGAATCAAGAAAGTGATTATAAAATGCCTGAAAATGCTGAAACGGAAGATTCTGTTGATGAAACTGATAACGGCAGTACATCTGGGGATGAATCTTCAGAAGAAGATTCGGAAGAAGAGGAAAATGACAATAGCAGTGAAAACAACGAGTTAGTTCTTGGTTTACCGGAATGGTTTGCAGATGCCGTTCGGAAGAAACTTATTCCACAGAGCCATTTGAACCTGTACACACACCATTTGTACATTTGTAACCCACAGGCAGAAGATTACAAAGATGAAGACTCATGTCTGTGTGCATTGCCTATAATTCGTTATATTTTTGACATATTGACAGATTTTTCACAGGAGAATTGTACTTATGTGAGTAGAGAAACTGATTGTAATTATCGTAGAGTTCTTGTGAGTCAAGAATACTCTATTCCTAGGCCCCTTGAAGTACCTTACCAAGATTTGTCTGATGAACAGTTGCATTTGTACTTTGACAATTTCTTAAAAGATAAGTTGCCTGATTTGGATATCAATGACATACAAGTGTTGCCACCTAATGTCCAATTGTTTATGATATCATTGGTTTGGTGGGTCTCAAAATGTAATGTGTCCCTAGCACATATTCACAGCTTACTGATGTGCTATGTAATGTTAGAAGTTATTGATGAAAGGACAGGCACATTTCGTGGCCATAAGCAGTTCACGAGAAATTACTCAAAAAAGATTGAAGAGCTTAAAAAGAATGTTGTTAAAAGAGAAACAGATGATGATGAATTATTTTTAAATAAACATAAAGTACAGTATGAGGACTGTCTTATAGCAGCCAATGTGCTTTTAAAACACTTTGAGATAGATGATAGTATACTTAAAAGACCAAGAACATATGATGTGAAGAAGATGCATGGTTTTGCTCAATTCCAATGCTGCTTACATCATTTTAATGCATTAAATAGCTTGTGTCGCAAACCATATGAGGACACCTTATATCATAAATGTTTCAATGGAACTTTTGTGTATAACATTGCTCTAAAATTAGAAAATCAACCAGAGCCAATGAAATTTTTGCAGCAATATCTATGTGGTGCAACTACTATGCTGATGTATTATAAGAGTTTGTGTGATGTTTATCAAAAAATATCTGATAAAATGAGTTTGACAACAGCAAAGTGGACATCTAAAAAGCGCAGGAGAAAAAAGAATAGAAATAATAATGAAGAAGGTGATGATTCGGATGTTATAAATTCGTTTGTTGCGAAAGGTTTTGCATCTATGGTTGTATTGTAATACAGATCTATAGTCAAGGTCCTTTTGGTCCATGGGTGAAATCGTCAGGGCATTAGTGTGATGCAAAAGTTGTATGTCCTAAGTTAGGTACCTACGTTTTATATAAGCGCGTCGTTAATGAACCGATTTTGGGCCAATTCTAAAGATCCTTGTAATGTTTCGTTTTTGCAATATATTTTTTTTTACTTTGTAACTAATTCTTTTATTATTTCCAAGTTCCATAGAAGATAGAGGCAATTCATACATATTATGTTAGGTACGTAAATCTAGGGGAAGTCTACAAAGTGTGTCACACAAGAAAGTGACCAGCTGTGACAAAGAGGGGTTACAAAGTCATGAAAATTGTTTGACATAATTTGTGGACGATCCCTGTGTGGTGGACTCCAGTCATCATCATCATCATCAGCCTATTGCAGTCCACTCCTGGACAAAGGCCTCTCCAGTTGTTCGCCACTTAGGGCCAACATCTGGAGGTTATACCCATAATCGCCACGCTGGCCAGGTGGGTTGGCGATGGTTGGACTCCAGTATGGCTTAATTATACCTATCTATAGGTATGTAGAAAAATTAATGTCTGAGCAATTATTTCTACTCTATATCGTCAGCAAAGTGATGGCTCAAAATGAGGAAGACTGGTGTCTTGTCTAAGTAATTATTTGCTTCCAATTAATGTATAAATAAAATTCAAAGACATTATTATCAAAAATATTTAATTCTGTAAAAAATATTTCTCTTATTGGCCTATTTAAACAAATTCGTCACTTTCTTTTCTTCTTTGGTTCCGCCTTTGGTTTCTTCGCCGCAGGACTGACAAGGGAGTTCAATTTTTCGCCTAACACATAGAAAGACATGCCCAATATAATGGCTACGCTCAGGAAAGCTATTCTCATGGGGAGGTTGAGTACGTCGAAAATGGGGTAGGGCCAGGTGCCCAGACGGTCATGTAAAATGTGCATCCAAATGATGTAGCCGGCTTTGAACAGTATAGCAACAGTTAAGCCTACTTTCTTCGATGGATATGTCCTTCGAGTGGCTAAAAGTTCTAAGGCTAGGAACGCTACGATTGTTGTATGCATCGTGTGGTTCACCCATACGGGGAATACTTTTGCGATGGCCTCGGGGAATATGAGTTCCTTGTCAAAGTGGTAGATGCTCCAGAATGTTGCCGTGACGTAGACGGCGACGGGGAAAGCCACGGAGAAGACTAGATCCTTCAGTTTGCGGATGAGCGGGGCCTTTCGGGGCGCGGCTTCGTTGGTGCCCACCAAGTCATTCAGTAGGGAGATGGTGAAGTAAACGGTCTGTAGGATCTGAAACAAGAAGACAGGTAGGTAAGTAACTCTATCATGATAAGTTTATATCTTAGTGACTAAGCGTCATAAAAAACATCTTATATTTCTCTTTCTTGGTGACGACAACTTCTGATTAGGGTCTCCCAGATCCCTTCAGTCTTCGACTGGTTGGTACAAGGGAATATATTAATTGGTGATCAGGGTTGCTACGTAGATACCTAATTGTCAGATACATTTAATTATATTATTCTAGTTAGGAGCTATGATTCGAGAACTTATGTATCGTACCTACCTAAACCCAAATATAATACCTACTGCGAGGTCATCATACCTACCTAGTCCCTATTTTTTTTAATTTTTCTATAGGTATTTGTAGATCGATAGGTACCTAGGTATGTTTTAAACGATAAAAATAAACTAAATTAACGTTTTTTGTTTATAGTTAATGAAAAAAAACATTCAATTTCGATATTGCTTAAGAGATTTATATATAGGTACCTATATAAGCAGAAGATATTTTTAAATTAGTGATCAAAGCTTGTTCATGTGAAGTTGTGAACAGGTTATGTTAATACGATTCTATTATTTGAAAACAATGGCTGGTGCACGGTGGTAGGTAGCTATTTATAGAGATGTCAAACGTATACCTACCTATTGCGACTAGAGGTCAAAGTAATTACTATCACGCTACACACAGATAAGTTATCTATGGCTAGGGTTGCCATCACCTAAATTGCCGGCGCCGGATAACACGGCTAAAATTCCGGACATTTGGGCGAAATATGGTTTTTTCCCCGGACACTTCAGTATTTTTATTATTTTACCGTGCCTTCTTGATTGTGGATTTATCGCTAATCTATAAGAATTTGAGTTTCAATTTCAAAAGTGTCCGGATTTTACCCGGACACTTTTAAAAACCCCGGCCGGACCGACCCCGGACGCCCTACAAACTAGGACAAATCCGGGGAAACCCGGACGGATGGCAACCCTATCTATGGCACAGTGTACTTTGTAGTAGGTATACTGAAAATCAGTGGTCTCCTAAGCAAGCAAGAAACAATCATGTTCTTTTAACCCTCTAACTAACCATTACGCCACCGATTGTTAGAGGGTTAAGGGAACATGATCGTTTCCTGTAGCCTAAGAGACCACAGATTATCATTAAAGGCACAGATTAATAATAAGTGTATACCTACCTACTATCATACATAAGTGTACTAGTTTAGTTTGTAGTATAAGTTTGCCTTTAGGCGAAAATTTTATATCGCGATTGCAATCACGATCCAGAGGTTCAATTTAGGAAATGAACTTTACTAGGTATTAAGTATTTATTTATAATTATTACTGATGATAGGTACATTGAAAAGAGCTTCTCGAATTGAGCTGCTCGTCCGGGGAAGGACCTCCACCCTATAGAAAATACCGCAGCCAAATGACCTCCGGGTCGTGTTCCTGCCGGTGAGTAGGGTTTCCGGAGCTCGTGGGGGGTTGGGGTTGGGCCGGCATGGCGGTGTCAACTGACCAGTTTTCACAGCGACTTGGGCTTCCCTTTCGCTTTCCATCAGGCGAAGGGAAGCCATTATGCCGAGCTACTATAAAAAAAATACCTGAGGACATGCCCCACCTAGTCCTAAGTCAGAATCCCGGGACCGTCCAAGAAAGTTTTACAGTCGGCCACAATGGTCTTTTTAGTTACTAAAACGCGAGTTTGAGCAGCCTTGTAGGTATACCTACCTACCTACACCGAGTAGACGTCAAAGCGCGACAATGCGCGTTAAGAACGAATTGTTATAAGCTTACATAAATCACCAAGGTAAAACATATTAGGTACTAGCTGCTGCCCGCGGCTCTGCCCGCGTGAATATTCGTATAAAACATAGCCTATGTGTTAATCCAATGTATAAGCTATATTACTGTGAAGTTACATTAAAATCCGTTCAGTAATTTTTGCGTTAAAGAGTAACAAACATCCATCCATCCATCCATCTATCCAAACAAACTTTCGCATTTATAATATTAGTAGGATTAAGAAAAAAATGTTGACAGAACAGAAACATGATTGCCTAATGCAAGAAAAATTATGCCATTTGGCATCTTTTTTAAAAAAAGCCCAAGCTATTTAATACTTTTTGCCCACGCGAAGCCTTCAATCAAAACAAGTTTGGTCTGTACCGGTACATAGGGCATTGACCCCGGTCTCAGGTGGAAATCGTCATGACATTATCTTGTATTAAAAATTTAATATTATGTTTATCGTCGCACTTAGTAATATTGCATCATATGATCTTTTATTATGTAGCAATAAAGTATAATAATAACATGTAGGTGATAGCACAGACAATATCAATACCTATTATAGGTACTACCTGTTTTAAAAAAAAATACCTACCTTATCATTATGCAGCTCTTTGGACTTTTCAGTTAAATAAATATCTGAAGACATTAATGTTTTGTTTTATAGACCGTGGATTTTAAAGAATACAAATTTACGACCCCATTTCTTCTCTAACATCTTGTCAACGTTAAATCGCGGGTGAAACGCCGAACATGGCCATTTCCATACCTCGATGAGCGACTTTTAGCTTTGGAACCAGCTGTAGTGTAAGGCTGTCTGTCCACCTAAGCGAGCGAGGCAGCGCAGCGGTGGGAGAGGTAAGAGGGGTAAGAGTCCACCAAAATAGAATAGCGTGAAGCGCGATTAGGAGCAGAGATTTTTATGCAATTCTATTGGTTGAATTTGGTGACCAAAACATGACCTAGGTAACCTTGCATTACATTATATCAACGTATTATTTGAAGACAGTCTGCGATTATCAGTTATACATAGCCTAGGTATATATGCGTGTATCTGCATATCATACATAAGTTTCATAACAATTTGTTGCTATCTGCTATGATAAAGGCGTTACTATTGACTTTAATTTATTGCCCCTTGCTTTGAACTGAACTCTCAGACAGAATTCAGATTCATGATAAATGTTATGTCATTGGGCAAACGAATTTGGTTAGGTACGTCTTATGGTAGGTAATTAATAAAATAATGTACCCACCGACAGTATTTAGATTCATAATCATTGGCCAGAGAAGGATAAAATAAATAGTCTTAATTACATTTATGTAATTAAACAGAGACTATTTTTAAATACATTTATGTAATTAAACAGAGACTATTTTGTCCTTAGCCTAAAGTATTAATACTTTAATAGGTACTTTATTTTACACCTGCCTTCTGCACCAAGGGTCGTAGGTTCAAATGTCAGCTGGGACAAACTAATGTCATTGAGATTTTGCGTCTGGATGTTTATGTGATGTTTGTGGTGCGCCTACGGACCTAAGTGCCTACTTGTTTTGACAGGTATTTAAACAAGTCCTTGTTACTTTAGTATTGGATTATTTTGATGTCACATATTCCTGATATCTATACATATACCTTCCTATTCATCATCAACCTGCAATCGGCCAGTGCTGGACATATTCTCAAATGATGATGATGATGATGATGAAAAGCTGCTGCATGTTTACTGATTATTCCCCTTTTTTTGGTCCTATTCTAATTCTGGAAACCACACCTACCTATATGTAAACTGACAGGTCTGGTAGGTCTGGTACATGGGACAAACAGAAAAAAGCGACTTTGTTTTATACTAAGTTATGTATACGTAGTGATAGTAATAATAGAATATACCTACATGTTTACCTTCCTATGATTTGTTCCATAAAAAATGATGTGCTCATCTATTTAACTCGTACATTCACAAAACCTTGGAAATCCGATACGAAAAGTTTATAGGTATGCTTTGTCACTGTCAAATCGTTTAGGTTAGAAAAAGACGAAGTACTGTTACCGACTTCGTGTAAGTTTCAGAAGAGTTGTAGGTATCTCTGAGTAGACAACTTAGTTTTATTAAAAACAGCTTTATCTTTTCTTAACTATACTAGCATAGTAACAAAACGTACCTACAAGTTTCAACTGAGCAACTACGCATAATAAAGATAATTAACACTATTTAAACTGTGAATGGGTAAACAACTTAGTTTCCATATACTTCTCACAATTTTCTAACTTTGCTAGCATAGTCACAAAACGTATAAGCCTCAACTCGGCATTCACTTACAATAAAGATAATTAGCACTATTTAAACAGACTTACCAGACACCAAATGGTTAGAAACATCAAGCGGCCCTTCATAGGCATTACGTCCAGTCTGTCCTTGACCCTGGACGGCAGGTCCAGGTACTTCTGGTCGTACCATATCGTGTAGCCGTTGACGGCAACAACAGTTGCGTGGAACAACAAGAGGAGCATTGTAGGCTAACAACAGGCAACAGTCTGTCCGTCACGGCGGCGGGGCGCACACTGGCAAGCGGTAATTATCATCAATGTCGTGTCGGCCATTCCGTTTATGTGAGCGTACACCGTTATCTGTCCGTTATAAGGCTGCTTGTTCATTGACGCGACTTGAGGAGCGAGAGTATGCGTAGGAGTAGTGCTGAGCGGAGTTTATTAAGTCTTAAGTCATTTATTTAACTAGGAACATAAGCCACTGCTGGACATAGCCACCTCCAATTTAAATTTTTAAAAACCATATGACTGGCTTGATGGCTCATTTGGTAGTGACCTCTGCCTCTGAGGCAAGGGTCGTGGGTTCGATTCGTCGATCGAACCCGCGACCCTCCACTGCGCGGGCACAGTACAAACATTTGTGTTCATGAACATGTCTGTTTGTATTAGTCTGGGTGTTTTCTATGTATAATATGCATTTATTTACAAAAAAAGTATATTTAAGTAAGTTTATCAGTTGTCTAGTACCCATAGTCCAAGCATAGCTTAGTTTGGGGCTAGATGGCGCTATGGCATAGAAAACACCCAGACCAATACAGACATGTTCATGGACACAAATGTTTGTAATGTGTGGGTACAGAGTGTGTGGGGATCGAACCCACGACCCTTGGCTCAGAAGGCAGAGATCATTACCAATTGACCCATCGAGCCAGTCGAGATAAAGATAATTCTTCATCCAAAAGAAGGATCTAATTGATTTGAGAAGACATGTTTGGACGGACACGGATTGGCTCGATGGCTCATTTGGTAGTGACCTATGCCTTCTGAGCCAGCCAAGCAAAAGACGTTGCAAAGACGTTCGCGAACTCCAGTACACTGTAGACGAATGGAGATTCTTAATTTATTAATGTTTCAGTTCAGTTACGCTCTTCCATTCTGCTCCAGTGGGCGGGCAGCCTAATGCACTGATTTGTTTATTAAGTATTCGTTGTCTTTCAGATAAAAATAATAAGCTTGTTATCAATCGTTTGGGCCACGTGGCACATTATGTAAGGTGATCGCCTTAGTGGTGTGATGCCGCCAGGTTCAACTTCCGGTCGGGTCCACTTATTATAATAAATAAAATAAATAACCCAAGACATGCCACGCTGGGCCACACAGCACCATCACGTCCCAAACTAAGCCGAAGCTTGTACTACTTAATGTTGAAATTATTGTAGGTTATATTTTCTGTTTGCATGCTATAATAATATAAGTAGTTAAATAGGCATAAGGAATTAATTTAGAAAACATCTGATGTACATTACCCTATTTAGAGCAAATAAAGAATTTTGAATTTTTGAATTTATGGGTACTAGACATCTGATAAACATACTTAGACACATTTTTTTTTGTAAATAAGTAGGTACATATTATACATAGAAAACACCCAGACCAATACAAACATACATGTTCATGCACACAAATGTTTGTAATGTGTGGGGATCGAACCCACGACCCTTGGTTCAGAAGGCAGGGGTCACTACCAATTGAGCCACCGAGCCAGTCAAAATGTAAATGTCAGTGCCAGGTCAAAATAAACCAATAATGTAATTGAACCTGCCATTTATTTAGCGGATTTCTTTTTTCTAGTGGATTTCTTTTTTCAGAAAACCCTCATTATACGTTTTTAACTACAGTTTCATAATACATTTACTTGTACAGGAAAATTTATTAGGTACCTACGTAGATAATGTTTCTAATTAAAACTTAATTAATGCATTACTACGGATATGAGCGAGTCCTTATAGAGTTAGTATTATTATACATTTTATTAGTAACTTTAGACGCTTACGAGTAAGATTATCTAATAATACTTCAAATTGTCTTTATATCTATTTAATGTTTTTGCATGTAAGTATACATATTATACTTACTAAGTATGTTATAGGTACATGCAAAAAATATAAAGTTTTTTTATAGTAGATAACTCGACATAATGGGGAAGTCATACGCCTTATGAAAACCGAAACAGAAGCCCAAGTCGCTGTGACAACGGGCCAGTAACTGGTCAATTACCTGTCAGTTTCCACCGCCGTGCCAGCCCAATTCTAACTCCACACGAGCTCCGGAAACCCTACTTACTCATCGGCAGAAACACGACCCGGAGGTCATTTGGCTGCGGTATTCTATAGGGTGAAGGTCCTTCCTCGGACGGGCGGCTCAATTCGAGCAAAGATTCTCTATGCCCTGCCTCTCTTAGAAGTTACTTAGGTACTTACCCTATAAGGATTCTCTAATATCCGTAGTAAGTATTAAATTAAGTTTTAATTATAATAGTATCACAGTATAGTGGCCTCCCGTTACCTGATGTAATGCGAAAGTGGGGCCCAAGTCGCTGCGGGCACACCAGTAACCAAATCAATCATTTGTCACTTACCAGCAATCATATTGACCTGTAAGATTAGCTTGACTAAACATCGATTCATCCGAAAAAGAAGTCACTTCACGTGTGTTTAAAAAACAAGGCATTTGTTTTTTTAATATTTACACCGATTTAAAAAAAAGGAAAAGATTTCCAATTCGACAGATTTTTTTTTATGCATGTTACCAGATATCTCTGAGAATTGTGAACCGATTTCGATAATTCTTTTATGTTTGCTAACGAAATTGGTTTCTTTTTTAAGTAATTTTTTTAATTCATTATTTTTTTTATTATACCTACATATAAAGAATATATTTATTTATGTATAAAAAAATATTTATTTTTATTAAGTTACCGAAGTGGTCTTACTTAAGAGCTAGCTAGAGAGACACTGCAAGTTCTCAATTTTTTTTATAATATTTTATCAATATTTTTATCTAGCGTATTTTACAGTTTGTAGATAGTAATCGATTGAGAGGTGTATTTAATAATGAATTTAAATTCGACTTTTGAGTTAATATATGAATATGTGATCACACAACATTACATACGTTGCTCCGATCCCAAACCGGCTGTAGATACCAAACCGCCCTTTTGACCATTGGATAAAATTAAAAATAAGATATTATGCGAATTTATTTTGAGATAAGTAGATAGGTAGGTACATGTTGAGATTAAATATTAGGTATAGGCAGATAATTCTGTAATCATTTATTTATTAAAATAAGTACAAAGTCCAACTTCCAATGATATGATTATTGTAGCAGGTGGATTGTGAAATTGGTTTTATTTCTTTATATCCTATACCTAAGTGTCTGTGTGGATTCCGGATTTATAATAGGAACATCTTATCACATGGAAAATCTATGGAAATCACATGTTTTTTTCTTATTGCATTATTCCCATCGTAGCAATTGTCCCCCCCACCAGGTGACAACTGGGAAACAGACGTCCCATTTGCCCCTCTAGTCAGCCGTCAAAGGGAACAGTCGACACGAATTGTCACCCCGGTGACAACCGGGAAGTCAATTCCCAGCTGTCACTCCGGGGGACAAGGCCAGAGGGGACAACTGGGAATAATTGATCATCACCAATCAACCTGTGATTGTCATAGAAGAAGACGATGTCTCGCCGCGACATGCGTCGCCGGCCGGACTACATGAAGCCCGCTTCCAACTTGTACATTTACACTGACTTCAGAATCGAATAATAAATAAATAGCCCAAGACATGCCACTCTGGGCCACACAGCGCCATCTAGTCCCAAACTAAGCCGAAGCTTGTACTATGGGTACTAGACAACTGATAAACCTACTTAGATACATTTTTTTTGGAAATAAATATATATTATGCATAGGTAAACACCCAGGCCATCACAAACAGACATATGCATCCTTCCCCACAAATGTTTGTATTATGCAAAGATCGAACCCACAACCCTTGGCTCAGAAGGCAGAGGTCACTACCAAATGAGCCATCGGGCCAGTCAAAATATGTAGGTACGTTTCGTATCACTTAAAAACAATCCCAGGTAACGATTCCGGGAGCTATAGACTTTTTTCCTTATACATAGATATAAACGGCTTAGTTTTGTTTTATCATCAGTCAGCAACATCCAATGCTGGACATAAGCCTCCCCCTATGGTAACTATCATTTGGGGGGATTTACCTTAGCCACCACGCTTGGCAGGCGGGTTGGAGGTATTCTAGTCGTTTTTTATGACACCCACGGGATTAGACGTTACATGAAATGCCAAATTCTATGCATACCTATGGCTGCGACATTTTTACGATACAAAGTTCATTCCATTATGTCGCTTTGCAAAATATTCATTATTGCCATGCAATGCTATCGTGAAATGATAGCTTAGTACATGTCCGTGGGACTTTGGACCCCATCCGCTAACTGCTAAGTTTTCATGTTAACTAATTGTGAATTAGCCCCAATTTGGCCCAAAAATGCTCTATAAACGAGGTGCAAACAGTGACGTCAGTGGTTTACTGATGTATGCTAAGAATTTTTACTCACAGCTTTATTCAACGTTGCGTTTACGATGTTGGTTTCCTGACGAAAAATGCTAAGTATAAATGATAGCTATAAAGGAATAGGATGATATAATCTTTATTTATTCACATTATTGCCATATACATACATATTATGCCAAGTAATAACTGATTATATTACTCAAAAATTTTATATGTATTTAAAACTTAAGTAATACTCTACACTACTAGTTTTTTTTTCATTACCTTTTTATTCTAATTGGGTGGGAGATGGGGTGAACTTGATGGCGGTGTCTATGGGCTGAAGTGATCACTTACCATCAGGTGACCCTCAGGCCCTTTGCCCCCACATCCCGTCATAAAAAAGCAGCGCAAACAGAGCCGAGACTTACATAATGAGGTACGAATAAAAATAAATCTCGTCTGGGACGAAAGCGCCACACACTGGTCCGGATTCGGAAATTAGTGGCCTTAGGGATAATAGTTGAGATAATGACTTGAAAATAATTCTTATATGTGATAGAAAGTTTTATTTACAACTTTTGTGGTATACATTTTTTCATGGTTCTTTTTTTTATAGTGGCTCGACATAATGGCTTCCCTACAGAAAGCGAAAGAGAAGCCCAAGTCACTGTGACAACGGGCAAGTAACTGGTCAGTTACTTGTCAGTTGCCACCGCCATGCCGGCCCAACCCTAACCCCCCAGGAGCTCCGGAAACCCTACTCACCGGCAGAAACACGACCCAGAGGTCATTTGACTGCGGTATTCTATTAGGTTATTTTCTTATTAAAAACCTCAAAAAAAAACCACGGTGCGGAGAGAGATCAGCCCCAGGACTTATGGTTCTCTAGTGCTCCGGTCAGCGTCCCCGAGGAAGACTGACGTGGTCAGGGACGTGTCGTGCAGGGAGGGCACAAAAAACGTCCTCCCGAGGTATCCCGCCTACTCTCCTGGTGGCGCAGCTACTAAGCTGAAGAGTAGGTACTCTAAGTTAGGAGCGAGTCATTAATAAAATGTATTCCTGATGAAAGGGAGAAAAAAGTCCGAAATAAAATATATTTTCATCTAATATCATCATCCTCTTAGCGTTGTCCCGGTTTGAGCCTCTAGGCCCAGGGTCCGCTTCGACCATGATCCTAGATTTAGCGAGTCTGGTTATTACATTGAAGCGACTGCCATCTGACCTTCGTAACCCTCAGAAAGGGGAACCAGACAAATTTGGATCATGGCTTATTTTCATCTAATATAACTACGGAAAAAGATCAGAATTGGCATTTTTTTCCCCTCAGATAAAATATATCTATTGTGCCTATCGACCTAATTCTATTGTGCCTGTCGACCTAACTTTTGGACCTCACGACCGCTTACCATCAGGTGGAGTGAGGTCATCCTGAAAGCTCTCTCTTTCTTAAGAGTCTTTGATGAAAAAAAAACAAAAGTTATCACAAATCTGCCACTGAAGCGTCTCCCATTGTTATGAGATTGGGTGTTTCCTGACTCATAGTTGACATAGAACATTTTGTATCATTAATCGATGCTCGAACCCCATCCTCACACTCGACAGACGCCCAACAACGCCTTATCAAGGTCGATGTCGATGTGATAAAGTGATTAAGTGAAAAGGTTTTTTTTAAACTATTGTCAGTGATAGCGCTGGTTTATAAGAATAGGATACGGGTGTATGTCCTCAGTCTCTCGCCAGCTACCGATTAAACAGTATTGTAACTTGTATTAGACAAGATGTGGCGTCCGATCTTCCATGCGTCTGTGGTAGTGCTTAATTCGTATACGATATGGCACGATCAGATGTATGTAGATGTGCCTTTCCCGGCTCCAGGTTATGCGGATATGTTTTTCAAAGCAAGGAGCATGTTTTTCACAATTTGGTGTTTGGTAAGTCTCTTATATTATAGCTAGTTTCTAAGCAACCTTATCTACTGCGAGTTTCGGATTTAATCCTTCCCCTAGCAATAGAATAAGAATCGAAGTAGGCCGTGTGGTTTCCAGATTTATAGGACAATCTCATTTCATATGGTGATTGTCCCCTATGAGTTTGTTCTACACAACCTTACTTTTTTCTCGTAATTGTGGTTTCCGCATATAACCCTAATAGGACCGCCCCATCGCACCCTGTGGGTGTCGTAGAATAAAAAATCGGTAAGAAAACTTTTAAGTTAAACGGTTTTATTTTATATGCACTGAAAACAAGAAAATAAATAAATAGTCTTACCTATAATGAGGCAACGACGTGAAGACTACCCGTCACTTCGCCAGGAAAACGGACTCTAAACCGAGAGATCAATAAACTTGTGCGACGCGACCTCCGATGCTTCAATACTCTTTTGATGAAAGAGCTATTGAGCAAAATCGGGGTCTAAGGTGTTTGTACAATTTCTTGGAAGAAGCCACCTGACAAAGCTGATCTCAGAAAGTGAAGAAGTTTTTGCCTCCAAGCCGGCGGTTCTTTTGGAAGTAGAAGACTTCTACGGCCGGTTATACTCTTCGCATGCATCTCGACCTGATCCCGAAAATGAGGACACTAGAGCCACATTAACACGTCATTTCACCGAAGACCTGCCAGAAGTCAGTAATGACCCCTTGGAAAAGCCCCCGGAGAGGACGGCGTTACAACAGACCTGATGAGAGCTGAAGGTAGAGCCGTATTGAGGGAGCTCCAAAAGCTTTTTAACGTTGTCCTGTGAGAAGGAGAACTCCGGAGGCGTGGACTAGGAGTGTGGTTGTCCTGTTCTTCAAAAAGGGAGACAAGACCTTATTGAAGAACTATATTAGACCCATTTCCCTTCTAAGCCACGTCTATAAGCTCTTTTCAAGAGTGATCACGAACCGTCTAGCGCGAAGACTCGACGAATTCCAGCCGCCGGAACAGGCTGGGTTTCGGAGCGGATACTGCACCATAGACCACATCCACACAGTGCGGCAGATTATACAGAAGACCGAAGAGTATAATCAGCCCCTGTGTCTAGCATTCGTGGACTATGAGAAGGCCTTTGACTCGGTTGAAGTCTGTTCTGGAGTCCCTGCAGCGATGCCAAGTAGATTGGCGATACATCCATCACTTAGATGTCTCTAAGAAGCCGCCACCATGTCCGTCTAAGAATACAGAATTACAGGATCAGCAAACGAGGCCTATACCGTTGCATCAAGGAGTGAGACAAGGTGATGTCATTTCCCCAAAGTTGTTCACTAATTAATTGGATTGGAGGATATGTTCAACACACTGAACTGGAAAGGACGTGGCATTAAAGTAAATGGCGAATACATCTCTCATTTGCGATTTGCAGACGACATCGTCATAATGGCAGAATCGCTGCAGGGCCTACAACAGATGCTAAATGAACAGGCTGACTCCTCTGTGGCATCGGCCTACGGATGAACTTGGATAAAACCAAGGTCGTGTTCAATGAACATGTTCTAGCGGAACCGATTGCAAGACACGGCGCCGTCTTCGAAGCTGTTCAAAAATATACCTCTGGCAGACATTGCAGTTAGGACATGTTTATGGACGAGATAAATAGGGTAATTCAGCTAGGCTGGGCAGCATTTTAGAAACTTCACTATAAACATTTGATTTTTGATCGATAATGAAGAAAATTAAAATGATGCAGAACATAATGATATAGAAATTCAGACTTGAATTGGTGGGCCCTTGGCTCAGAAGGCAGGGGTCACTACCAATTGAGCCACCGAGCAGTCATTGAGCCACCCAGCCAGTCATTGAGCCACCGAGCCAGTCTTGAGCGATACAAGAAAATTAACATTAGGTATTGCTGAAAAAGTTCAGAATTGGGCTTTTTCTCAGACAAAATATATAAATAAAAAGTCTTTAATAAAAAAAATAAAAATTATCACAAAACTGCAACTGAGACATTGGGAGGCGCCCCATTATTATGGGACAGGGTGTTCCCTGACTCATAGTTAACAAAGAACACTTCGTTTAATCAATCGATGCGCGAACCCGGAATCTTCACCCCTACGCTCGACAGACGCCCAACAACGTCTTATCAAGGTCGAGGTGATATTTTTTTTAAACTATTGTCAGTGATAGCGCCCGTTTATAAGAATAGGATACGGGTGTATGTCCTCAGTCTCTCGCCAGCTACCGATTAAACAGTATTGTATCTTGTAACAGACAAGATGTGGCGTCCGATCTTCCATGCATCCGCGGTAGTGCTTAATTCGTTTACGATGTGGCACGATCAGAAGTATGTAGATGTGCCTTTCCCGGCTCCAGGTTATGCGGATATGTTTTTAAAAGCAAGGACCATGTTTTTAACATTTTGGTGTTTGGTAAGTCACTTATGTTATACTAGTTTTGCCCGCGACTTCGTTCGCGTGTTTAGATTTTTACATGCAAAAGTTTTTTCCCAATAACTCCCGTTCCCGTGGGAATTTCACAATATCGCGTCGCAACTAAGCTTTATGTTTACTAACGGACCTGCATGCCAAATTTCAAGTGTCTAACTTAAGCGGTTTATATTTTTCATACAAAAATATTTTCCCGCTAATTCTCGCTCCCGTGGAAATTTCGGGACTTACTTTCTTCGTGCACTTTTACGGTACCTAAGCTACGTACCTTCCAAATTTCAAGTGCCTACGTTTAGCCGTTCAGGCTCTGCGTTGATATGTCAGTCTGTTTCTCCTTTTATACTCGTATATATTTAGTTTAGTTTATAGCAATGTTTGTTTATAAGCAACTTTACCTACTTTGCAAGTTTCGGATTTAATCCTTACTCCTAGCAGTAGAATAAGAATGGAGGTAGGTCGGGTGGTTTCCAGATTTAGAATAGGACAACCTCATTTCATTTGGTGAGTGTCCTATGAGTTTGTCCTTACACAACCTCACTCTTTTCCTTGTAATAGGCTTTGTAAGAGTCCGTCGAGTGTAAAAATGTAATTAGTCCCCCTTTTAGCTTATTGAAAAATAAAAGACACGTATTTTTTATTTGTAAATTTGACTAAAAATTACAAAGTTGTAGCCCGTTGAAATTACGCGTGACGTCACTCGGTGAGGCATTTTTACGGGAACGAGTGATGTTAAAGACTGCCACTCCTAACTTTTGATGCCTTGTATCTTTGCTATTGTTTATTTGAATGAAAAAAGGAAAAATACGTATATTATTTTTGAATAAGCTGAAAGACGGACTAATTAAATTTTTAGCCATAATAGCCTATTTATCTCCGAGATTTTTTAACCGATTTGTATAATTCTTTTTTGTTTGATAGGGTGCACTTCCTAGTTGGTCCCATTGTAACCAATTGAATTCGGTTTATTTGTTAAAAATACTAAATATTATGTGTCATTGCGTAGGTTCATAGACCTTGATGTACCGTAGAAGTAGGAACGTCGCATGAACTTCGCGATTAGATAAAATTAGCGTTCTGAATCATCTGATTATTTAATAATAACACCTGGATATTCTATTAATGTTATCATTACGCATAATTAAGTTTATTATATTTATTATCAGTCTATGGCAGCAATAGATTTATTATGGGTTTATTTCATTTAAGAATTATGTATGTAATGTGCAGACTAGACTTAAATAAGTAGGTATGAGGTGTGTCTGATATGTTATTTTGTTGTGACTGGCTCGTTGGCTTATGGGGTCAAAGTTTCTTCATAAATAGGTCGCTCCGAGAGACACTCGATAATATTAATTTATGATTAAGCGTAGATCTATATAATAGGGATGTGATTGTCAAGCAATTTGATAGTTATTTACAATCCACAATCAGATGTACACTAATACATTATTATATTAATGCACACAATAGTATAGTCCTTACATAGCTGTTTAAAAGCAAACGCATCATGCAAAAATGTCCTGTGCAACCTAAGTAGGTAGGTACACAAATAATAATAAAAATTAAAGCAATCTAAACTATTGTCAATTAAATAAATAGCCTAGAATGAGTAACAATCAACGATCAATTGAAATTGTATTTATGGCAGATTAAAATTGGCAATTTTGGCACGATTTGGTATCACACATTAGATCATCAAAATTTCAATGCTCTATGTATGCGCATCATCATAACATAACCAAATGACATCAATATATTTTATATCCATTATATTCCCCGTGCAGCGTAAATGGCACGAATTCCCCTTGCTAGAATTACTTTTTTATATTGGGACATCATATTATAGTGGGATGTAAGGGAGCGACCTATAACCTTCTCGCTCCAAGCCATCCTCACCTGCCCGTGGTGCATTCTACCGAACTACAAACGAGGCTCTGGCAAACCGACTGGTGGCGGTTAAACCATCACGATAGAAGGCGTAGCTAAATGCCAAAGGCTGATGATGGGCAGCAGCGTCACCGGAGCAAGAAGCTACGCCCTGCGATCGCCAACCCGCCGTGCGATTACGGGTATATCCTCCAAGTTTGCCCTAGGTGGCGAACAACTGGAGAGGCCTATGTCCAGCAGTGGACTGCACTAGGCTGATGATGATTTATTTATTATTTTTTGTTCTTTTTCCAGGTCTTGCAGACAGTCTACTTCGGCGTGTCGTTTCTAAACGACCTTTACGGCACAAATGAAGTTGCGCCCAGGAAACCTCCGTTCATCCGCGTCCTACGGGATCTGCTGTTCAGCATGGCGTTCCCCAACGCCAACTACGTAGTCGCCTTCTTCTGGTCCATCTACTTCATCAAGAAGGACTTCATCTTCCCAGACTACGTGGAACAAATAGTCCCACCCTGGGCTAATTTGGTCATACATTTCTTTGTATCCGTGTTCATAATTATAGAGCTTTTCACCAATAGAATCACTTTCCCGTCCAGAAAGGTGGCATTGCCTATAGTGCTGGTATTCAATATGGGTTACATTATCTGGATGCATGTTTTGTACGCACGGACGGGGGTATGGCCGTACCCCATGTTAGAAGTTATAGACACTAAGGCACGCATCTTGTTCCTGACCGGCAGTATGCTGTTCGGTCTCGGTAACTTCTTGTTGGCTGAAAAGGTGTGCGCGTACAGAACGAGGACTGAAACTCAAGTTAATGGTGTTCATAAGAAAAGGCAGTGAAGTTTTTATGGTTTTATTTTGTTTTTTATTTTTATTTACAACTTTTCGGCACAATGGCTTTTTTCGTCTGATGAATAGCCCAAGTCGTTTTGACAACGAGCGGGTAACTTACACAGTCTTATTGGGCCACGATATGCTTCTTCATACTTCGTTTGAAGGATTCCGTTAAAGGAAGGTGGAAATGCATATGCTGGCAAAGTCTGAAAAAATGGTACTCTTCACTTCAAAAGTGTGTTGTTAGTGATATTATAGGTAATTATAGTTTTAAGAGATTTATGTGCATTATTTTTGGTTATAGACGAAAATTTGATCTTGGGTGTTTCGGAGATTTGACTTTGCCTGATTTGATATAAGAAAAGGATAATGTATTTTAGCTAAAATGGCTAGGCTCATTTTGGATCTATGAGCTTTTATTTTAATTACACTGATAGTACCTGTGCTATTGTGGGTCAAAATATTGGCACGAAATTTGGCCCATTATTCGACTGCCGAGTGAGTTGAAATTTTTTGGACTGGACTTTATATTAATTTTACAGTTACATGTATAAAAGTAAAAATAAGCAAAGTGGGTGTGGAATAAATGTTATCTTAGTACGTATCTACTTTTGTTTATATTACCGCGGTTCAATTAAAATCAAAAGAAATGAAAAGATAAAAACGAGACGAGTTTATCAGTTTAATGTTTTTGGGCCGGATACTGTGATAGCAAGGTCAAAGATAAATATTCTAATAACAATTAAAGTCTGCGAGTTAAGAGAATATTAAAAACTATCACGGATGTAGATAATTGTTACGAAAGTCAGAGGTTATTCGGTAATGATAAAGTAATATTGGTCCGATTGAGTTAACAGTTAAGTTTGGAACGATATAGGTACTCGTATTATACAAGCGACCCGCTCTCGCTTCGTTTTGGGTATTAAAAAAGATATGTATTAGAAACCTCTAAGATAATCTGTGTTTCTCTTCTATATGATGTACCTACTTATGTATATGAACCTTCCTCTTGAATCACTCTATTGAAAACCGCACCAAAATCCGTTGCGTGGTTTTAAAGATCTAAGCTAGCATACAGCTGACGAAAGCTTTGTTTTATACTTACTAAATATTTAGTGATACAATGCATGTGTATTGTGTAGGTAAAAAAGTTAGGTTTGGGAAAAAATGTTGCCATTTTTTTAGACATGACTAAAGTTCATGAAGTCTAACAATTCGATGCTCTCATATAGCATTAAAATGTCATTTCCCTATTATAATAGTTTAGAATAGCATTTTCACAGACATAAATGTTTAATTCATTACGTTCATATACTTTTGTTTAGTAGGTACCTACTAATGCCCTGAAGGCAAGTACCTAGGCAAAGTATTGGACTTTTATTAAGGCTTTTATTTAAATTACTCATTAGCATTAATATCTACTACTTAATAATTTATATTATTAAACTTTAGAAATACTATTATTTATACTATTAATTTTGTAAGGCTTTTTAACTGTTTCAAAAATTAGGTTTGTAAAACATTCAAGAATGCAATAAACTATTTTGATTATAATTATCGTTGTATATTTCTTTATGCGCATTTACTAAAAATCTACCCTTAACAATTTTTAGTCTGACATGAGTATAAAAAACAATTATTATGAACAAAATTATTCAGGAAAATGTAGTGTTTAAAGTTAATGGACACGCTCGATAAGCAAGCACTATACCTAAATCTGTAAAGTTTACTCTTGATCCGTCCTGATCAAAAGAAATGTTTAGTCCACTTCTGGACATAGGCCTCTCCAGTTGTTCGCCACTTAGGGCAACATCTGGAGGATATACCCATAATCGCCACGCTGGGCAGGCGGGTTGGCGATCGCAGGGCATAGCTTCTCGCTCCGGTGACGCTTCTGCCCGTCATCGGTCTGTGGTATTTAGCTACGCATTCAATTGTGATGGTTAAACCGCCACCAGTCGGTTGCCAGCGCCTCGTTTGTTATTCGGCAGGATGCACCACGGGCAGGTGAGGTTGGCTTGAAGCGAAAAGATCACAATGTATCGTTTGTGAATCAACCAACACGTCATGCCGATAATCTACCAAATCGCACGGTCACGTAAACACAAATTAAGCTGCATCGGCCTCGTCATCGGTATTGGACGTTCGACAAACAGTTTGCTCGGCGAAGTTCGGGTTCCGTGGCCAATACGGGTTATCTCGCGCACGCAGACCCCTAAGTCCCGTGCATCACGGCTCAGCACGACGCTTTGGTGACACCAACGTTCATGTATAATGTGGGACATACGAATTTAAGTTACGAAACGCCATGGCTTGCTAAGGCTTAAATGCTGAGTGAGGCCCTTTTATATTGGACCCGAAGGCATTATCGTATGGTATGAGCCGGAAATAGCAACCTATTATAGGTATAATCTATACGTATCATATGTAAGTATATCCTTCGTCAATAATCTTGTGAATTCACTAGCTCAGAAACACTAGGTACGTACAATAAGCTTTTAATCTATCTACTTAGAATTATTTATTTGTATAACGAAGTCCATGTTGTCTGGCGTTTTTATTTATTTGCAAGTCATACTATAGATACATAACTTCGTGGAAATTATTATATCGGATTAAAATAAACTTATCTAGAATAAATTACAATGGCGCGATTGACTCACATGCAGTCAGTTTTAAAATTTCTAAAAGAATATTAGAATATCGAAACCGATACAAACTAGGTAACTTACCTATCTTTCTTCAAACATGATCTGAAGAGAGTTCTTTCCTCATGGTAGGCAGCGGCTTAGCTATGCTCCTGGCACTGCATAGTCTATGAGCGGCGGTGACCGTTTTACAACAGATGGGCCACTAAGGTAAACGCTCCTATTACGGAGGTATTTCGCAACATTCGAAACTAGGAGACAAAAATAAGCATTTGTAAGTATTTCTAAATGTGCAAAACCACTTCATCGTCAAAAGTGGTTATTATATTTTGTATTTCTATTGATTTTGTGTTTATTTTGATGTTAGTTTTTATTTAAAAAAATATTTAAATAGCCGAGTCGATTGTTCCTAATTCGGAGGTATAATTTCGGTCAGTGCCTATTACGGCGGTAAACGGTTCCTAATTCGGAGGGTCAGAAACAAATAATGTTACGTACATTAAATAATATAAAATATGTGTTAGTAAAGTAAATTGTACGTAAGGGATGTAAGGGAGCGACCTATCACCTTATCGTTCCAAGTCATCCTCACCTGCCCGTGGTGCATCCTGCCGAACAACAAACGAGGCTCTGGCAAACCGATTGGTGGCGGTTAAACCATCACGATAGAAGGCGTAGCTAAAAACCACAGGCCGATGACGGGCAGCAGAATCACCGGAGCAAGAAGCTACGCCCTGCGATCGCCAACCCGCCTGCCCAGCGTGGCGATTATGGGTATGTCTTCCAGAAGTTTGCTTTAGAATGGCGAACAACTGGAGAGGCCTATGTCCAGCAGTGGACTGCAATAGGCTGATGATGGTGATGAAAGTAAATTGTAAGGTTTTCATTCATTGATTTGATAACATTGATTCTCTTTTAATAAAATTTGCAAATATAGCAGGGATGTATGAATCACTTGAATTTTCCTTATTCTCCAGAACCTAGCACCCTCTAAATTCTAACAGTGACGTATTAAAAAAGATCTCGTTGAAACGAATTATTATTACTATATACAATAAACTACTCGTAGTAAGTATAAATGTTAAATTTTTGGAAAATAGGTTTTATACCCCGGTTCAAAAGTCAAAAGTAATAATATTTTTTCTAGATACCTAATACAACTTTGGTTTTGATGCAATACTTAACACAACTGTACTATTCTCCATACTATGATGGGCATTCTTCTCTTTAAATAACATTATTTACATACATTGTTAAGTTTTTATCGCTTTTGGTTTTATTAAATAAGAATCCATAAAACAGTATAGAAAACTTTTTATTTATTTACTGAACCCTAAAACTTGTAATTTTATATTTTATGAATAGCGCCATAATAGGAGCCCATATAACCTAATACGGAGTTACCTGAAAATAACTACCACTGTAATAGGAACACTACTCGTGTTATAATGTTCCTAATTCTGACCCATCAAAATTTCGATAAACAAAAGATTGTAAATGCATAATCACACGATAACAGTTTTTTGGCTCAGTGTGTTAAATTTTAGTCAACAGTTATATAAAATAAACGAATTGTGATCAATTAAAATACAGCTTTTTATTTTACCGCTTCTAAGAAACCTACATTTTATGCTCAACAATTTTCATATTTAACTAGATTTCTAAGAAAGATAGCATGCCGCAGAATATGGTCCTTAATTTAAGAGATTAATGATTATTTCAATAAAACTTGGAACTAATTCAATAAGTTAATAAATTAAAAGTTATAAACAATTAAACATGTCCAGTATATTTCCTAATTCGGAGGTATACCACCGTATTAGGATCAACCTATAAAATTTGTATCCTTTTACGGTGGTATTTTGTTTCTTATTTTTTTGGGTATAAATGATTTTAAAATATGAATAAAGCTATTTAAATAGCTGCTGTAATAGTAGGAAAATGCAATAAATAACACACAAACGAACTTGAACGGGTTATTAATACGAAAAACTTAGTTGATAAATATTGGTGTACTTTCATTTGATGTTGCGCGTTTGTATGAAAACCTCTCTCACATCGATGTCGTTACACTAATTGATTGATTTTGTTGTGTTGTATATGTGCTATACTTGCAAAATTCGGTCAACTGATGAAGGAATAGATTTGGAATAAATAGTATACATTTTGGTGCACTTATACTGAATAAAATAGGAATAAAACTCGAAAATAGAAATACCACCGTAATAGGAACCGATTTTGACTACCTCCGTGATAGGGACACTTACCTTACTTGTCTTGTTCATGTAATTAAATTCCAATACCGAATTATTCGAACTGAAAGTGATGATTCCAGGTATGGGTTTGGAATTGCAGTTTTTCACATTGTGTTTTCTTGATCACCAGCGGCCTGGGTAGGTACCTAATCCTTTACATTATGTATGTGTATTTAATCGGACTTCGTACTGTCGCCTTACCTCAAAATCAATATTATTATCAATATCTACTGATAATATTGGCATGACTGTCTGACCTTGGAGATAAAGGTAAAACAAATTTGAATTCGCGTGTACTTTGCACCTATTTAAAAATTGTTTTATCTTCCAGGTTAAATAGTGATAACTTTTCAATTCAATTAAATTTTCCTTCAATAATAATGAACGTCTGAAAACATTGAAATATTGAAAAGTTTGAATTTCTAGGTTTTTGATTTTGCAATCGTTGACGTCATAGTATTATGATTCATCAACACAAAAGTATGTTGGTTGACCCAAAGCTATTTTTGTATGGTAGGTAGGTACAGTGTATGAAGAGCAAAATGATTTTTTTAAAAAATAAAAATTAATATACAAAGTATGTTCAAAGCATTTACAAAGCATGTACAAGTAAACTTAGTGCACAATTTAGGCGGTCTTTTGACTAGGAGTGATCTAAATCAAAATTAATAAAACCTACTGTGGTCACCAACCCGCCTGCCCAGCGTGTTGCATTAATTCAAATGACAATTATCATTGGGGTAGGTCTATGTCCAGCAGTGGACATTTACAGGCTGATAATGATGATTTGATTTAAAGAAAGCAGGAATGTCTCTCAAGTTCCCAACGCGTGGTAGCCCTATCGCAACGGAACTAGCGCTAACAAAATAAAGTATTAAGTTTTCTATTAACTCTGCAACTATTGGATAACATTGGCAATATCTAATATTGACCGATAAATAGATCGCTTAATACCGCCAATACGTACTTTGTCACTTTTTGGAAAGAAAACGGAGTTTAGCTGATTTTATCGTATAGAGCAAACGTCAGTGATCTTATATTTTCGTTTCCATTTCAGGTAAACGTGTCTACTGTCTATGCTTGGCTTATAGATTAGGATAAGATTTATTTTTTGCGGTGTTTGTCTATGACAATTTTACCTTCAAGAATCTATCATCATAAGCCTATTACAGTCCACTGATGGATATGCCTCTCCAGTTTTTCGCCGCTTAGGACAAACATCTAAAGGATATACCCATAACCGCCATGCTGGGCAGGCGGGTTGGCAATCGCAGGGCGTAGCTTCTCGCTCCGCTGAAGAATCTATGGCATAGGGTTTTTACGGCCCTTGACGATGTACGGTGACGAATACAGAATACATATAACCTGGCTGGGTGGTTGACTGGCTCTGAACCAAGGGTCGTGGGTTCGATTCCCACCCGGAACAAACACACTTGTGTTTGTCCCTTGTCTGGGTGTTTATATGTGTATTTAAATATTTATTTGTGGTACCTTCGTTGTTCTGATACCCATAACACAAGTGCTTAAGCTACTTACTTTAGGATCGGAGCAATGTATGTGATGTTGTCTGATATTAATTTTATTTATTTATTTGTGTCCTTCCTCCGCAGGACAATATTTTACAGTTTCATATAGATACCTTTTAACGTTCATATTTTGGTGAGAGTCGTACAGTAGGTAGTCACGTACGCGAAGTCGTAATGTATGATGTTTCAATCCTCTAAATAATATTAGTAGTCATAAAAAAATTGCGTGCGCGCCCGAGGGAATCATCCCTCTTTAGCGAAATTACGGTAAGCTGACTGTAATAAATACCGGTATTTATGTAATGAAATTGTGATTCATATCACGTTTGTGGGAAATATGGTTATGGGTTATAACTACATGAATAGGGGGTTGGAACTGCTACGGTATCAGCGGAGTCTAACAAGCGCAAATATGTAGGTATCAATCATCATCAGCCTATTACAGTCCACTGCTATAGGCCTCTCCAGTTGTTCGTCACTTTGGGCAAACATCTGGAGGCTTTGCCCATAATCGCCATGCTGGGCAGGCGCGTTGGCGACCGCAGGACGTAGCTTCGCGCTCCGGTGAAGCTGCTGCCCGTCATCGGCCTGCGGTATTTAGCTAGGCCTTCAATTGTAATTGGTATGCCACCACCAGTCGGTTGCCAGATACCTCAATATGCAGGATATTTAAGCCGTTTGATGACCTGGCTGTTTAGCCAGGTCATAGGCGTCACTAGGCGTTTGTCTAGTAGAATCTCATGTGTTAAGAAAGCTGGTGTTTTCCTCAGCCAGCGTATCAGTCTGGCCATACAAAGAAGTAAAAAGACCAGCCCTTGGGCATACAAAAATCAGATTTTCTTACCAAAAAAAAAAAATACCGACTTCAATATGCTGATAATGGGACCAAAGGAAGTACCTACTTACATCTTTACAAACGAAAAAAGAATTTTTCAAACCAGATCACAATTCTCGGAGATATTTTATTATGTGGTAACAAACATACAACAAAAAAAACATTCGATTTGAGAACCTCCTCCTTTTTTTGAAGTCAGTTAACAAACTTTTGCATATTTTGTATCGTTTACCTTTTTTAATTTTTCATAATTGTCTTTCTTTTTGCAGAAATAATACTCTCCGTATTTCATTATCTATGGCAAGAGGCATCGACACCTGCTTCTGCTTTTAAAATAAAAAAAATAAAGTCATAAAATCAACATGGCGGACTGAAAACAAGTCAATATTGCGTTCGCCACATTTTCTTTCAAACTCAGTAACGAGCGCTGTGATTTAATAAAGGCAGCACTAAACCAGTAATATGATAGCGGCTAGATCTTTACGATGTCGTACAAACTTGCGAATTAATGTTAATATTAAATTCATCTCGCGAGAAACCGCCGAGATTAAAAGCTGCGAGACGGAACAGGTGTAGGGGGAGGGTACCACCGTATTACTTACACAACTGTCTGCCAGCTTATATCACTCCTCTATTATACATACATAGTAATTCTACAGACACGTATTAAGGATGTTTTAATTAATTCCAAAGACATAACATGCTGGGCCACACAGCGCCATCTAGGCCCAAACTAAGCCGAAGCTTGTACTATGGGTACTAGACTACTGATGAACATATTTAGATACTTTATTTTTGTAAATAAATACATAACTATTATACAAAGCAAACACCCAGAGCCGCCGCATCCACTTCCATGATGGGGCCTATGTCCTGAGTGGTGCGACACCCCCAGGGGGATCCTGGACATGGCCTTCCCCAATGGGGGGGGGATTTTTTTTAAAATTAGCCTTAACTGTCCCACTGCTGGGCAAAGGCCTCCCCCAATTCCTTCCAATCGTCCCTACCTGCAGCATGCTCCTGCCAACCTGGTAAATAGTGATCCAGATCATCACGCCACCTTTTCTTTGGCCTGCCTCTGCGACGGTGGCCATCTGAAGGCTGATATTGGGTGACAATTCTGGTCCATCTATTCCCATCCATTCTGCACACGTGACCCGCCCAAGCCCACTTCAATTTGGCAGTTTTTTCTCCAACATCTGCTATTCCAGTTTGGGAGCGAATTAAAGTGGTGGGGGTTATGGCTTATTTATTTTTATTGGAAACTCAAGAGCTTTTACACAATGTTCTTGACTATGGTAACTTTTACAAGAATGATTAGCCTTCACAGAGTCTCGCAGCAGGCGCAGGCAGGCGGGTTGGTGACAATGTGGTTTCCAGATTCAGAATAGGAACACCCTATGTCTTCCAGAGAGTGTCGTATGAGACGACGGGAATGTTAGGAAACGTGCATCAGCGACGTCTTTAGGCTGATGATGATTGTAATTCGGTCTGGACAATTAGGTACTATTAGGAAAACTATAAGTACCAGCTTGAGGCGCTGGAGACGATTGAGAAGCGTGCGAGGAAGATCATCAGTAACGACCCGCTTTGCGATGCGAGACTGCAAAGTCTTGAGCACCGTCGGAAAGTCGCTTGTCTCTCGGTATTTTATCGGTTACATTTTGGTGAGTGTGCGACGGAGTTATTTAACTTGATTCCTCCGGCCCCCTTCTATCATCGGACAAGCAGGGATACGGCGAATAGGCACCGGTATATGGTGCAAGTTCCAAGGACTCGCACAGCACGTCTCGCCTCTACTTTTATAGTACGAACGGCCAAACTATGGAACTCTTTGCCAGGCTCCTTGTTCCCCGAGACGTACAATCTTCCGATGTTCAAGGCGAGAGTGAACCGGTTTTTGATGGGTGAGCGCGCTCCATCGTAGACTATGATATCGCTTACCATCAGGCATATTGCAGTCAAGCGCAAACCCATATTATATAAAAAAAAGGAAAGAAAAGAACACATGCGCTGGCCACAGGGTTAGTAGAATTTTAAGTAAAGTTTTATACAAAAGCTTTGGACGTTTGTTCCATGTAAAACGTGTCTGAAATTGTTAATACGGATGACGACAAGGTATGAAAATGAAGAAAATAATTAGTCCGTCTCTTAGATAATAAAAAAATATAAGACCCGTATTTTTTGTTTTGTCGAAATAACAAGAAAATACTTAGATATAGCGCATTAAAGTTACGGAGTGGGGGCTAACTACGTCACGTTAGAGTATATTTTGTACTATAACGTGACGTCATGTGACATTTAAAATCAATGTATCTTCGTAAGTTTTTGAACAAGAGGCAAAATAAAAAATACGTATCCAATATTTTTCATTAATCTATCTGATGGACATTAAATTATTTTTTAGTCGTCATCCCAATTATATGCTAAGACAGAAACCGTCCAGTCCATGCTTTTCTAGCATAGACTACGTCGGTACGAAGCAGAGAGCTTGTGCAGACTTTTATTTAGACATGTTAGCGCGGCACTGGCTCGGATTAAGCGCTTTACTTAAGCGCAAATGCGAGGGAAATTTTGGTTTGAACGCTTGAACGTTTTCCACTGCAACACCTAATTCTGGGATTTGAAGAATTCGGATTTGAATAGAGTAATTTGTTGCGAATGAAAAGAGACGTTCAGCAGTGCACAGGGCTGTTGATTGGGATTGGAAATCTGTGTAGTCGACAAGATAACGCTTTGTGGGATCCCAAAGGAAGGTTCTTATAAAATATGTTCGGTTTTGCATACCGTCCAAAATTTTCCATTTTCTTTTCTTTTTGTAATTGATGTGATGACATTTTCGAAGTCAGCCATCGATCGACGACGAGCAATTGATTCTTCCATAGCAATATTATCGATTGACATTCGATATATTCATATCGATAGATCTATTGGTCTCATGACCCCCTAATGGTGCTTTAACCTAGGCTTAGACGTTGAGGTGGTGCTCTGCACAAATACTGGAAATGCAAACAGGACGCTGAACTAACTAATGGCTATCCTACGCCTGATGGAAAACGAAATAGAAGCCTAAGTCGCTGTGACAACGGGCAAGTAACTGGTCAGTTGCCTGTCTGTTGCCACTGCCATGCCGATCCGACCTTAACCCCCTACGAGTTCTGCAACGCCGTTGGATACATCCAATGGCAGTTCCCACTCAAGAGTTGAGCCACACACACTCCCTCCCCCCTCCATTCTCTGATATGCAAATGCGACAAACACGCGACTGCATTGCTACAAAAAGTCGCCGTGGCCGAGGGGCCTAAGATATCCTTCCCCGGACGGGCAGCTTAATTCGAGATTCGTTAAGCAGTACCTCTCGTATATGGATGTCTATTCATAAACAGTAGTGGCAGTTGACTCCATACGTTTCCTTTGCACCGTTAACGCGACGCATTCCTTTGGACTTTACTTAGCGCGGTCATTAAGGAGAGTTAGGCCGTGTTCGGATGGATACAAATTAATATCTTTTAATATAAAATAGTATAATTATTAATGTAATAGTACATCTTTATTATTGTAACAAAAACATTTCAAATTGTGGCTGTAAATAAACATTTATTTATTATTTTTTTTATTATTTTTACACGAAACTGCTGAACGTTCCAGACTTTTAAGTAGGTTACGTAGTAGATGTCCGTTATTATATAGTGATTGTATATGTAGCTATATTTTTTTCAATTTATTTATTTAGGAATTCAACGGCAACTGACGAATTTCAATCAATCATCAGCACACCACTGCTGTCCACTGCTGGACATAGGCCTCTTAAGTTGTTCGTATAATCGCCACGCTGGGCAGGTGGGTTGGAGATCGCAGGGCGTAGCTTCTCGCTCCAGTAACGCTGCTGCCTATCAACAGTCTCTGTTATTTAGCTACGCCTACAATTGTGATGGTTATACCGCCACCAGTCTGTAGCTATATATTTTTATTAAAACAGTTTACACAATTATCTTCAGCAAATTACACCTCCTATAACCAAAGGTTTTTTGGTAGAGATAACTTACAAGCGATAAGACCGCCTAGATTGTCTGTGTATCATTTATCTTTCCCAATCATTTTTCTTTCTTTCTTTCCCTTTTGCTCTTTATAAGACTGACATTTTTGATGATTCCGACCTCTCAATATTCCTTCCTCCACTTCCAGCGTGGACACACCTTAAGGCTAACTTAAAGAGGTCCTTTTCAGTGGCGTGTCGCGACCCCGCACCCATATTAATTTCTTCCGCTTAGGGTCCGTTAAAGCGTGGGCTTTGTTGAAATAGCAACGGTTTTTAACAAGGTGCTTTAATTTCTTAAAATATCGCACTTAGTCGGTTTTACGCTAATGAGGCACGTAAACTTACGAGAGCTATTTTAGGTGGAATTTTAAATTGAGGAAAAGTAAAGCTATAAAAATGTTTAAAGGAGATTCTTTTGTATGAAGGCGGCAAACCTTACAGGAGATTTGTAAAGATTTTTTGGTGCTTAAATAAGAACCCCGTGGCCGTGTTATTTCTAGATTTAGAATAGGACTTCCGCATTTCATCCCGTGGGTGTCGTAGAAAACTAACGGAATATCAGGAAACGTGCAGCAGCGTTTACCTGGGTACAAATAAAACCTACTGCTGTCACAAACCAGTCTGCCAAGCGTGTTGATTAAGCAAATCCTCCAAATGATCTTTGGCCAGCAGTGGACGTTTCATCATCATCATCAGCCTATTACTGTCCACAGCTGGACATAGGCCTCTCCAGTTGTTCGCCACTTAGGGCAAACATCTGGAGGATATACTCGTAATCGCCACGCTGGGCTGGGTTGGCGATCGCAGGGCGTAGCTTCTCGCTCCGGCGACGCTGCTGCCCGTCATCGGTCTGTGGTATTTAGCTACACCTTCAACACACGTTTGCGAGCTGATAATACTTCCACTTTTCGTGGACAAGTCTGTTCCTTTCGATTTCTATGATAGATTGACTCCCTTTGTTTTAGATTCCAGAAATTGCTTGATATTGCTCACCCTAAAAGTTGCTTGAGCTAAATACCTAATTTAGATGATCTGCAGAAGTTTCTAGAACAATAGTGTTTGATTAATTCCTTAATTGCCCTTAAAATTGACGTCGATCAGGACCGTAGCCTTCAAAGGCAGGTTTTAACGACCTTCAAATTACCCGTAAAAATAATAAACGCTATATTAAAGCAATTAATTGAACTGCCTAATTAATTCCTTTGTGGGATCAAGGGATTAATTGGGCTGGCTGTGTTGCCATGGTTTATCATTCTTTTTTCATCTATACCCTTGGAAGGAATTTGAACCTGGGTAGTTATATTAGCAGGACTAGTTACACTGGTTTTGGTAAGTTGTTGGGGTGAACGAGTTCTAGAGTGGAGAATGCGTCTCTGAAACGTAGTGTAGGATGCCTAGGTGGAGTGACGGTTTGCGCAGGACGGCTGGCAAGTGCTGGATGCGAGAAGCCCAAGATCGATTAAGGTGGCGAACATTGGGGGAGGCTTATGTCCAGTAGTGGACTGTTACAGGCTGATGATGATTATGATGTCTCGGGAAGGAAAATCGATTTGAATTCTAAAACTTTCTGGCCCTGAATCTGATAAACTCTATTGATGCCGCTCGTTTTCTGACGTTTGTTTCGGGATTTATAGCAGTTGACAACATGTATGACAGTTTGCATCAGAACTTTACGAACACTCTGAAAACTGTACATTCTGATCGAATAGTTGATGTAGGAAAAGATTGTTGGAAATCTTGAGTTTTTTTTAATTTGCGTTCCAACCAATATTACCTATGTGATTTTGTCTACTTATAGTTTATTTAAATTATCCGTAAAACTTTAATGACCTAAAGTAAACGAAATGTAATGGCAAGAGATTAAATTGGTACCAACCAGTACGAATAGTTCAACTAAATATGACACTGGTTTTAAAATTATGGAGTCCCAAGCCAGATTTTCGAAATACAATCTTGGCAACACTGACCGATCTCTTTACGGTTAATTTATGGGGGATTATTTCAGGGCGATTAGAAGGTTTGTTTGTAAGGGAGCCCTTAAGTGGAGGGGTCCGAAGTGGGGAAGTGCCCTAATGGTTGATTTGATTACAGGCCGGTAAATGACCAAGTTATAGTAGAGGGTTTAATCTCGCGGTTACTTGTGCTAATCGTTTAGTCGCATAGGTAATGCTTAATTCGCAAAATGACCACCGAGTCTGAAAGGATTACTACTTCAGAAAACGCCCACTTAGCTAGAGGACACGGCCGTTAGGCCGTGTTCACAAACGTTACTATGCGTCGCGGGAACGCACAGGTACCCAAAAACGTATAGGATTTTGGGCACTGTGCGTCCGCGTCGCATAGTAACGTTTGTGAATACGGCCGTAAGACTTCGCGTATCTAATTCGCTAAAAGACCAATTCGCATAATGGTTACTTAGCCAAAATATTAATACATGAAAGGATTAGGAGGATCCCGATAATATACCAATGGCAAAATGGCCATCAATGATTCATATTTTTTCAAATGAGAATTAATTTTGGGCGAATTAGGCATTACGCGAAGTAAATGGCTAGTACAGAGTAACCAACAAAGGATCTTGCTTTATTCGCTGAAAAGGTATTTTAGCAGGAATAGGTCCAATTTTCAAATGACCATATTTCACGGTAGTGTTCCATACGGTAGGTACTGTAATACTCGCGTCGGCTCCAAGTCTCTGAAGCTGAATAACTCGTTACACCGACCTCCTTTGAGCATAGACCACTAAATATTAGAGGCTACATGTTATATCAATAAATTAATATTGGCTTAAAGCTTGGCTTGTGAACAACTGTATGTTACATAAGGTGCCTTAATTACGCACAACGAATATATCCGTTCTGAATTTCTGGTGTAGGTATCTACTTCAAGTTCAGCTTAAGTTAATTTATTTTCATTACTGATTGCATTTCTTTCGGACCTTTTAGGAAGTCGTTAGTCTCCACAAATCACACAAAGAGAGAGAGGGATACCTTATTTTGCAGATATTTTTTATGTTAGCTCAGAACGTTAGCTCAGACTGACTCGGTGGCTCAATTGGTAGTGACCCCTGCCTTCTGAACCAAGGGTCGTGGGTTCGATTCGCACCCGGGACAAACATTCGTGTGATGAACATTTGTGTTTGTCCCGTGTCTGGGTGTTTATATTTGTATTTAAGTATTTATTTGTGGTACCTTCGTTGTTCTGATACCCATAACACAAGTGCTTAAGCTACTTAATTTGGGATCGGAGCAATGTATGTGATGTAAAAAAAAAAAAACTTTGAAAATGGATTTGAAAAATTTATTTTTTTCAGAAAATATACATAAATATGTACTGTTTTAAGTACTTTGTATGCTGTACAATATCTATCTAAATGTCCTTAGTCTTTGCAGGCTCTGTCCACAGCTACCCACTGTGCAGGATTGGGCCGGGCTCAATACAAACTAAATAAAGAGCTTGTGGCCGTCAGCACCACTGTGCAGTGTGCACAGCTTCCACTGCCACTCTGTGTAACGTGCACAGTGGGTCCGTAAGCCTGCTTCAGGCAACGTACGAGGGGTAAGCGAAAACTTGACCTGTTATTGTAGATACATATAAGGATCATGATTATATGAGGACACTCTTTTCTTGTAAGGTGGTCTTTGCTTTCTTGTGGAAAATCTAAGCTTTCGTTCCTGTGTAGATTGTTTGTAATGTACGGGGAAGTCTCCCTACTACCACAAACACACTTACCTACTTGTCATCATCATCAGCCTATTGCAGTCCACTGCTGGACATTGGCGTCTCCAGTTGTTCGCCACTTAGGGCAAACATCTGGAGGATATCCTCCATGGGTATGGTTGGCGATCGCAGGGCGTGGCTTCTCGCTCCGGTGACGAAAAAAAAATCTACACTCACAAAATGCTCCATAAAACGTTAAAATCCATTTTTTATTATTTCCCAAAAGAGGCAATACCAATCCACTACATGTCATTTTAAACCATTATCCAATTTTGTATCCGCCATTTGGATTTCAGGTTACCGCTAATTAAGCAGGTACATGGACAAATTACAATATCCAATTTAATTAAATTTAAATTTGCTATCAAGCCAATTTTAATTGTATACGCACGCAAACTTTGCCGCAGCAAATAACTACGTGTACTGCGAAATAGGCATCAGTAATGGAACTCTAACTTGCCATGAAATTACTTGCTAATTTGTAAAGGAAACATATACTGTGTTGGGCTTTTTAAACGTTATACTAATAAATTGGGCGCTTTTTGGTTAAAACTAGCTGTGCCAGCGGCGTTGCACGCGTGAATATCGGGTTTCAAAAATATCGGACTTCTTTAAAATGGTGCCTAAGTTTTAAGTTAGACCTCTAGCAATGCATTGTGCGTGCACCAATTCTTTTCCATGCAGTAGTTTCGCGTGATTCACGATCAAACATAGGTATTGATAAAAATTTCTCCCGTTTTCCCAACACTTCCCACCACTGCTCTGAATCATGAAAGTATACTATGACTTGCCCAGGAAAAACAATCATACCAAGCTTCATTAAAATCCTTCTAGTAGGTACTTTTTGTTTCTATAACGAACATACAAACAGACCGACAGACAAAAATTTTACTGATTGCATTTTTTGGCATCAGTAGGTAGATATCGATCACTAACCACCCCCTGATAGAAGATCTTCTTCTTAGCGTGTCGATGGCAGTCTAAACACTTAATTAGGGACACGATGGCAATTTCCCTGATCTTGAGTATGAAACTCATTTTCTCATTCTATATTTGGGACGTTAGTGAAGATGAGAACTGGAGATGACTGTCCCCATCTTCATAGTATATGGGATATAAGGGAGCGGCCTATCATCATTTCGCTCCAAGCCAACCTCACCTGCCCGTGGTGCATCCTGCCGAATAACAAACGAGGCGCTGGTAACCGACTGGTGGCAGTATAGCCACCACAATTGAAGCAGCGTCACCGGAGCGAGAAGCTACGCCCTGCGATCGCCAACCCGTCTGCACAGCGTGGCGATTATGGGTATATCCTCCAGATGTTTGTCCTAAGTGGCGAACAACTGGAGAGGCCTATTTCCAGCAGTGGACTGTAATAGGTCAGCCTAAGTTTCACATTTTTCAGTGATGATGATCTTTATAGTAACTTAAGAATGATAGAATCATTTAAAAGATCCTTCTATTGCAGGTACTATGTTAAAAGTACCGCAATACGTCGAGAGTTCCGAAGTTTAAACAATATGCCCTTGGCATTTCACAACCTGCCATTAATGCCCGTAATAGCGCGCCCTTCCAAATTATAGCACAGATTCAGCCGCAACTTGGTGTATTGTTCCTAATTGTCCGCCATTTTGAATCCAATTGAATTTGGTAGGTAGGTACCTACTCGTATTATCTACCTTGTCATTTGTTATGAGAGCTTAGAAAGGGGGTAAAATAAGAACTCAAAAGTAGTTTTATGACTGATATTTTTTTTTATTGGCACATCATCATCATCACACAGGCCTCTTCAGTTGTTCGCCACTAAAGGCAAACATCTGGAGGATTATACCCATAATTACCACGCTGGGCAGGCGGGTTGGTGATCGCAGGGCGTAGCTTCTCGCGCCGGTGGCGCTGCTGCCCGTCATCGGTCTGTGGTATTTAGCTACGCCTTCAAATGTGATGGTTACAGGTACACCGCCACCAGTCGGTTGCCAGTACCGCGTTTGTTATTCGGCAGGATGAACCACGGGCATGTGAGGTTGGCTTGGAGCGAAAAGATGATCGGCCGCTCCCTTACATCCCTGTATTGGCACGGCTATGTCAAAATACTGCATCCTTCGTGATGTTCACCAGTCGATGAAGCCTATAAAAGTATGTGATCTTTTTCACGCTTATTATTAGTGCAAAGTCATCATTGTTGGCAGATGATGATGATATTATCGACTTTTACATGTATGACGTCATGATTTTCCCTAATCATCCGACCAAAAATGTTATTTGTAAAGTAAATTATTGACAATTGAGTTTTACTGAGATTAGTCGGTGTCCTGATTTACTGGATAAGTATTTTCGAATATATTATGTAAATCAATAACCATATTCAATTTCATGCGTTGCTAAGAAAAATAATTCGACTCTAAAGTTTCCTTTTACGAGTATTGTCTTGGAACCCCAAAATACCTACTGTTCATTAAAGAAACAGCAATATAATTTTAGCCGCGCCAACTTTATGTAAATGTAATTTTTACAGCCCACTTACAGACAGAATGTAAATTAATAAATTTCATTAATATTTCGAAGAGCCCTCATCTTATTAATTCAAACATTTCTATAGCACTAGACGGAAAAAACAAACGGAATTTCAATTAAATAAAAAGTTTATTTCAGAATGTTTACACTCTTCGATTTTGTTTGTTGTCGTGAACAACCAAATCAGTCATCGAGCCAGTCGATACCTTCATGGCTCGATGACTGATTTGGTATTGACCTCTGCCTTCTGAGTCAAGGTTCGTGGTTCGTCCCGCACAGTACAAACATTTGTGTTCATAAACATGACTTTTTGTAATGGTCTGGGTGTTTATTACGTATTTATCTACAAAAGAAGTACCTATTTATGTAAGTTTATCAGTTGTCTGTTACCCATAGTACAAGCTTTGGCTTAGTTTGGGGTTAGATGGCTATGTGTGGCCGAGCGAGGCATGTCTTGGGTTATTATTAAAGGGGGCCTCGACGTCATCTACGTCAGCCTGCAAACAACCACTGGGCCTTTCTTTTCCTTAGGGAATCCCTTCGGTCCTTCAGCATCTACGGCTTGGTTTAAAAGGCCTTCAACCCGCTACAACTGTTCACACTAATCGCGCGGCGGTGCGCGGCGTTCACACTACGGTTTGGCGGGTAAACTGCTACCCCTGTTCACACAGGGGTAGCGGCAGATGGCGGTGTGTGGTGTGAGACACGTACATGAACGCGGGCGAAGCCTCGGGCACAACTAGTCAGAGCGAAAATCCCTTATTTTTAACCGACTTCGAAAAAAGGAGGAGGTTCTCAATTCGTCTGTATGTATAATATTTTTTTTTTTTTTTTATGTTTGTTCACCGATATTTCCATCAATTATGGATGGATTTCAAAAATTTTTCGACAGTTCGGCAGAGGAC